>ML789524.1:637726-699747 GCA_009831015.1 Picea engelmannii | reverse complement strand
CACTTTTGACTTAAAACTCCTAAGTCAAAGTGAAATTAGAATCATAAAGTAAAGTATGAGGGTAAAAGTCTTCCCCCTTTGTGCTTAGAGACTCATAAGCACATGGGGACCACTTTCCAAGGTATCCAAATCTCAACAGTTCTTGGCCACTCCCTTTCATGCTTGCCGAGGCTTGGGTTAGATTTTTCCCATGCTAAAAGGGATTAGTCAATACAACAGGTTGTTGCTGCGTCACAAAATTTTGGGCCTCTGCAAGTCGAGGACATAAATGGGTCGGCTAGTCTTCCATGCACAAGTTTCATGGATACCTCACCTTTCGTTTCTTAGTGTTCTCCCCACCAATATTATCGATAGGTTTTTTATCCTCCTTACCCTTCTTTTGTTGTTTTTTCTTCCCTTCAGGCTACTGGGTAGCCTTTGGGTTAGTTGACTGCACTGTGTGTACCTCTGATGTTTTGGTAGGGGGAGCATCCAAAGCAGTAGTTTGGCTAGATGCTATGTGTTGTATAGCTAACTGCTGCAACTACTTCATCAATTTCTCAACGAGATTTGTTTGTCCTGAACCAACAATACCATCGACATGTGGTCTAACTCTCTATCTAGTTTTATCCATTATTGAATGTGGCACATCTGGCAAGATGTTGTATAATAAACCGGATTGAGAATAGATGAGCTCAAACTATTGAGCCCTCATGATGGCATCTTCTTCGGAGAAAACTCTCGATGTCGCAATGTCTTTGGATAACTGCAGGACCAAAGACTTAAGGAACCACTCAAGATGGAATGCTGGTGGGACTAGCACCTTGATTAAACTCTTTCGGCGTCTCCATTCTCAGATGTGATCAGAGATATGGTTCGTTGTTGTCTATTCAAAATTGGTGAGCATCTCTGTGCCAACATCGTATCTCATAGGTAACTGGAAATGGTTCAGGAAAGCCATCGCTAGTTCGCCAAAAGAAGAGTATCTTGAGCGATCGAGCTCAATGTACCATTTTGTGGCACTCCCAATGAGAGTATGTTGAAACAATCACAACTATACAGAGTCATCTTTCAATGAGTTAGATGAGCACCAAAGATGAAAGGTAGTCACATGATCTCCTAGATCTTCATTAGGTTTGGCTTCAAACTTTGGGATGTTTGAAGGCAACTTCATTGGCATAGGAGGCCAACACGGATCGTGAAAAATAGGGTCATTCAACAACCTTGTCAAATCTGGCAAGTGCAAAGTCGTCAGGAAGGGAAGTTTGGGTTGTTGGTGATAACCTGGGAAAAAGGGGCCTAGGGTTTGACTGGCACCAGGTTGCCAGGAAAAGTTTGGTTGCTAGCCCGGATTTTGGTAGAAACCATGGCCCTGGCCAATGTATGGATTTTGCATATGTGGAGACATCATCGGTTGATTTCCCAAATAGGACATACATTGTTGGGCATGCATTATATTTGAAGGAATTTGGGAAGGGTTACCCCATGCCTGTCCCATGGGGATAGGCATAGTAGTTTGTCCGGGGTTCCATTGATTGTGGAAAGAATTACCCCAGATCGACATTCTAGATGAGGGAATGGATCCTTGCCAAGAATTCCAAGGCCCTAATGCAGAATAAGTTCCTAGGCTTGCCCCCTATGCAAGAATAGTACCCTGCATAGAAGTATATTGTCCAAAAGTGGGATTTCCCCCAGTCGGGAAAGCGGTTGATGAGAAGGTGTTGTTACCAAACATTTTGTTTCAAGAAAACAGTGTCAAACCTATTGGCATACTATGTGAAGGTGGTCCTTGACTCCTTGCTCCAAATAAACTATGATGTATAGGTTGCCCAGGACTACTGATGCGAGCCACCGAGTGAAGGGGACAAAGGAGGTATATGACCCCCTCTGCAAGGGAAAGCATTAAAAGGAGCAGGAGCCCCCCCCATGTGACTTTGTAGAGGAGTGCTAGAGCTCCCTACCCCTAGACCTAAAGTTTGTAAAGTGGAGTAGGAAAGTACATGACTTGTACCTGAACTAGGCATCACGTATGAGAACGGAGGGCCTGTCACACTTAGTGTTAAAGGGGGTGTGGCCGCCGCCAAAGATGGTATCGGACCACTGTGCGATGTAGTTGCGGTCGAAACCATGGTGGTTTGGATTGGTTATGGTGGGTTAGGAGGTGGAAACGCTCTTGTTGTGACAATCGTAGTATGGTCGCCAATTATGTTGTGAGGGAAATCTCCTTACGAACTAGCAAATAAGGTTAGACTTTGCATGCAGATATGATCTAGAGAAAATTTACTTTCTACCTTCATCCCCAGACTTAAATCCCATTTATTTTTAGTAAATGCAATGGCTAGATCAACCTACCTCGTTCTGGGCGTTCGATTTCAATCCCTTGTCGTATGTGATTACTTGTTCGTAGTTCTCCTTTCCAACGTTGACCTACATACAAGACAAGAAACAACTACACATGCATACTACCTATAGACTAACGAGTTAGAAATTCAAACATGTACTTAGCAAACTATGAATAACTCATGAATTGGGATTGGAAAATCACTTTCTTTATTACTTTGAATGAGTCAACTTACAAAAGTTGAGATCGGACACCGCTCCGCGAACCTGATCCTGGGCTCCTCTTCAACTATCCTCCAACTACTTTTCTTTGTATCTCCTTTGGCACAAGGAAAGGCTAAAGGGTTGGGACAATGGGAATACGCAAATGGGTAGATTTTCTTTGCTATATTTTTCCTCCTCCAAATGGGACCCCCACCCCTTCTTTTATAGGCTAGAAGGAGCTAAGTATTTGGACAAACCCTTAGCCATGCATGGCCGAGAGTTTCAATTAACTCACCCATACCTTTTGTGTTTCATCGAAAACTTTCCTTTTTTCATGCTTTTGTTGGTCCACACAGGCGTTTTTGGGTCAGCCAGCGTGTACAAGCATGCAGTAATGAAGTAGGGTGTGCGGGCCTTTATAAAAGAGGTTTTTTAAAGAGTTGTTCAATAGTGCTTTGGCAAAGAAGGGATATGAGATGGCTTGATTCTAGGTAAGCATGTGTGGTGCAATTTAGGGTTATAACACCTCCCCGAGGGTACATACCCTCATTTTGATTGTAATACCGAATATGTATTACTTGCAGCGCAAGATTTTCCAGCATAATATATAAAATAGTAGAGAAGCTAGATCTTTGTGGTGTAGCCCTAGGAGGGGGTAAACCTCAATAAACCTTGTGTTCTATGTGATTTTTAATGAATGCTTTACTTTTCTATTAATCATTATCTCAAGATTTATAGGTTAAAATAGGTATATCAACATGCATGAATAGGTTTAAAGTTCAATGAATCATAGAAGTAGATGCATGATTAACAAGGATAATGCATAAGGAAAAGTATCTAACCACAATCCCCACTCATTCCTAGAATGAAAACACCTGAGTATTGCAGTCCCCTATAAAGTCTATCTCGGGTGAGACTATGCTATGAACCCTGTACATAGCATTGCATTCTGGTTTGCCAGGAGGGATGATATTTTAGAGGGTTTTGTCGTAAACATGTTTGATATCATAACCTAGGTCATCCCAATAAGTAACCAACAAATGGTTTCATTTCCATTTGGAACTGCACGAGATTGAGTGGACAAGATCCATGGAAGAAAAGAGTGGAAGATGAAAGTATAGAAGAGAATGTTCAGGCCATGGAATCCAATGAATACAGAGATTTAAATATGGTGGAGAACAAAGGAAATCGAGTTTGTGCAGAAGGACAACATAAAACCTAAGTTAACATCGTGCAAATATATCGAGAAGTACATGTTTAGCGACTTGCATGAGTTATTTTTATGTGATTTCGCACATTTGTTGTAGTAGTGGTTATCGAGGTTAAAGGAAAACCACCCTATGAATCAGATCAGACAACTAGAGTGGAATCTTGTGTAGATCACCTAGTTACAACAAGTTAATAACAAATTCACACATGTAGTATATTTTTGGTTAGAGAGTATTGTTTTAGGGTTTATCACTATATTTGTAGTAGATACTGCGAAGTCCTACACTAAGAAAGAGCATGATTTTATAAAGGGGGGCATAGGTAGGTAAATCACATCATTGCATACTTCAATAAATATTTTATTGTATGACAACGGTGTGATGACCATGGATTTAGATAACCAAACTTCCCTATGTGCATGGGGGAATGGGTGGAAGCACTGACAAGAGTTTGAGATATGGATAGGGAGATGGATAAGGGAAAGAATAAGGATGTCATGGATTCAATAATGATGTAAGAGGACCAGATAAATCAGGTAATGCAAAGGATAGAAATACATACAACATAATACCTTACTAATATAAAATGAATAACAAGAATATTGCCATAGCTTACAGAGAGGGATTTGTGAGTGATGAAGAAGAGGTAGAGGATCTTTGGGAGGTGGAGAATATTGAATAAATCTTGCATGAAACATACAAAGGGAAAACAAGAGGTCCAACGTCAGTAACATAAGAAAGAACTCCAATTCAGATCACCATGAGTGTGGAACCTACAACCCCATGTGTGACTAATACATCGGAAAGAACACCAATGTTTAGACAACCAAATTTTAGTGGAATAAGAGAAACGGGAAAAGGATCCAATCGAGGAAAATCATTTGGGGGAGAAATTTTAGGATGTAACACTCAACTATTTACATCATGTGGAGGAAGTAGTTCAACATAGTTCAAAATTACATGACATGACCCCACGATCAGATTACCAAAATTTCGAGGAGAGGCATCAGGGGGCCCTGAAAATAATTTATCCATCTGTGAAAATATATGGGAAGCAAAGAAGATCACATATGAGGATACAAAGCTTGTTTAGTTAGATATCACACTACAAGACTTCACGTTGGACTGGTACATGATCCTATGTATAAAGAGTCCATAGGGAGTACCAAATACTATCGTAGATGCGAAAAAACTATTGGTAAACGAATTTTAAAAGCCAAGCTAAAAATACTAGTACATGAATAAAATGATTGAAATCAGTAAGAATCTAGGTGAGTCTATTTAGAAGATTGACTAGAGGTTCAAATGTTTGAAAGTTAAGTTGAAATATGCAACATGCAATATAGGAAATTATTTGTGAACTCACTCTTACCACACTTGAAGTACCCTTTGAGACAAAAAAAGTTCCAAACTCAGGCAGATGATCTACACGTAGCCCTACAACTCGAAGAGAACTAGTATCAATAGACAAATCCAACAATAGAGGAGATAAAGGAGGATTTGAAGAATCTCACATTTCAACTTAGCTAGAATAATGGAAAAGAGAACAGATAAGTTATTTGGTTTATGCTATGCAAGACAAAAGGACACCATAAGAACGAATGTCCAACTTTTGCGCAGTACTTGGCAATAGGGGTGTTGAACCCCTTTCTAATAGGAGGAGAATGGTGTGATATTTCTAAGACACATGGGCATGATCCATATCATTTTCCAATGATTCATAAGTATAATATAGTACCAAAAATTTCATATTGTAATTTTTTCAAATCAGTGGCACATGGTGATAAGGATTGTAGAACACTAGAACTGCTGAGAGAAAAAATTTCAGACACTTACAAGATGCAAGAAGAAATGATGACATGAAATGATTCACCTTAGTTTAGCCATGTGTGACCACCATACAACAATGTGAAACCACAATACAACAACGTGCAACCATAGTATAATCCCATGCAGTATAACCAGGTACCCCAATACAACCCACCGTGAGGAGATAGAGCTGGATACAGAGGTGGAGGACAAGGAAGAGGAGGATTTGGATGAGGTAAAGGACTAGTACTATGTCACAACTAACAAAAAATAGGAAATTATGTAAGGTATTTTCCACTTCCATCGGTGACATGTATGCAATGTCGTGTAATAGGCCATGACACAGAAGACTGACCAACACTCTTGGGAAAGATCCAATAAAAAAGGAACTAGAACATCCAGAATGTTGAGTGGATTTCTACAGAATCCATGGATGATGGGAGAAACATAAATATAGTCACTTGAGAAGGAGCCAAGATAGGATTTGATGCAACAAAATGAGATCTAGCTCAACGCCAATGGGTCAACAATAATAATGAGCCACAAAAGTAGTTTGATGTGTGGGAAGAAACAAAAACATTTAAGGAGGCTAGACATGAGCTTCTCAATTAGAATGTTGCATCTACATCAGTTGTGAAGCAAACTCAGGGCCCACCAATGTATGAGATGTCATATTTAATGGACCATACCAATAAAGGACAACCTTTAGAGAAATTAAGTACCATAAAGAATATTTTGCAATCTTGTGTTAAGTTATTGAATGATCCATCATCTTTTAAGGTCTTACGAAATCTTCTATAAAGATGCAACACATCTATAGAATGGATTTTAGAGTAGAAAAAAATCAATCATATCCATACAAGAATAAGGACAAGTAGAGAATTCAAGCTAAACACCAACATTAGGGATTTGAACATGGGAGATATTATACTAGATTTAGGGTTTGAAGTAACTGTCTTTCTTAAAATTACATGGAAGTGTATGGGAGAACCCACATTAGGCTATTCACCTATCTAGTTCAAGCTAGAATAGCAACATAGAGTGTTACCAATTGGAAGGCTTAAAGGTGTGACAATATATTTGGATGGAGTGTGCACTATGGAAAATTTTGAGGTGATAAAGATAGTGGATGACACAACACCTTACTTACCATTACTTGGATTGGATTAGGCATTTGATAACCAGCCTATAATCAACCTAAATACAAGGAAAATGAATTTTGAATTAGGTGAATGTAGAGTCATTTCACCATTGGATCCTTTAGAAGAAGAAAGGTTTGTAGAAGTGACTTGTTTGTATATAGAAGAAATAAACTAGTTGTACAAAACCACTACGCGAGAACAAGACTATCTCAACCCAACTATAGATGGGGTACTTGGATAGAGAATCATTACATCATGTGCTTCTGACTCATAAACAAGTTTGGAGAATTGGCAACGTCGATTACATGAAATCTCCGCAAGGAGGTGTGTAAGAATATATTGCACAGTAAGGTGGGTTGGTACAGAAATAAGAGAACCTCCACATTTTCATGGGTTGAACAACTTAGAGGAAATCTTGACAAAATGTGAGGAGTGTTAATGCTTGAAAATGAAACGATGAATTATATGCTTGCAAATGATTTTCAAGATTTATTATTTATTTATATTAATAATAAACTAGTAGGTGGGACCCCCTTGTAGAGTTATGGCATCATGGTGGATAATAAATGCTTATATTTTCTTGGATTATGTGATGGAATAAACACAGTCTTCTACATTTCATTTGTTCTAGATCATGGTTTACAATTTTATGGTGATATGTGTTGATTGGATGATTAAAACATGGAACTAAATGTCTTTGATGATCTCTCATATAATATAATAATGTTTCCCTTTTGGATAAAATAATTATACTCATGTTCTAATGTCATGTATTGTTAGGACAATATTTTGGGTTCTCTTGACCCTTTCTACTATGGTTATGCACATGTTTTGAGTTTCATATTGATTGGTGTTCCTAGCAAGTTGAAATTTGAAGAGGTTTGATATTACCAAGGGGTGGCGCACCTTGAAAAAATGATATGGAAATTTTAGGTTTTGGTTAATTAATGGTTGGATTTTAGTGGTATGGTGACTGGTCTTGGCTCGTACTAAAAATTCAATGAATATTGGAAGGGAGAAGCGGCATGCATTTACTGCACATCACTCAAACTCTCCTCGAGCCTATAACCCTAGTCATTCTTGCATTGTTTTGGATCTGTTATTTGTTTCTTCTCCACCTTGCTCGGTCATGAAGGAGATATACAGTGTTTTTTTTTTCCTCACGTAGGATTTTCCAGGTATGAGTTTTCTTACTTTTCCATCCATGATAGTTACTCTGCCCTTTGAATCAACTTTTCTCTTTGTTTGCTCATGGTCTGTGTGACTCTCAAACTATTATGATATTTCAAACTTTGTATTGGTGTTTTCATCCTTGGTTTCTCATGGTGGTGGTTCTGGACTATTGATATTTAAAAACGAAATGGTTGATGTCTTCTTGCTGTGTGTAACCCTTCACATTGAATTGTTGAATAAAAATTTCATTTGAGCCTGCTTTTCCATGGCTCTATATTTGGGTTGGCCTCTCTATTGAGATTGGTTATCATAGTTTGCATAAGCTATCAGATTTGTGAAGGCCCCATCTTTATCTCTATATTACTGGTCTTTGTGGCTAGTGTACACATGCCATTTTCAACCTTGTGGGTTTCAATGTGAACTGATGAAATATTAAATTATTTCTTTCCTTCTCTGTAGAAAACCCTAAGATGTTATATACCTTGTTATTCCCTCACCGACACAATGACATGGAAAAATTTGAATAGTATGAAGATAACGCCACCCAGAATTTGATGAAATCATTATTCATGTTTTTTGGTCGGGCACAGGATTATACTTGGTCAGTCATTTTGCACTATTGTTAAAGGGGTTGGATTTAATTCTGTTGTTTGTTGGAGGTTGCAGTCTATTGCTTGGGATACTCACATAGGCGAGGGTAGTGTTTCATGTTATTGTTTTGTGGTAAGTTATGATAGAGCACCTACAGAATGAGTTGTTTACGCTATTAAAATACCAAATGCTCTGGTCGAACCACCGTTTGTACCTTCCACTTGTTGTATTAAACCCTAAATATTACATTCATATTGTATTTACTACAATTTGATGGTTGATGGGAGCATTGTACATGATCGGTTACTTGGGCATGATTTTGTTGGGTCCTTTGTTTGGTAATGCTGGAAGAGATATGTACCCACTTATTTATTTGAAGCTTGGGATCAAGGTGTTAATTGTTTTTGGGTTCAATCATTATGTTGATTATTTAAAAGTGACACATGTGTGAGAAATGTTTGAGGCTCTAATAAGAGTTACAACATTTAGATTGGTTGCATTGGACAATATTTAAATAAATGATGTATATGAATTGTTGTAAACATTGTGTGTGTTCCTGTTTGTTTTAAGGGATGAAACATTGGACTTAATGTTATGGTCGTGACTCAAAGGATATTATGGTTTCTTATAGATATTTCAATGTTGTTCATTATTACTCTCATATAATGATTATGTGGATATAATTGATGTTATGATTAAATAATTCTGGGCATATAGATTATTGTATAAAATAATTTGGAGACCAACAAACAAATTTGTCATGAAAGTACCATCTTGAATTATTGTTTTGAAAAGGGAACACTATTAATGTTGATATTATGGTCGCTGTGTGAGGTATTTACCTCCACATGAAACCCTGACAGGAATAGAATATTCCAAGAAGGAAGAAGAAACCCTAAAGCATTAAGCTTAACCCAATTAGACAAGTCAACTCAAGGAAATATTTAATATTAATTATTTAGCCTCTAGAATGTGAAGCCAATCTAGAAAGCTCAGGAAAAAAGTATAATTACAAGTAGCCAGACCTCATTTTGTATACAGTGCTTAGAATTGTAGCTGGGAAAAAGTGTGCACTGTAGGAACCAGGCTAGTGCACAAGTTTGGGAAGCAGTTGCCGCAATCTGGTTTCCTGTCTTAGGTTGGGACATTTTGTTGGTTATGGTTGGACTTTTTGATCAGTATTGGTTATATTTATGCATTAGCCTTGGTTGGATAATGATTTTCTTCCGGAATCATTCTCTATCAAGGTTAAGGTGCTTGAGGGTGACTTTCTCCTATGGTTGGGTGATAATATTGCTATATTATCTATGGTTAAACGAGCACATCCACTATTTTCTAATAGGTATTTACCTCCACGTGTAACCCTAATGAGAATAGAATATTCTGGGAAGAAAGAAGAAACCCTAAAGCATCAAACTTAAACCTAGAAGACAAGTTGATTCAACGAAATATTTAATATTAAGTATTTAGCCTCCATAATGTGAAGTCGATCTAGACAGCTCAAGAAAATAGTATAAATAAAAGTAGCTAGACCTCATTTTGTACACATAGTTCAAAATTTCAGCTAGGAAGAAGTGTGCAAAACAGAAACTGGGCAAGTGTGCAAGTCTGGAGAGAAACTCTAGCCGACAACTGCTGCAATATGTATTCTTGGTTTATGCTTGAAATTTATATCAGCCTATAGTTGGGTGACGATATTGTTATATTTTCTATGTTTAAACGAGAACATCTATTACTTTCTAATAGGTTATGGGCCCACACTATCTTCGGATAGTCTAACCACTGGAAGATAGATTGGGAGGATTTTCCTAGTTACAGTTGCAGTTGCAGCTAGTTTTTGTTGTAGCAATGAAACCCTGACCCTCTTATTGAGGCACCTTAACTGAAGAGATTGATCTAGTTTTTGGATATCCTAGTGCACCCTAGCCTAACACATCTCCTGATACTCTAAGCAAGCTAAGACAACAAGTTTGAGCTTTTGGTCAAAATTTGACCAAGTCAAAGCAGTTATGACTTACTCTATGAAGTTAGAAAACAAGTTAGAAGGGGATTATAAATTTAGATAATGGAAAACAAGGAATGACCTCATCCTTTCCAAAAATAAAGTGTTGGATATCGTGAAAGGAAATATCATGGAACCACAGTTCGAAGAAGGAAAATAGAAGGAACCATAGAACATTGCAGTTATGGAAAAATTCAAAGACAGTGACATCAATGCCATGAGTATTATAGTGGAATCTATAAAAGACCACTTGAAACCCTACATATCCCATCTTGACTCATCTAAGAAGATGTATGATTCCCTAATAAACCTCTTCTTAGTCAGAAACATTGGACAGGTCACGAGTCTGAAGAATGAGCTATGTGATATGAAAATGAATGATGATGACAACATAACATCATACTTTGTGAGAATATCTTAGTTAAGAGATCAACTACATGCTATTGAAGAGATCATTTCACTGAAGGAACCAGTAAATATAGTACTCAATAGTCTTCCCAAGACATGGGATGCATTTTCCGCAAGCATGAACACAAGGAAGGAGTATCCTACATTTGAAGAACTTTGGACTTGTTGTGCACAAGAAGAATCAGGGATTAGTGAAAAAGAGAAACCCAAAAAGAAATACGATGATCAAGCCGTCACATCAAGGTTCAAGAATTTCAGGAATAAAAGGAAGCTTTTCTCAAGGAAGAAGCCAAATCAGGAGAAATATATGTCAAAAATACAATGCTTCAAATGTTGAAAATATGATCACTACAAGAATCATTGTCCCGAGCTAAAGAAAAGGAAGGAAATGCACGAAGCATCAGTTGTCGAAGAAAGGGAACCCTCAAAGAAGGCCAAGCAGGATAAAACAAACTTCTTCTTCTAAGATAAGGTAACAATATTCTTCATAAATCCTATACATACCATGTTTACATATTTTTTGTACATATCTTACATATCTATTTCTTAGAAGATAAAATGTTCAAAGAGAAACAATACTTATGGAATAAAAACAAGATAAGGATTTCTATCGTGATGACTACAATTCAAGAAATACACATGAAAATATGAAGTACATCGACAATCCTTGGTAACAATTCATGTGGAATATTTTAACATAAGTAGCAACTGCAAGATAAGCCAAAATCAGAATCAAACTTGAAGAAACCTGGAAGAAATAAAAATAGAAAGAAGTCAACAATCAAGAGGAAATTAGAAAAAGACTTGTGACACTTTGCATATGACAATAAGGATGCAGACGGAAGAGTGGAATCTCTTAGTTGGAGGGGGATGATTATATAATTCCAAAAGAAGAGCATGAATTCATGCATGAAGCAAGGATTAGGAGGGATATAATTCTAAATAATATGATCCATCAATGATTATGAAGTATATATCCATGTTCCCATTGATGGTAGTAGCCATAAAAAGAAACACATGTTCAGTTTAACTTTATAAGAAGTCTTCTTCAAAAAGAAGCCTTAAAGTATCCTTGGTTGTCCATCCACATCCATGATCCTATGATGAAAGGAATAATTCATAATCTTCAAGGCATGGAATCTATATAAAACTCCATGGACCCAAGAGCTAAAGAGAAATATGAACAAGACCATGAAGATTCCAAGAGAGAGATAAAATCCAAAACAAGTAGTCATTATATCGAGAATCACAAGACTACCAGCTTGATATGAACTCTCTAGAAGCAATCAAGTAGAAGAAATGAAAGTTGTGATGAAGAACATTGTATGGAAGACTTAAGAATGAAAGCATTGTGAGATCCAGAACTAAAGGTTTTCCTAGATGGAGGGAAAGGACTATGATGATAGATTGTTCCAGACATACCTCTACTTGAGACATTATATCTCATGCAATATCCATGGGTTGGAGTTTACATTAGATGAATGTAAGGAAAGTTATCCTCAACAGAGTAATTGAACAAGAAGCATATGTAGAGAAACCTCAAGGTTTTGAGGTATACTAGAAAGAGACTCTTGTATGCATATGGAAGATCTTGTATGGATTAAAAACAATTGGTGTAGAGCCTCCAATGCATAGCATAAGCATGGTGAAAAGTTTCTATAATATATATATTGCATCAGAATGGTTACTCAGAAGTCCAGGATGATTTGTTTTTAATCCATGACAAACTCTCATGATGACCGAAGTAGTACCACTTGGATATGTTCCAGTTTGAGCCTTTCCACGATGCTATGAGATAGAAGGAAAAAAAAGAGTTGAATCCAACTATGATATACTATAATGATAAGAGATATATGAAGCCTTCAAAGAAAACTAGTGTTCTAGAAAGACTGAAGTACATTGAAATCGAGCATTACATTCTCTATGATGAAGTCTAGAAAGGAGAAGTGTTTCTCAAATATTTATCTCCATAGATGAGCAGATAGCATACATTTTGGTAAAGCCTTTGTCCAACATGAAAGAGTTTGCATACTCAAGAAACAAGATGAAGCTCGTGGAGATGACTTCCTTATTAAAAGGGAAGAGATGACTCCTAGGTTGGGAGAAAGAAATGATGTGCTATTGATTTATGGACAGTCATTTTTCAAGTTTGAAAAATGGTCCAAGATGAGCAATTCCTATCTAGTTCAGAAAGTGGTTTGATATTTATGACGAACATGCATTTTATATTTTGGAAAATGGTCTAGATTGAGTGGTCATTTTCATAATGAAAATGGTTCGATGGATTTCTTATTTATGTAGCATAGACAACAATTCCCCTTGTGGTCAGTGCGGGGGAATGGTCTAGGACAGTCTCTCTTCTTGGTAGTCACTCTTAGTAGTGGTCAAGAATACCATCATGCCTCATCATATAGTCATTCTTTCAAAGCTCACAATTATGAGCAGTTTTGAGGAATGGTCCATTTTGGAGGTTGGTGCAGGACAATCATTTCCTTAGGAAATGTTTTAGACAGTCATTCCCTAGGGAAGATTCATTCTCTCCAGGCTTCATTTTTCTTAGTGACGGAGGAATGGCCTAGATAGGTGAATGGTCCATGTTCAACAATTAGGGACATACATTCTTTAGGGTAGACTCATTCCCTCCAGGTTTCACTTTTTTTAGTGTTGGAGGAATGGCCTAGATAGGTGAATGGTCCATGCTCAGAAATCATGACAATTATTCTTCTATTCTTGAGAATAACAGTCTAGTAGTTCATGATTGATGTTTTACCTTCTAAGGGAAGATTCTCTTCCATATATCACATATGTGAGTGGAAGAATGGCCCAGATGACTCAGTTTATATCATGATATTGTTTTTCTATGCAGGTTGATATCAAATGATATGATTTCTATAGAGACTATATGTCTCTTGACTATAGATGTATGTTACTGTGGTGGCTGTGTTCCACTGTTTGTGACTATGTGTCACTGATTAAGTAGTTGTGTGCTACTTGGTGTGGTAGTGTACCACTAGAATGTAGTTGTGTACTACTATGGATAGACACAATCATGTTCTATGGAATGACATTGTTCTGATTACCATGTAGATTATCAGTTGTGTTGATATTTTCCAAGGAATATAGGTTGAGACAGATCTCTATTACTTGATTAGAAAATAATCCTACATTGAAATTCTTATAGGAATGGTCTTTGTAGTCCATAGCATAGATTTTATCTCTATTGGGGCATACATTCTTCAAGGATGCATGTCTGGATTAGAAGAATGGTCCTTGTATCACTATGTGGAGTGAGTGATTAATTCAACATCACACCTAATTAATCAAATGGAGTATGGCTTCTAGATATGATGTAGTCGATGCTATCATATGATAGGTATAATGGCTCTCATGATCTAATCATGACATAGCTAGTACAACTATGATGATGGTTTTGGTTGAATGATATGTTTGTGTTCAAGACCATTGCCTTCAATACCTCCCTAGCTAAGATGGAGTGCTGATATGATGGTAGCTTCGGGAGGTGTTTACCTCCATGTGTAACCCTGACGAGAACAAAGTATTCTTGGGAGAAAGAATTAAAATTAACCCTAGAAGAAAAGTTATCTCAAGGAAATATTTAATATTAAGTATTTAGCCTCCGGAATGTGAATTCGGTCCAGAGAGCTCAGGAAAAAAATATAAATACAAGTAGCCAGACTTCATTTTGTACACAAAGAGTTTGAAATTCTAGCTGGGAAGAAGTGCGCACTGCAGAAACTGGGCAAGTGTGCAAGTATGGGGAGCAACTGCAGCCAACAACTGTTGCAATCTGTATTCCTAGTTTAGGCTCAGAATTTATATCGGCCTATGGTTGGGTGATAGTATTGTTATATTGTCTATGGTTAAATGAGTAGATCTATTACTTTCTAACAATTAAAACTTTTAAGGTTTGGACAAAGATATGTTTTGATTGCATGTTTTTATTTATTTTCAATTGAACAATATCCATATTGATTCCTTGTAATTCTATCATTTTTCGCTAATTACATTCCCGTCATAATCTTGATTTCTCTTATTGTGTCCTTGTTCTATGAAATCAATTTAAAAGGAAAAGTTTGTGTAAAAGTGACAAAGGGATAACACAGTAAGGGTTGGTGACTGTTATTTTGATATTTTATTACACAGTAAATTGTTTGATTAATTTTTGAACAATATTCTTGTACTAATACCCTATCATTATACCACTTTTCACTAATTACACTCCCTACATATTTCCCATGAACCCTATTACCACCTACTCACTTGGAAATTAATGAATGGTTTGTTATGGATGGATTTGCATGTATCTCGTGTCAATTTTTGAGACAATTTTTTATTCATGTAAGAAGAGTGTCATGTATGGTTTATTAAGAGATTCATTACTGATGAACTACTACTATAGGATGAGATTTTTCAGTAGGGGATGCAATGGCAGAAATAACAGAGGTAGGGGAAATTGGAATCGAGGCCATATCAAGTATAGATTTTCTATCCTTTTTTACGTTGATCCTCAAGAATTGAACCAACTCTTCCAAGATAGGTTCTTTAATTGGATTGGTCATGGAATAGTGCACCCTTTACCAAAAATACCTCCTTTCCAACCTCTTCAAAACATACCTAGCATTCTTCTTCCTCTACACGTGTCCTTGTAGTTGGAAGTCCTCACAAATGATGGATGGCAAGACATCATCAACCTGCCAGCCTCTCACCATCATCGTTGGACCACTATTTCATTGCCTTTTCCACCACCTATCAATCCCAATGTCTAGAATTCTCTTGTTGTTTCATCAGTTCAATCTTCACATCCTAGTAAGAGACTAACAACTGATATTCCCCAATTTTTGAAAGACAAAGGAAATGTAGTTGCCTCCCCTTCTTCTCTCTATGATGATTCCTCAAAATATGTCTCTTCTCGCATGCATTTGAAGGATGAATTTTCCTATGTGATCAGAGAGATACAACGTCAAGGGTCTAATCAACCACGGGCTACTTCCGAGAAATCTAAGGGAAGTAGCAGTGAGAAAATAAAAAATTCCTCAGAAGGTGGAAAATATGGTTTTTAGATTATGTGTTTTTATGATTTCAGTTGATTAAGACAATGCTTAGTGGTTTTCGGTATTATTGGACAACAAGCTCTGTTTTGGTATTTTGTGGATAATGTGGATGATGTGGATATTTATATATTTTTTGGATATGATATAAATTATTTCTGATATTGAAATATCCAGTTTGAAAGATATTTAAGGGAGCTACAAGGGTGGCATATAGTCAAAATGATTATCCTTTTTGTGTTATATTTTATTATTCTAAAAAGGGAAATGGTGGGAGTCACAAGGGGTCCCACCTACCTAGTTATTATTAATTAAAGACCTTTAACTATATTAGTATTATTTATTTCTCCTAAACTAATTAGTTAAGTTAAATCAAATTAACTAAAGAAAGTAGTTGAACTACTTCAACTTATTTGGCAAGAATAAAATATGAATGAGAAGAAGAGACAAGTGAAGAATAGAAGGAGAGAGAAAGACTAAGGTTTTCTCTTTGGTTGCATGAGATAGTTTCAATTTTCATTCGTTTATGAGTTTATTCAAAGCCTAATTCTCTTTTTGATAGTAGGGTCTTATTGTAGACAGTAAGGTTCAAGACTGAACCAATCTTTTCGAATGCTTGTTTTAGAGGTGTTGATCCATCCTTGATAGTTTGTGTATTCTTGTCTATTTGTGGATTACATTCCATGGATGATAAAGGATATCTTCCAGAGTCAAAATGGTAGCAGTTTGTGGAAAGATGGTCCAGATTATAAATTTTAGTTTTACTAGATTGTTGGTGTTTTTTTGTATGGTTTCCATCAAGGATATCTAGATCAGAGTTTGCTTCATGCCCTCACAGGGGTTTTGTAAAGAGAATGCACTTTTGATATGTCAGAATGAAATAAAATCAGATGGCTATTATGTCTCATATATGTGTATTTATGACTTAGTTACTTTTTTCTTTTTTATCTCCATGTTTCCTTTATCATAAAATATGTGTATATTACAAAAACTTTTATGAATTTTATTTATATTGCAACATTATTTTCATTAATAAATCAACCTCAATACTAGTAATTAATACTTGAGGATTGAGATAATATTTTGAGTCTATAAAACCTAGGGTGACATTCTCGACTATCTTTCCCTAGCCATGAAAGATTCGAAGATGATTGAGTAACATAATTCATACCTTTTCCTCAACATGTATTTGGAGATCATACTGGAGAGATCTTCTGTATCTCTCTGGTTGATTGTATTCATAATTATCATTGAATATTTCTTCTTTTCTTTTTTATTCTTTGATTTCTTTCTTTTCCTCATGACAGTATCTATTACAAGGTAGCCCAATATTGAGCATGATCTTAAAGACGAAACTAGCATTGCCTTAACTTTATTTAATACTATATTATAAATCACTAATATCCAAGCTGAGATTGAATGCTCATGGGACATAACTGAACAAGACATAAGTGTTTGAGAATGCTGGGAGGCCAGGAAAAGGAATCCTAGGAATCAGATGTAGATTTCTTTTCCCTAATGTTTTGATCTTCTTTTTCATGTCCTTAAATCCTCACATCTCTAGGAGAAGAAAAGGATAGTCTCTTGAAATCACTCCTATCGCTGAAATAGGAAGAAGGAACGTTATTTTTTCAACCCAATAAGGTACTCTAAAGAGACTATTTTCTGATTGGGCTAGTTCATCTTTCTCACCCTTACCCATCATTTACAAAATGGCATCTGTGGGTGGCTCTGGTGGCATCGAAGGTGCCTCATCATCTCAAATTTTGACCTCATCAATGATTGGTAGTTTTTATATCCATCAAGTTCATGTCCAATCAACTACTAACCCTATTAAGGTCATAAAGAAGTATGGAATTTTTTAATTTTAGGAAGACACTACTACCACCCCGTGGCATGTATCCTCCCCCTTGAACCTAGAACCTACTACTCATCTTCTACCAAAGTTTAAAGAGCATATTCCTATCTTTTTAGGAAATAATAGAGTCACTACAAACAAACACTTGGTGGAATTATCTAATGCCTGTCACAATATAGGAGCTAATGATAATAATACTTGCATGCACTTATTTGTTATCTCCCTCGAAGGGAAAACAATGGAATATTTCTTTGATCTCCCTCCCAAGATTCTTTCCACATGGGAGCAGTTAGTTTATTGGTTCAAATCCACTTATGGACAGTCTAAGAGCCTAGCTGAAAAATTACGAGAATACAATAACATCACGTACATGGACAGTGAGACTATTAAGTCTTTCAAACTTCATTTCACCAAGTCGTATAATCAAATTCCTGAACTTATTCGCTCACAAAACCAATTTTCTTTTATGAATTACTATATTTCTCTACCTTCCCCTTATCAGCATAGGCTTGAAGAAAAATTTATTGAAAATATTGGTTCCACTCTTCATACTTATATAGAGTATTAAGAGCAGTTAGAAAGGATAGGTCTTTCCAAGAGACACTCCATTAAACAAACACACATGTCTTCCCTCCTACAACTTGTACAGGATATGAATAGTCGGATGACAGCATATGAGCGAAAGGGAATTTCCCTTCACTTACTCTTAGGGCATCATCTTCTTCTTCACCATCTTTTAGAAATACCAATGAAAGTAACTTTTATCCCAAATCCCTCATGCCTCGTAGTTGGTGTAAATTTTGCGAGGAAAATCATTAAGAAAGTACTTGTGAGGTAAAGAAGAGTGCCAGAGATAAAATCCTTGGAAAACGACCTGAAACCACCATTTTTGTTCTAGATTGGGTAGACCTAGAAGATGTCATGATCATAAACACTAGGAATAAATATTATGCTTCAAAAGGAAAATATGATCCCCCTCGTACCACTTCTAGACCAATATCATCTTCACAAGATGTTATTGAACAAGATACTAAAACTCCTGATAGTCAAGGAATTCCCTCCCATATTCCCTCTTCCAAATATAACATTCTCAACCAATTAGCTAATATCAAGGTCGATGCTACTCTTCTGGACATGGTTGTCGTCCTTGAACAAAAAAAGCATCTAAAATAATTTCATGGAAGGAAAAGCTTCCACCATAGATAATTTTTTGAAGAGGAAAAATAATAGGATTCTATTGTAAATAAAGCAGGTGTAAATAGTTTTAGACACCCTGTAAAAAACCCTCCATTTTTCATTCCTGTAAAAATTATGGATAAAATATCCCATTGTTTCGTAATTGATGGTGGTTTGGGGCCAAGCATAATGTCAAAATTATTATGGAATATTTAGGATTATCTCCTACCAATGAACATTATAGAAGCATGGTCTCGTATAATAGTCTACAACAATCGACCATAGGTGAAATAAAAGACATGAATTTGGTTCTGTGCACACATCCTGAAATAAGGACAACCCTTAACATCCAGGTAATTGACATGCCAATAAGTAACTATTCTATAATCTTAGGAAGAGAATGGAAATCCTTGGCAGATCGATATCTTTCACTTGATAGGACACACTTATCCATTCCTCAGAATGGAAATAATATCATAGTCCTAAAGTAAGGAAGAATCTCACCATACATAGAAAGTATTCCACATCCTAACGTAAACTCTGTCGAGGAGGACTAAGGAGTGTACTCCATATTTGCGGATGAGAATGACACTACAAGGGAACAAATTGATCCGGAAGATGGTATGTGGCACATGCACTTTAATGGTTCATGCTCCAAAAAAGGTAATGGAGTAGAAATTATCTTATACTCACATGTAGGAAAAATTCACAACTTTTCTTATAGGTTAGAATTTGGTTGCATGAACAATGTCACCAAATTTGAAGCATTATTGCTAGGCATTGAAAATGCCTATAATTTAGGTTGTGGACACCTTATAGTTTTTGGGGACTCTAAACTTATTGTGAACCTTGTACATAAAATATATTCTCCTAGCAATAAGTTGATGAAACACTACACCCAAGATGTTTGGATGCTTATCTCGAACTTATTATCATTTAACATCACTCATGTTAAAATGGCACTTAATTCAATGGATGACATGTTAGTTGTTTTTGTAATGTCTCCTACTCGACAAATTATGCCACAAAGCCCTAACTGTTCTTTTCAATATTTATATCATCCTCATATACCTAGAAATTTAGAGTCATGGCAGGTCTTCCCTAGTGATGAAGGCATTGTTCTTTCATACAAAATGAACCATATAATCCCAAGGAGATTATATCCATGGAAAAAAAACAAAATTTTGAAGGGCTTGACTCCTCTAGAAAGCTCATTTTCATTGATTTATGTAGGAAACAAATAAATGAATAAAGAAGAGGAGTTGAAAAGGAAAGTCGGTGAAACCATTTCCTTGAACATTGGAACACTGGATTCCCCAAAGAATGTTAAAATAGGTGCCCAATGTACTGATGAATAAAAGATGAAATTCATTGAGCTACTTCATGAAATTCAAGATGTTTTTTCTTGGTTGTATGAGGATCTTCATGGTTTTGATCCTACTCATATACAACATGCCATTCCTTCCAAGGAAGGTATAAAACTAGTTAAAAAAAACAAAGACTCATTAACCCCGCACTTGAAGCTACTATTAGGAAGGAGTTGGAAAAACTCTTAAAAGATGGGATAAATTTCCTGTTAAGTATTCTGAGTGGGTTTCCAATTTGGTTCTCGTTTGGAAGACAACTAGTCAGATTCGATTATGCATTTATTTTTCGTGCATTGAATAGAGAGAGTGTAAAAGATCATTATCCTCTGCCTAATATGGAAATGATTTTGCAGTAAGTTGCAGGGTCACAAATGATGTCCTTACTTGATGGTTTTTCCTGTTATAATAATATCAAGGTAATAGGGAATGAACAATACAAAACCACATTCACTACACATTGGGGAATATTTGCTTATGAACGCATGCCTTTTGATTTATCTAATATAGGTGCCACTTTACAAAGAGATATGAAGATAGCTTTTGATGATCTAATCGATAGTATTATTCAGGTTTATCTTGATGACTTGAATGTATATACAAAGAACCAATTGGATCATTTTGGTCATCTTAGAAAAGTTCTCATGCGATGTAGAAAGTTCAACATTTCTTTAAATCCTTTTAAGTCTATCTTCAACGTTACCAAGGGAAAGCTCCTTGGATATATTATTTCTAATTTAGGAATAATCATAGATCCCAAAAGGATCATTTCTATTTTGAAACTTCTTGCCCCCACTTCCAAAATGGAGGTTCAAGCCTTTAAGAGCATCATCAACTTTGTCAATAGATTTGTTCTTGATTTTGTTGTAATGGTTAAACCAATTCACAATATTCTCAAGCAATATGGCTCCTTTTCTTGGACCGAAGATGTCGAGAATGATTTCGTAAAGATTAAGAAAACAATCGGTTCTACATCAGTTTTGGCGAAGCCAGACTTTGAGAAAGATTTTATTATATACACTAATTCCATGGAGGAAACAATTTATGTTATTCTCGTACAATGTGATGACTAGAATAATGAAAAACTAATAACTTATATGAGTCAAATATTATCATATGATGAATTCAAATATTCTTATATAGTAAGACATTATTTCTCTCTTGTTAAAGATGTGGATAAATTTCGCCATTTTATCCTAGGAAAGCACACACTAGTAAGAGTCCCTTTGCCTACTATCAAGTTTTTTCTTTCATAGAATTATCTTTCAGGGAATATTTCACATTGTCTTGCCAAGATCCAGGAGCATGATTTAACCATAATGACTTCGAAAACAATTAAGGGATGAGACTTATCCCTTCACTTGGCTCAACATGATGAAGAAAGTGAAGAAATTGATGAACAATATAATCCTCTTTCAACACGATTTTACATTGATAGTCAAACCCTTCCTATAATTGAACATCCCTAGTATACAAATCTAGTGTATTACTTGCAAAATCATAAATTTCTAGATACCTTAGATACTCATCAAAGGAGAAGGCGTTGTCTTGAATCTTCTAGTTATGTTATTTTAGGAGACTTCTTATTCATGAGATATGTTTATGGTATATTACTTTGATGTGTGAATAATGAGGAAGCACAAAAACAATTACAAGAAATCCATGGATATTCAGATTCTGTTATTCATGTGGGTGGCCACTTTTCTGCTAAAACTATCATCAAAAAAGGGTATTACTGGACCTCAAATTTTTGAGATTCTTATAACTTTTCAAGATCTTGTGACAAGTGCCAAAAATTCACTAGGAAAAAACATCTTTCTTCCATGCCTCTGCAAACTATCCTCCTTGATTTTCCTTTTTCAAAATGGGTTCTATACTTCATCAGTGCTATTAATTCTCCAGATTCAACAGGGCAGGTTTTTATCTTGACAACCACATATTATTTCACAAAGTGAACTAAAATTGTCTCACTTAAACATTCACAGGATGAATAGGTTATTTCTTTCCTTGAAACTAATATTTTCTCCATATTTGGCATTTCTTTATAAATTATTACAGACAATGGTCCCACTTTCATTTCTGCTAAGATGACTCAGTTTCTAGCTTAGCTGGGTGTCAAAATTTTTACCTCATCATCTTATTACCCTAAAGGAAATAGACAAGTCGAGTCTACTAAATACAATATGGTTAGGATCATCAAGAGGCTCATTGAAGATAAGCCTCGTTAATGGCACACCCTCCTCACTTACCTCCTATGGGCAGATCACACTACTACCAAGGTAAGCAAAAGTTGCACTACTTTTCATATTGTTTATGGTCAAGAAGCTATTTTTCCTACCGAGATGGAACTTTCTTCTCTATGACTGATGCTACAGATCGAAGAATTAAATTCGTCTAATGTCTCTCAAAGGATAAATGTACTAGTATCTTTAGAGGAACAAAGGATGTTTTCCTTGGAGAACGTAAAAAGAATACAACAAACTGTAAGGAAATATTTCAATAAAAGAGAAAAATTTGTCAGATTTAAAGTTAATGTGAAAGTATTGCTTTGGGATTTAGCCCATGCTGATAAAGGAAGACATTTGAAGTTTCAAAAATGATGGTTTGGTCCTTTTAAAATTGCTTTTGTCCTAGGAACAAATTCTTATCTTCTAAAGGACTTAGAAGAGAAATTATTTTCCTATACTATCAATGGTTCCGACTTGAAGAACTATGTAAAACCAAATTGAAGGTTAAAACGCTGCATGAAAGTCAGTTTTGTATCATAGTTTTTTGTTTCACTATTTTGATTTTGCTTTGTTGTTTTTCTTCATTTTCTGTTGTTTCATTTCTATTTTTTTTTCTTTTATTGATTTCTTTTACTTTTCAGAAATAAACTTTGGATCAGTTTTTCCACAACAATGCTATTTTGTAAAAAATGTCGCCCTTGTAGAAATCACGATAGAAATTAATTTACACAACTATCATCATCTCATGATGTCATGCATCATTTTTTACAAATCAAGTTACACAATTCTCATGATGTCCCCCTTATAGAAATCACTAAAATCGCTCTTCGCTTCCAGTATTGTTGTTAGATAGGTAATTGGATTTTTCATTCCTATTTTTTGTCTTCCCTTTCTTCCCTCCACCCTAAGATTCAAAAATATCACACCAAAAGTTTTTCTGCTTTAAAAAATAAATGCTTGCACTGTGAACAATTGAATGTTATGCATACATGAATAACCCCTCATACGTAACACTTTCCTTAAGCTATTACCAATATCCCAGAACATTTTTCCCTTAAACTGTCTCACTCCCCCTATTGCATAATCATTCTGGTAAATAATTCTTTGATCTATTGTTCACCTGGTCTACAAAACCAAACATTTTGAGTTCTAAATCCATTGGAAATAGATTTCCCTGTGGAGTCACCAGTTTGTTGATGCTTAAAAATGCAACGATGAATTCTATTCTCGCAAATGATTGCCAATATTTATTATTTATTTATATTAATAATAAACTAGTAGGTGGGACCCCCTTGTAGACTTATGGCACTATGCTGGATAAGAAATGCTTATATTTTGTTCGCTTAAGTGATGGTATCAACACAATATTCTACAGTTCATTTGTTCCAGATCATGGCTTAGAATGTTATTGTAAGGTAGCTAGAGAGGTAGTGAGGGGGGACCAGAGGGTCCATAGTGATAATAGTGGAGGTCATTCAATGTAAGGTGGACTAGGTCCACTACATTAGTAAATAAGACCCACTATGGTAGTTAGATATAATAAATGTAAGAGGAATTATTATAAGGTTCTACTTCTAGAAGATTCCTCCTCTAGAATGTTCTTAGGTGATGGTAGCACTATATAAAGGAGTTAAAGCAATGTAATTAGACATGAAGAGAATTATTGTATTTGGAGCAGTATCTCAATAGGAGGATGCCCCCTCGAAGAGGCAAGTGAAGAGGAGAGGATCCCTTCCATAATAGGATCCATTGTATGGTGTTGCCCTATCTCAAGGGTTTGATGTAATAAAGTGGTGCTTTTCTATTTTGTTCTTCTATTTCTATTGTATTTCTTTTGTATTCAGTCTTTGTATCTTAACAAGTGGTATCAGAGAACTTTCCTTGGGCAGACATTGTGGGTAAATATTTTTGCAGATTTTTTTTTCGGAGAAGAAAAAAAGAGGGCCACGACATTCTCAAAGTTTTCAGTATATTTCTGTGCAAATTTTGCAGAAAAGGGTTGTATATATGAGTTCCTCTCATAAAAACACCCAATTTGAAAAAACAATCGTCGAAAACGGAGTCCGGGAAGTCAAAATATTGAAGTTTTAAAATCTGCAAAATTTCAGGGTTTTTTTCGGCGGACGGTGGCGTGATTTTTTTTTTATTATTATTTTTAGCAGTTGGAGGCTAAATTTTCTCAAACAAGTTACATATCTGAGTTCCTCTGACAATTTCACCCAATTTCAAAAAAAAAATCAGCTGAAACGGAGTTCGGGAAGTAAAGTTATGAGCATTTTAACTTCAACAGTTTTTTAGGGTTTTTCCAGAAAAAATCATGATTTTCTGCCGAAACTTATTGGGTCTATTTCTTGAGTTTTTTCGTGACGTCTGTAGGAAAAAAGGGTTCATAGGGTGCTCATATGGCTATTTCTTCTCAAAACTTGAAAGAAATTCTTGAATCATTCAAATCCCAATTGTTTCACACATTGGATGACAGATTGGATGCATTTGCACATGGCCTCACATACAGCCTCACAAATAGCCTCACATATGGCCTCAATGATAGTTTTCATAGTATTCAATATTCATTGAATAACATGCATGATATATTTCTTATGGAGGGCCCTAGGGATGAATATAATTAAGAAATATATGCTTGGTATGATTTTGAGGCAGATTGTGATGATTGGTATATGGATAGTTGTCATTTTTTGGATGACAACCACTTTCATATTTTATTTGATGACTCTACTCCACCTTCTGTAGAGAACATCAATGTCCCACATCAGGAGCTAGTTATCAGCGTTCAATCTACATATTCTACAGTGGTATTATTCATTCCAGATTCTACTATGACCCTTTTCCACTATGTGGATGGATCTTCTTATTTGGATCCACATGATAGGTGTCAGTCTTTGGAGCATCATTTGGAGTCGGTTATTGGGTTCCAAAATCTTCCACGGGGAGTTCACATGAGCACTTGGACATGGAACCCGGGCTTACAATGGTGGTTGGACTACTTCAACATGGTGGATTTCCTTTCTACATGGGACCTTGGTTCTTTAGTCTTCTTCAACATTATGGTCCACAATTATCCATGGGACCCTGGTATATGGTTGTGCATCAAGCGTTGAGGACAATTCTTTCATAAGGGGGATGGGATGTAAGGTAGCTAGAGAGGTAGTGGGGGGGGGGCGCAGAGGGTCCATAGTGATAATAGTGGAGGTCATTCAATGTAAGGTGGACTAGGTCCACTATATTAGTAAATAATACCCACTATGGTAGTTAAATATAATAAATGTAAGAGGACTTATTAGAAGGTTCTACTTTTAGAAGATTCCTCCTCTAGAATTTTCTTAGGTGATGGTAGCACTATAAAGGAGTTCAAGAAATGTAATGAGACATGAAGAGAAGTATTGTGTTTGGAGCGGTAGCTCAATAGGAGGAAGCCCCCTCAAAGAGGCAAGTGAACAGGAGAGGATCCATTCCATAATAGGATCCATTGTATGGTGTTGCCCTACCTCAAGGGTTTCTATAATAAAGTTGTGGTTTTCTATATGGTTTCATATATCTTGTGTGGTGATTGTATTCAGATATCTTTGGATCTATTGTGATATTTTTTATTCATCTATTTGGTGTTGGTTGGATGATTAAAACATGACACTAAATGGCTTTGATGATCTCTCATAGAATATAATAATTCTTCCCTTTTAGATAAAAGAATTATGCTCAGGTTCTAATGTTATTTATTGTTATGAAAAGAGTTTGTGTGCTATTGACCCTTGCTACTATGGTTATGTGCATTGTTTGAGTTTCATATTGATTTGTGTTCCCAACAAGTTGAAAATTGAAGAAGTTTGATATTACCAAGAGGTGGCGCACCTTGCAAAAATGATATGGAAATTTTTGGTTTTGGTTGATTAATGGTTGGAGTTTAGTGCTATCATGAGTGGGCTTTGTTCATACTAAAAAATCCATAAATATTGGAAGGGAGAAGCAACGTGCATTTAGTACATGTCACTCAAACTTCCCTCAAGCTCATCACCCTAGTCATTCTTTCATTGTTTTGGATCTAGTAGTTGTTTATGTTTCACCTTTCTCAGTAGTCAAGGAGATATACAATATTTTTTTTTCCTCGTGCAAGATTTTCCAGGTATGAGTATTCTTACTTTCCCATACGTGATAGTTACTCTGCCCCTTGAATCAATTTTTGACTATTGTTTCTCATGGTTTGTGTGACTTTGAAGATGTTATGATATTTTGAACTGTGTATTGATGTTTTCATCCTTGGTTTCTCATAGTGGTGGTTCTGGAATGTTTTCATTTAAAAAAGAAGTGGTTGTGGTCTTGTTTATGTGTGTAACCCTTCACATAAAATTGTTGAATAAAAATTGCATTTGAACCTTCTTTTCTATGGCTTTGTATCCAGGTTACCCTCTCTATTGAAATTGGTTATCATAGTCTGCCAAAGCTCTCATATTTTTGAATACCCAACCTTTATCTCGATATTACTGGTCTTTGTGGCTAGTGTACACACACCATTTTTCAACCATGTTGGTTTCAATGTGAATTGATGAAAGATTAAAGTATTCCATGCCTTATTTGTGCAAAATCCTGAGTTGTTAGCTACCTTGATATTCCCTCACCGAAATAGTTGCATGGAAAACATTACACAGTATGAAGATAACACCACCCATAAGTTGATGAAAGCATTATTCATGCTTTTTGGTTGGGCATAGGTTTATACTTGGTCTCTCATTTTGCAGTGTTGTTAAAGGGGTTGGATTTATTTGTGTTGTCTGTTGGAGGTTGCAGTCTTTTGGTTTGGAGACCAACACAACAGAGGGAAGTGTTGCATATCACTTTTCTGTGGTAAGTTATGATAGAGAACCTACATAACGATATTTTTGTGCTATTCAAATACCAAACCCTTTGGTCAAACCACTGTTCATACCTTCCACTTGTTGTATTAAACCCTAAATATTACATTGATATTATATTTAGCCCAGTTCGATGATTGATGGGAGCATTGTACATGATCGGTTACTTGGGCATGATTTTTTTGGGTCCTTTGTTTGGTAATTCTAGAAGATATGTGTACCCATTTATTTATTTGAGGCTTGGGATCGAGGTGTTAATTATTTTTTGGTTCAATTGTTATGTTGATTATATAAAAGTGATGCATGCGTGAAAAATGTTTGAGGCCCGAATAAGAGTTATAACATCCATATTGATTGCATTGGACAATGTTTAAATAAATGATGGATATGAATTGTTGTAAACATTGTGCATGTTCTGGTTGGTTTTAAGGGATGAAGCATTAGAGTTAATATTATGGTCGTGACTCAAAGGATATTATGGTTTCTTATAGAGATTGCAATGTTGTTTGTTATGAATCTCATATAATGATTATATGGATATAATGGCTACTGTGATTAAATTATTTTGGGCATATAGATTACTATATAAAATTATTTGGAAGCCAACCAGAAAATTTGTCATGAAAGTACCAGTTTGAATTATTTTTTTGAAAAGGGAACACTGTTAAAAATTTGAATGTCTGGACAAAGATATGTTTTGATTGGATGCTTTGATTTATTTTCAATTGAACAATATCCATATTATTCCCTATAATTCTATCATTTTTCTCTAATTAAATTCCCCTCATAATCTCGATTTCACTTATTGCATCGATCTTTTGTGAAATAAATTTAAAAGGAAAAGTATGTGTAAAAGTGACAAACGGATAACACAACAAGGGTTGGTAACTATTATTTTATATTTTATTACACATTAAATCATTTGACTAATTGATGAACAATATTCATGTACTAATCCCCTATCATTATGCAAATTTTCACTAATTACACTCCCTCTATATTTCCCATGAACCCTATCACCCCCTTTTCACTTGGAAATTAATGAATGGTTTGTTATGGATGGATTTGCATGTATCTCGTGTCAATTTTTGAGCCAATTTTCTATTCATGTAATGAGAGTGTCATGTATAGTTTATTAATAGCTTCATTACTGATGAACTGCTGCTAGAGGATGAGATTTTTCAGTAGGGGAAAAAATGGCAGAAATAACAGAGGTAGGGGAAATTGGAGCGGAGGCCATATAAGGCCTAGATTTTCTATCCATTTTGACGTCGATCCTCAAGAATTGAACCAGTTGTTCCAAGACAAGTTCTTTAATTGGATTGGTCATGGAATAGTGCACCCTCGACTAGAAATACCTCCTTTCTAGCCTCCTCAAAACATTCGTGGAATTCTTGTTCGTTTGCATGTGTCCTTGCAGTCGGAAGTCTTCGCAAATGATGGATAGAAAGAGATAGTCAACCTTCTAGTATCTCACCATCGTGGTTGGCCGAATATGTCATTTCCTTTTCCACCACCTATCAATCCCAATGCTTATATTTCCCATGTTGTTTCACTAGTTCAATATTCACATGCTAGTAAGAGACTAAAAACTGATATTTCCCAACCTGTGCAAGATAAAGGAAAAGAAGTTGTCTCCCCTTCTTCTCCCTCTGATGATTCCTCAAAATCTCTCTCTTCTTGCATGAATTTGAGGGATGATTTTTCCCATGTGATTATCGAGATACAACCTCAAGGGTTTAATCAACCATGGGTTACTTCCAAGAAATCTAAGGGAAACAATAGTGAGAAAAGAAAAATTTCCTCACAAAGTGGCAAATATGGTTTTAAGATTATGCGTTTTTATGGTTTCATTTGATGAAGACATTGCTTAGTGGTTTTCAATATTTTTGGACAACAAGCTATGTTTTGGTATTTTGTGGATAACGTGGATGATGTAGATATTTATATATATATTGGATATGATATAAATTATTTATGATATTTAAATATCCAATTTGAAAG
Organism: Picea engelmannii; assembly: GCA_009831015.1. Lineage (NCBI taxonomy): Eukaryota > Viridiplantae > Streptophyta > Pinopsida > Pinales > Pinaceae > Picea > Picea engelmannii. Next base: position 670,330 of record ML789524.1, on the reverse strand, counting down.
ATATTTAAAGGAGCTACAAGGGTGGAATATAGTCAAAATGATTATCCTTTTTCTGTTATATTTTATGATTTGAAAGAAGGAAATGACGTGAGTCACAAGGAGACCCACCTACCTAGATATTATTAATTAAATACCCTTAACTATATTATTATTATTTATTTTTCCTAAACTAATTAGTTAAGTTAAATCAACTTAAGTAAATAAAGTAATTTAACTAATTCAACTTATTTGGAAAGAATAAAAGTTGAATGAGAAGAAGAGAAATGAAGAATAGAAGGAGAAATCAAGACTAAGTTTTTCTCTTTGGTTGCATGAGATAGTTTTAGTTTTCATTCATTTCTAAATTTATTCAAAGACTAATTCTCTTTTTGACAACAAGGTCTTATTGTAGACAACAAGGTTCAATATTGAACCAAACTTTTCATACGTTTGTTTTAGAGGTGTTGATCCATCCTTGATAGTTTGTGTATTATTGTATGTTTGTGAATTAAGTTTCATGGCTGATAAAGGATATCTTGTAGAGTCAAAATGGAAATAGTTTGTGGAAAGATAATCCAAAATATAAATTTTATTTTTACTTGATTGTCAGAGTCTTTTTGTATGGTGTTCATCAGGGATCTCTAAATCAGACTTTGGTTGACACCCTCGCAGGGGTTTTATAAAGAGAAATCACTTTTGATATATCAGAATGAAATAAAATCAGATTGTTATTATGTCTCATATATGTGTATTTATGACTTGGTTATTTTTTTTATTTTTGATCTCCATGTTTCCTTTATAATAAAATTTGTGTATATTACATAACATTTTATGAATTTTATTTTATATTGCAACATTCTTTTCATTAATAAATCATCCTCAATCCTAGTAATTAATACTTATGAATTGGGAGAATATTTTGAGGCTATAAAACCCCAGGTGACATTCTTGACTATCTTGTCCTAGCCAAGAAGTATTCGAAAATGATTTAGTAAGGTAATTCATACCTTTTCCTCAATAAGGAGGAATTGTTGGAAAATTAGAGGTTGTTATCCCTAGATATTGAACTTAAGGAAGCACCTACAAAATGATCGGGTGGGCACACAGAAACAATTCAGGACTGATATCAGTGTCAACGACTACTACACATTAGATTTGGTGCAAAACAGGGGAGAAATATAGTGCAGGAGTATGGTGGGTTAGGAACACTAGTTGAACACTTGGATAAGTGAAGAACTCAATGGAAGATGACACCACCATAGGAATGGACTCATATCTTTATTCATACATTGGAAGGGATCCGAGGGAAATGGTACATAGACTAGGAGATGCACAGAGGCACTACAAAATGGACAATATTAAAATAGAATTTTGTACTAACCTTCTCATTCAAGCATGATAACCCCAACATTGATTCAATGCCAAAGCTAATAAGGGGAGTGATATTGTTTGATGAAACAAAGGTCAAAATCGTAGCAAAATATCAACAACAGAATAGAGAGATAATCAAAGAGTTACTCTCATGCTATCATGTCAAAGAGGAAGCACCATATGAAGATGATCCATGCAACATTAAGATCATAGAGATTTAAGGAGAGAGAGAGGTGGAAGGTCCATCTCTGGAGTTTGAGGCATTTGTTGCACCAATAAAAGTTAAGAATGTAAACATTGGGACGAATGGGAATCCTAAAATGTAAAGTATTAGAGACTACTAGGATGAGAAAACATTAGAGAGGATAACAAAATTGTTGCATGAATACAATGACCTGTTTCCAACAACCTTTAAAGAGATGAAAGACATAGAAGGGGAGCTAGGTGAGATGAAGATACCCCTCAAACCCAATCCTATACCTATTATAAATAAACCTTACAGAATAAATCGAGTGTATAATAAGAAACTGAAATAATAAATTGATCAAATGTTGGAAGATGGCATTATGAAACCATTAGAGGAATCAGAATGGATCAACCCCATGGTAGTCTAGGAAAAGAGAAAAGGGGAAATAAGGATTTGTGTAGATTTGAAAATATGGTGAAAACATTTATATTAGTATTTCCATAATGGGAAAATACATTTCATGTTCATGTAGATGCATCACAATAACACTTGGACACTTTCTGGTGCAACCAGGAGTAAGGGACTTAGACCATCCTATATCCTTTGCAAGAAGGAAGTTGTCAGAATCTGAGCAGATTTACAAAAGAATAGAAAGAGAAGGCTTAGCCATGGTATATGCACTTCATAAATATAGGAACTATTTATTGGGTAAACACTTTAAAATGTTCATAGATCATTATTCCCTAAAATATCCAATCAATAATCTAGTGTTGGGGAGGAGGATCTGTATATGGTTGTTATTAATCCAATAATTTTATTTTGAAGTAATAGTCAAAACAAGGAAGTTGAATGTAGGACCTGATCACCTATCAAGGGTAACCAATGGAGAAGAACAAACTAACTTGGAAGACAACTTCCTCGATGCATAGTTATTTTCAGTATAGGTAACTGATGAATACTTCATTGATATTATTGGATACTTAAGTATAATAGTTCCTCCATGGGACTTTAGTACTATGAAGAATAAAAACCTGGTAGTCAAAGTTGCAGACTACCAAATCACTGCAGGTCATTTATACAAAATGGGCACATATAGCATTTTGAGAAGGTGTTTATTGGAACATGAATGACCCAGGATTTTAGAAGAATTTTGTGAAGGCATAGTTGGAGGAAACTATGAAGGAAAAGATACCGCACAGAAGGTATTGTGCATAGGATTATGGTGGACAACAATTCATAAATATGTGAAGGAATATTTACAGAACTGTGAGGTTTGTCAAAGGGTTGGCAAACCCAATAGGAGAGATGAGATGCCCCTAAGACCACTAGTAACTATGCAACTATTTGAAAAATGGGAAATAGATTTTTTTGGACATATTAATCCATGAGAAAGAAGTTCGGGAGATAGATATATCATTATTGTGACCGAATACCTAAACAGATGGGAATAAGTAGAACCATTCAAAGATTGCAGTACAAACACAACATGACCGTTCATATTTGAGAAAGTGATCACCGGATTTGGATATCCCAGGATTTCGATGAGTGACCAAGGAAATTATTTTATTAATAATACCATCAAGGCTATGACTGAAGAGTTTGAATTCTATCACCATAAGAGTACATTGTATCATCCTTAAGAAAATAAGACAATAGAAGATTTCAATAAGATTTTGGAAAATGATTTGACTAAGATTTGCAATATTAATAGGGATGATTGAGAGTTGAAAATACCAACAATATTATGGGAATACAAGACCACATGAAAGAAGTTGATAGGGAAGACACCATTCATATTGTTGTATGGAAAGGAAGTAGTGGTGCGATTAGAATTTCGGGTACCTAGTCTGCAAGTACCAACAATTACCAACATGACACAAAGAGGAGTAGTACAAGAGAGGTTATTTCAAATAATGGAAACTAAAGAGAATAGGATTCTGGAAGTATTTCACTAGGAAGTGAAGAAATCAAGGGAAAAATCCTGACATGAAAGACACATTAAAAATAAAATATTTAAGGAAAGAGACCTAGTTCTTCTCTATGACAACAATTTTTTCCAACAGCCTCGTAAGTTTGTAATGCATTGGCTAGGGCCATATGAAGTAAATAGTGTCACATATGGGGGATCTTTGAAACTAAAGGATTTGGGGGGAATATAACTTAAAGGAATGGTCAACGGTAGTTGATTGAAACTGTATAGGGAAAATCAACCTACCAACTCTTAAAAAGTTATGACGCAGAAAGAATCTCATGTATATAGTGCACTATAGCAGATATTAGGAAAGAAAACTGATAAGAATTAAAAAAAAATAGAAAATGAAGAAAAAGGAATACAAAAATAGAAAAAGAATAACAATACAAAAGAGGAAAAAGTTGGTTGAACAACAAAAAAGTGGGAAAAAAATCACGCACAACAATTGTTCCGATAACATAGAAAGACATCGCACAGGAAAAATTGGACTCGACACAAATGCATGGAAAAGGTGGAAAAAAAACTATGACCATGTCTATAAAGTGTGGAAAGCATGTGTTATCTCTACACTTAATGATTTTTTAGCACATAGAAAGATGCAAGTGTGTTTGCTAGTATAATTGTGTGAATAATATAACAAGTTCTTGAATCGGATAAAACATGATAGCACGAAAGTTTGGTGCTCCAGGGAAGTACATACGGGTTACTCGATAGGGCCAAAGGAAGAAGGAAAGGGTGGTGGAACATGATAACATCATCGAGCTCGAAGACGTCACCACTTCGAAGATAGAGTCACTCAGCCCAACAAGGGTTGAGGAGGAAACATCGACAACAATAGAAGGGGAAGTAGGGTAGAGTTTTGGGACCCGAGATGGTATTACAAACCCTAATAAAAAAATACCAGTTAAACCCAATGAAATCAAGGGTCAACAATAGGGTTCTGATGAAGAGGATGTGTTGCTAGAAGACATCACGAATCAACCATACTCTGAGGGGGAAGAAGATGACACAAAAACAATAGAATAAGGACCATATACCATTGGGAAGAAAATAAATTCACAGGATGCCACAAAATTTACACTTCCTTACCTCCTAGATGTAGTGGTCACTGTGGAGGACATGCTCGGAAAAGTACCTAAACTAAGGTACTCAGACCACGATGTCTGCGATGAAAAATAATTCAGATATTTGGATGAGGAATCGTACCTATTGAACACATTGGAAATTGTACCCCTAGGAAAGCCAACCATGGAGCTCGTGCAGTGGAAAATAGGGCTCTACAACTCTAGGATGATGAACCTCCTAGACATGTCGCACTTCGGGTACGGTAAAAACGTTGGGATTTGCATCAAAAAATTTCTATCTCGGGTACATGGAGGCATCATTTGGATGGATAGGCCGGTATAGCTCGATGTAGCATTGATCACAAAAATTAATGGATTACCCACAATGGGTGCACGACCAAAATAATACTTGGACCATAAGGCGCCTGAGAAGGAGACCGTCGAGCTAGTTAAGGAACAATTTGGTACTAATATAGGAAACAGGGGAATTGTACTTAGAGATAAAAATGATAATGTGACAAGGTTATCCATCAAACTCATAGCTTGCAAGCTACTGAGGAAGTGTATAAAATAAGAAACTCCAACAGGATTCATCACAGTTGTCGTGTATTTTGCGAAGGGAGTAATGTTTAGTTTTGCACCGTACCTCATAATCCTATTCTTGATCAATTGCAAATATGGGTAGGATAATGGAATTGAATTCCATTATTCTTGGCTCACTATCCTCATATCTTTGGTAGGATGGAAGGAGAAAAAATATTCATCCTTTCTACATAGGAAAGGGATGTGCTACACGACCATATATGAATCCCTTTGGCAGGCCAAGGAAAATAAAAAATAGCAGGAAAATAACACAGTGTTCACGATGCTTCTAGAAGAGATAAAAAAATGCACAACCAATGTATGGTGCATTCCTATGGAATTGGTCCAAGAAACTAAAGGGATAGCTAGTTTTAAAGCATCCATGCACCACATGTGGATCCAAGCTACAAGGGATCAAAAGAAGGAATGGTTGGAGATGTAATACTATGTCACACGGAAAGAGATTAACTGGATCCTCCTTAGTGTAATTCATAGAGGATGATGTTGAGTTCATGGAAGACAAGGTCGAGGATAGGGAGGAATAGGTGGTCAGTGTTGCAAAGGCACAGAGAGAATATATCATGGAAAAAATCAAAGCAACGCATGACACTCTACAACAGTATAATTTTTATGTAGTACTGTAGGCCACAATGCAACAAAATGAAAAGACACAATGACCCCATGAACATAAATAAGGAGATGAGATGGTTTAGATAGTAGTACAAGGTAGGGATACATTCAAGATCACACAAAAAATGGTCATAATTTATCAAGAGACTGTGCAAAAACACATGGGGTACATTTACCATTTTGAGGTCGTGATGGCAAAAATACCCATCAAGTCAGTATATGGAGACTAGGCTAGGTGAAGGTAGGAAGTAAAATCCACAGCTCGTGTGGATGCCACTAACTTGGAGGTGGGTAGGGGAGTACCAAAATTTTTACATATCACTTGCAAGCAGCTTATCTCGGAGAAGGAGGAGAAATAACACACTAGAAATCTAGAGAAGTGTCTAACAAAGGTATAAGACTACATTCCAAGTAGTGTGCAAGCACTAGATAGGAGTGCAGAGGAAAAGATAAATATCTTTTCGTAGATGATTGAATGATATAAGAAAGAAATCGAGGAGTTGAAAGAAAACATTAATCTTATGAATCCTCCTAAGGTTCGATAGCAAGGAAAGTCACATAAATGTTCGACAGAAATGTGCATATTTGGACCATTTTGGAAGATGATGAAAAGGTCCAATAGTTGGACCAATAAGAGGATAAAATCAATGCTAATATATAGGATTTGAATAAGTGACATAAAACCATGAGAATTACTGAGCATTTGAAGGATACCTAGAAGATGAATACCCTGTAGACAGAGTTAAAGACAGTGCAAATTAATAAAAAAGAAAGACAAGCCCAGTTGGAGCCCCTCCATGAACAAGAAACATATATAATTGCATGGATGGAGGAAGATAATACAAGGATGGAAGAGGGAAATTCAAAAAGTGTATCATTTCTACAAGGACAGATAACAATGCAGATGGTCGAGGCACTAACAGATAAAGTTGCATAGGTGAAGGAAAAAGGAAAGGAGCTAGCAGAGAAGTTCCACATCTTGGAAAATGTTGTACAAAGAGCATGCACAACCTGAGTGGCTGAGGAAGAGGCACATGTCTGTGTTGGAGGCCTGTTGGGTGGATGAATATTTTTTGGGAACATGCCCAATTTTGGAGAGAAAGACCTATTTTTGGAGCACGTGCAACAAGTGGCAGGAAAGAAACATGTAGAAAAAGAAGGAAAAGAAACACGATGCACATCCATACAAGCCTAACCATGATAGGAATAACATTTTTGAAAAAGATTGTAATGACTATAAGACTATAAATTAGTATAAATAAGGACCTATGAGGTATAGGTTGGGTGTGGTCAGTTGATTATTGAGAGTTAGTTAGTTCGGAAGCGATTGATTGTAAGATGTTTTGTGGTAGAGTGAGATAAGATAGGTTTTTAGGGTTAGTTCATAGGATGTGGAGCCTGGTGTGGTCTAGTCAACCTCTTCAGGGGTACTTACCCTCATTTTGATTGTAATACTAAGATGTATTGCACCCACCACAAGATTTTGCAGCAGAGTAAATAAAAGAGTGGAGAAGCCAGATCTTTATGGACGTAGCCCCAAGAGGGGGTGAACCATGATAAACCTTGTGTTCTATGTTATTTTTAATGAATTATTTACTTTTCTGTTAATCATTAGCTCAATAATGAATGGTTAAAGTAGTTATATCAACATGCATGCATAGGTTTAAAGATGAATGAATCATAGAAGTACATGAATTTTTAACAAGGATAATGCTTAAGGAAAAGAATCCAACCATACTCCCCACTCATTTCTAACCTGAAAACACCTAAGTATTCCAATCCCCCATAAAATCTATATTGGGTGAGACTGTGTTGTGCACCCTGTGTGAAGTGTTGCCTTCTGGTTTACCAGGAGGGATGATATTTTTGAGGGTTTTTTTGAAAACATGTTTGAGATAAAAACCTGGGTCAACCTAAGAAGTAACCAACAATGAACAATCTAGGTAAATAACATTTGGAGGAAGTAAAGAAGATTCTTATGTATTTGAGAGATACTAGTACTCATGCATTATGTTTTGTAGGTTCAGACATTGTTTTACAATGATATGTTGATTCTTATATGGAATATGATAAAGATAGAATAAGGAGCACCATGGGGTCTATTTTTACTATCGGGGGAACAATAGTAAGTTGGATTTTAAAAATACAAAAGTTTGTTTCACTTTCAACAATAGAAGCAAGTATATTGTTGCTACAGAGTCTAGTAAAGAGATGATTTGGTTACAAAAGTTTATGAAGGAAATGGGAAAGAAACATGAGAATAACAAGTTGTACTATGAAAATGAGAGTTCCATTCATATTACAAAGAACTCAAAATATCATTCTAATATTAATCATATACAACTCATGTACCATTTCATATGGTTTGTTATAACCCTATGTTTCATAGGATCAACTGGTGACTAGGAATTTTTCCCTCTAGTTGTATTTTTGTTGTAAATAATGTTTCATTCTGCAAATGATTTACAAAAGAAAACAAAGAAAATAGAGAAAATAGAGAAAAATAAATAAAAGAAAAAGAAAAAGAATAAAAGAGGGTATGAAAAGAAAAATGATAAAACCCCATGCAATAAGAATGGCTTGATTCATATTGTCTAACCATGGTCAATTCCTTTGAATTTATGAAGATAGGTTATTGAATAAGTTTGGATAAATAGTCTAATATTAGCCAATATAGATAGCTTAGTGAATAAATTTGATCAAACAATTTAAACTTGATCAAATGTCTTAGGTTAGAGTAATGATTTATCCCAACAATCTAATTTGGGTTAATTTTGCTAGCTGATTAGAGTAGGACATAGGTTAGTAGGCTTTCATTTCAATAAAATTGATGAAAAGTTGGATAAATTCTTTAATTTGAGCTAAAATGTTGCATTTTAACCCCTTAGTGACAAAAATGAAGGAAGGGGAACAACAAAAAACCCATAAAAGAGCGATATCCTAAGTTTTCTGTTGATATATCGTGTTTGGCGCTTTGTGCTAAAGTGAGCACCAATCTTAGCAGTCCATCATCATGCACCCAGATCTACGGCTAGCAGAAGATAACAAACCCCCCCTATCATTGTACCTTTAATAGTGGGGGGGGGGGGGTGATGGTCCGAGCAAGTGGTTTTTCCCAGGCAGGCCCCTCCCATCATGGTACATTCTTGTTAACTTGTACCCCCCTGGATCTATACCACTTACTGCCAACCCCCCCTCTGAGCAAGTCGCTAAACCATCTAATGACACAACCTCCGCACTTCGACGTCATACTTCACTACCTTTGTCCATACGTCATGCTCCACTACTCTTTCAACACATCACCCTCCACTCACCTATCGCCAGTCATGTCCTGTCCACCCATTATCCACTCACTTTCCTCCACATCACCTCCATATATTCATAACCCATTCATTACACTCCACCTCAATCCTGATATGCATGTTGGCCAATCAATGTAGTCGGCCATGACTCTTAACCAACTGACTCATCATTTGCTCCCCAACGGACACCTGTTCATCCACGTAATCCCATTTTTTCACCATTGTCACACTGTTCACCATTCTCTTTAGTCAACGACGACCATTAACACATGGTAAACACAATTAACAACCTTTTCTTTCATATTTCTAGGTATCAGACAGATAGTTGGCGTCCAAATTAAAATATTTAGAGATCGAAGAGAATCTGGTCATTCCAATTCCTATTGACCTGGATCGAATACCTCTGGCCAATAAGGATTACTTAGTTGAAGAGACAAAGTGCAAATTAAACTTCTTCAAATTGCACTTCTAGATCAGAGATACCTTTCTGGAGTAAAGTGACATGATTGGACTTTGGGAGTCCAATATCCCACTATACCTCTTCCCTCAAACATACCATTTTCCCGAGTTCTCTCTAAAATTCCAGGCACATTATCTCCCTAGCCAAAGAGCCATTGTTTCATCATCTAGTGAGACACTTTTCACCATTACCCCAGAAATAATAGACCATATAATGTAGATACCTAGAGCTGACTCTCTTTCCCCTTTTTCCATTGAAATTCTAACCGAGATGTACCAGAAGTTATCCTTCCCCCAGAGAATGCAAATCTTTGAGATTTTCCTCCCTAAAAATGACTAGTTACCCAAGAATAATCCCCCCTACCATTCCTCCATTTTCTTAGTGAAAGGTAACCAAGTTATTTCTTCCCTGTGTTATCTGCTCGGATATTATTCAGACAAGTGGATAGATGAAATCGTCCCGGGTTTTCTATCCATATTCTCCATTGAAGAGAAGGCCACTACATAGTTCAATTTTAGCCAGTTACTGGCCGACAACATTCATGAGCAACTCTTCAAGTTTTCTATAGAGTTCAACATTCACCACTTTTCTTAGGAATTCCATAAACGATGTCCACTTCCTCGTCAAAGAAGTAGATTTATACAACATTGATAACCAAATCCTCACAGGAGTCTTTAGGAATCAATATTTTTGAGAAGTATAACTTAATCAGGAAGAAATATGAGATGTTGACTAATAGTACCTATACTCAATTCTAGAATCATACATCTACATCCCAAGATAGTTTTCTCTCTTCTTTTGACACAGATAAATGGAGGATGCACATGGCATACCTGCAAGCACAAGTGCCTCAACCCAAAGCAACTTATGATTATAAAAGGTTAACATTTGAGTTTGATATCAAAGAGGTGCATCTAGTTGTTCAGATGAATATGCATAGACATACTAGAGAAATGATTTTATCCACCCTGGACAATACCTCCATGACTACTGCAAAGTTGCAGGTTTCCTTGAACAATGTCCAGACTCATCTGAAGCTAGAGAAAGTGTCTTGTTTGGAAAAAGATAACAATATAAAATCTTTGCAAGAACTGGTACTCAAAATTAGATATGATACATCCAATGTCAAAGAAGTAGAATAGCTCCTCAAGAAGAAGAATGCTCACATAGCCTTCCTGAGGAAACATCTGAAAATCCTTGCCACAGAAGACCCATAGGTGAAGGAAATTAATGAGATTGAAGACCCAAGGAGGAAATTTTGAAATTAATCATGGAGAAGAATGCACAACTTAAAGATATGGAAGCCGAGTTAGAGAATCTAGTAAAAGAAAAATAGCAGAATGTTGCAATGGCAGTGATTCCACTAGATGCAGTCCCTCTCATAGGGGTTATTACAACAACAACAACAACAACCACCATAGTGGAAATTCCAGTAGAAACCTCAGTAACAACCATAGATGAATCGAAAAAGTTGGCAAAGTCCATGGAGGACATGTCTCTGTAAGAACAAGAAATAAAAATGTTGCATGATGAGATCAACAACCTTCAGTAGATGAAGTCCACTTTTAAGTCAAGTTACAAAACTAATATGCACAAGTCTTAGAGGCTCAAGAAAGAACTTCAGAATATGCAGAAGGAGACAGTCATGGATAAGGAATTATTAGAAGCCAAGGAAAATATTTGGATAGACATCCTCAAATCCATGAAAAATAATTTTCCACTCATAAAGATTATGTTTGAGAAGCATGAACTAGTGTAGAGAAGCAAACATGCCATTGACAAAATAAAAGGGGAAATGGGAGAAAGGCCTACAGAGGCAAATAAAATCACCGAGTTCTTGAACTCTAAGACAAAAGAGGATCTAGAGGATTTGGATATTGACGATAGGACAAAAAATATCCTTGAGGCCAAGAAAGTTTTGACCAAGATGGGATTGATGCTGCAACTCGAGGAGAGAGCCCAGATGATGGATATTGGAGTTCATAGGTTTTTTAGCAAGATTGAATCTCTGCAAAAGAAAGGTCTTCTAGGTTTACTAGTTATCAATGACAATATGATTACTCTCTCTGACTACAAACAAAATATCATCATAGTGGAAAAAGATGGCTCCAAGTTTGCAGGGATACATGGAAACATTAATGGAAAAGCATTCTTGGAGACTCTGCAGCTGGACCTCAGCATCCAACACAAGATCAAGTACATCTTCATCAAAAATCCCACCTTTTCCAAGTACACAAAGATGGATGAAGTTTACTGAAGGTTAGTTAAATTTACCATCCCTATTCAAAAAAATGGGATGACCTGTGTGATTTTATCAAGTAAGAGATGATGTGTACAATCTGAGTAATCATGTGGAATAGTCATAGTCAAGTCAAAGATGAATCACCAACTACCTTCCTCAGAATCAATACCAAGGATTTTCTAGTATTGAGGGTTGATATTTATGCCCAAGCAAGTTGTATCTGTAACCTTCTTGAAGAGATCTACCAGTAATAAAAAGGATGATTCACAGGATTCCCAGGTCTTGATGTTGGTGATGTTTACTTCTCTTTGTTAAATGTTTATCTTACTTCATTATCATTATGTTTTCTTTCTCTGGTCGTTTAAAAGAAGTTTAAGTGCAAACTTTATCTCGAATACTCTATTTATGGATTTTAAAGATATGAATGTTGTTCTTCTGATATTATAAGAAATAAATTCTTAAATGCCTCTTTATTGTGATTGACTATCTCACCTGTTTCTGCCTGTCATCGCTTTAATTATAAAATATCCAACATTTGCATTATCTTTCCCTGTGATAAAACCTAATAAAATATGTTTTCTAATCTCAATCCTTAATACAGACCCCATATCCCAATGGATGTGTAAGGAATATTTCATCCATATTTATAAATCAAAACAACAAACTTCTATTAATTTGACTAGCCTAATATTTAAAACCTGAACATATCTAAATCTTACAGAGAGATCCCTCTCTGAAACTGGTAGGGTGAGATCCCAGTTTCGAAGTGGTTGGGTAAGTTACTTCTGTTAAATTTATTATAACCCTAACAACCTCTGGGAATTTACAGAGTGATAACATAGGGGTGACCATACTGGGGAAGTCAACAAACTTTCCATCCTACGATTTATTTTACCTAGATAAAGAAAACTTTATTTATGAACAAATCATAAAATCTAACATACGAAGAGATAAATGTTCAGAGGTTGTTGAAGTTTGTATATATTAGTTTAGATTTATTAAAATTTAAATTTTTCGCTCCTAAAAGAATCTACACTAGATCTCACCCTGATCCAGAACCTGCAACAACAGTAGATGACCCATAAAAGTTACTCAGAAAAAGAAACACTGTAAAAGGTTTTGGGAGTCACAGTCCTTTTCATAGGTCCACTTCTCTCCCAGAGAAGCTTGTCACTATCTAGGATCTTGAGTTTGACATATCCTTTGAGAAAATCCTTTTCAAAACCAAATATGACAGCTTTACAAGTGAAACAGTCCTAGATCAAACCATATTACAACCCAAGACCCATGAAATACTTTCTCCCAAAGTAGATTTTGATCAATGGTTTCTTCAAGAGTTCAACAAGTTGGAAGATCTAGTAGCAAATCTTGATTAAGATTTGTACAAAGCCCACTTCCAATAGTCAATTGAACTTTTTTTCCTGACTATTGTTGCAAATTTTTTCATGCCTCAAGTAGCTCACTCCATCCCTCCCAACCCTACATATTCTACATCTTTTGTTACTTCTCCTCCAATCATACAGGTTTTTTTCCAGCCTCCTCCACAAATCATGGCAACAAGATATGATCCCTTGGTGTTGGTTGCTCCCTTACATGCGATGCCCTAGGACTATCAAACCAAACTTTCTCAGTTTGATTGTACTGGGCCTCTTAATGCCAAAAAACATGTTGATAAGATGAATGATTACTTTCATTTGCAAGAAGTCGATGAGGCAGACGTCTAGATGAGACTTTTTGCATAGAGTTTAACCAGAGAAATAAAAAAAATGGTTCAAATATTTACGCCCTGCTACCGTTGTTGGCATTTCTTATTTTCATAGAAGTTTTATCGACATATGTGAGGTAAAGAAAAACCCTCTCTATCTTTTATCAGAATATGAAAATATCAAAAGGAATCAAGGGGAAACAGTGTAGGATTACTGCATTCGTTTCAACAATCTTTATAACTCCATTCCATATGATATCAAACCTCCTCAAGGTTTGTCCTTAATCAATTTACTTGATGTATTTGATGTTGATATGTCATACCAACTAAGGGAAAGGAATTTTTTCACCCTAGAGGACATGAAAAAAAGTGCAATGAGTGTGGAATAAAATCTCTTAGCCAGAAGAGCCAGAAAAAGAATGGAAAGAAGGGTTACAATCAAAGAAGATCCTTCCACTTCTTATTCATATGATAAACTAGATTTTGTAGTCAAGACTGTGGAGAGAATGATGGAAATTCTAACCATCCCCGACATAAATCCACCGAGAGAAAATCATCCTTCTCCTCAAATTCAAAATCCAAATTTCAGAAGGAACCCTCCCTAGATTGGACAGAGAGACCCCAGAGACAAAAGGGAACAAAGAAGGTCTGATCATCAGATTAGGCCTCGTCTTCAAGAAAAATATGTTGATGAAGGGAAGAGATAATACAAGAGTTAGATGATATTCACATAAACCTCATGGAGGTTAATGATAATGAGTCTATTTTTCTCAATCAGGAAGAACATGAACTATTTCTACTTTCACAGACTGAGGTAAATGAGGAAGAGGAAGAATCAGAATAGCAAGCCTTTGAAAACATTATAATGGAGGTCCACAAATAGTACAACTTGTGAAGCAAGAATATTAATGAAAATCCAATAAAGAAGGTGACTGAGACTAAGAAAACTTATGAATCCAAGAAAACCTCAAATGCTACCCCCAAGAAAGTCCCTGAGAAGAATAAGTTTGAAACTCCTGAAAAAAGAAATCTTGAAGCTTCATCAAGAACAACTCAAACAAAGGTTGCATATACAAGTCAGCCAAGTACTTCTACATAGAGGATTGTGGCCGATAAACCAGAACTTCAACCACTTTCAGCCTCGAAAGTGAATTGGATAAATTGAAAATTATTATTCCCCTATCAAAACTAATGAGAAAAAATTTCTACAGATCACATGTGATCAAAGCATCAAGCATCCAACCAGAAATAGGTACCAAAGCATTAAACATCGATATAGTGGTATGTACATATACTGTAAATGTTGCAGATGATCAACCTAAGCTATTGTTCAGTCCTGAAGTGAATGGAAAACCTAACACTAGTTGTGTTCCTTCTTCCTACATCAGTCTGAATATCCATGACAAGAGACTACACAACGTTATGCTTGATTCGGGCACTTCTCACAACCTAATGCCCAAATCTGTGATGGAAAAGTTGGGGCTTGATATCACCAGACCCTACAAGGACATGTACTCTTTTGAATCTATAAAAGTCAAATGTATAGGGCTAATTAAATATTTGTGCCTCACCCTAGCTCGAATCCCAACAAAAATCATAGTGATGGATATTGTGGTTGCAGACATTCATCCAAAATATGGTATTTTGTTATCTAGATCTTGGGGATCTAATTTGAAGGAAACTTTGCAGCTAGATATGTCTTATGCTACCATCCCAGTATTTGGACAACATAGAATACTATACAAAGAAACTCTGATGAAATATATGGTCACCAATCAGGAAAAACCACACAACTACCCATTATACTCTTTCCACTCTAATCTGGATTCATTCATATTATACAATGATTGTGACTTGGAAAATCAAATTGCATAGTTAGAAGATGATGCATCTAGCCTGAAGGAGAATCAAACAATCACTGAGGAAAATAAAACTGTGACAATAGAAAGTGGCGAACCAACAATAGATTTCTGGAGTATGGATTTTGATGGAGCTGTGAGCAAAGAGGGAGCTGGATCCATGGAGAAAAAATCCACTCTTACAAACTAAATTTCAAGTGCACCAACAACATAGTTGAGTAGGAAGCCTTGATGCTCGACCTGAAACCATTGAAGAGGGTTGGTGCCAAAAAAATTATGGTAAGAGATGACTTTGAACTTGTCATTAAACAAATAAAAGGTGATTATTCAGCTAAACACCCCAGACTCAAATCTTCTAGGAATGATGTTTTGGATTTTCTACAATGTTTCACCGAAGTTGACTTGCAGGTAATGCCCAGAGGACAAAACATACTAGAATATCGATTGAATACTTCAACAACCACATGTAAAATACCTTTCCATACCAATCACCAATACATAGTAGAGGTGAAGTGTAGAACAAATGTCCCAGATAACATCAAGTACTGGTAGGTATTTGGCAACAATGAACAAATTGAAGATTTCCGACAGTGTAAGAATGATTTTGAATGTACAAATATAGATGTAGAGAGTGGTGATGCTAGTGTAAATATGTCAGACTTAGAAATATATAGTGTAAATAAAGTAGTTTCAGATGAAATAAATGAAAAAATGAAGACTCTCATGTTTTGCAATTGAAGAATGATGTTTAACCTAGAGGTTTAGTTCCCTTAGAATAATTTTTTGACTTTAACGATGTTGCCAAAAAGCCAAATATTGAACCTAGTGGTAAAGAGGTCGAAGAAAGTAACATAGGAACAGACGAAAACCCAAGGTGATAAAACTATCCAAATATTTACCCCCCGAGTAAAAACACAAATACATTGAACTATTTAAGGAATATGTAGATGTATTTTCTTGGATTTATGAGGATTTAAAATCTTATGAGACAAGTATCATACAACATAAAATCCCAATAAAAGAATAACATAAGGCTTTCAGGCATAAACTTAGGATAATCAATCCAAAGTTACTACCCCTGATAAAAAAGGAGATGAAAAAGATGTATGATGTCAAAATTATAGTTCCCTTAAGATTTTCAAAATGGGTTTCCAATCTATTTTCTACCAGAAAGAAGACTGGTGAAATCAGGCTTTGCATTGATTTTAGAAACCTCAACAAGGTTTCCCTCAAAGACAACTACCCTCTGCCTAAAATGGATCAAATTTTACAAAAGGTAGTTGGGGCCAGTAGGAAGTCTTTACTAGATTTTTTTTCGGGCTATAACCAAGTCCTTGTCCACCCAGATGACCAGGAAAAAATAGCTTTCACTACACCCTGGGGAACTTTCATGTATGTGAAAATTCCCTTTGGTTTGATGAATGTGGGTGCCACTTTCCAAAGAGAAATGAATATTTGTTTTGTGGATGGGCTTGGTAGGTTTATAGTCATATATTAGGATGATTTTATTGTCTACTCCAAATAAGATGAGGAACATTTACAACATCTCAGACAAGTTTTTGAGAAGTGCAGAAAGTCCAGTATTTCATTGAATCCCAAGAAAAATATTTTTGGTTTAGAAGAAGGCAAGTTGTTGGGGTATATAATCTCTAAATATGGAATTAAAATAGACCCCAACATAATAGAAGCTATCCAAAAATTAGACCACCGCATGAACATTAATAATTGCAATCATTCATTGGTAAAATAATTTTTTTGAGAAGATCCATACCCAATTTGGAAGAACTCCTCAAGAATATTACAAATATGCTTTAAAAAGACACAAAAATAAAGTGGAACACTGAATCTAAACAATCATTTGAGAAAGTAAAACATACACTTATAGAAGCCCCGGTCTTGATCAATCCAAATGACACTAAAAGCTTCTATTTATTCTCTTTTTCCTTCGAACACACCATTGCAACAATACTATTGCAGAAAAATAGTGAAGGGAATGAACAACCCATATCTTTCCTTAGCAAGTTATTGAGAGATGTTGCACTGAACTATAATATAATTGAGAAATGGGATTTTTCCCTGCTAAAATCCATAAAAGATTTTAGAGTTTACATTCTCCATTCTCATATTATTGCTTATGTTCCAAATGTAGTGGTGAAGGATAACCTGACTCAGGATAACTCAGATGGTAGGAGAGGGAAGTGGATTGCAGTTATCCTTGAATATGACATAGAAATTAAACCAACTAATCTAATCAAGGGTCAAGGCTTAGCCAAACTGATGGTTGAATCAAATTTTCATGCTTTAGACATAAATTTCTTAGCTGTAGTTGATGAATAGGAAGAGCAGGTGAATCCACGTATCAAAGAGGTATTCTTAAATTCCCCATGGTACGAAGAACTCATATTTATCTTACATAATTTACAAGTTCATCCTGGTATGACTAAGACTAAAGATAAATTCTTAAAATTAAAAACTTTGAAATATTGTATTCTAGATGGAAACTTTTATTGGAAAGATGTTGGAGGCATTTTACTTAACTGTTTATTAAAGGATGAAGTTGACAAGGCATTGCAGGATTTCAATGAAGGATATTATGGAGTACATATAAGTTGGAAGACTATCGCTAATAAGATCCTCAGAGCTGGTTTTTACTAGCCCACCCTATTTGCATATGTTCACAAAAAGGTAACCTCCTGCCACAACTGCCAAGTCTTTGAAGTAAAAAGGAAACATTTTCCCCTACCCATCAAACCTATCTCAGTAGAAGCTCCATTCCAACAATGGGGTTTGGAATTTATTGGTGATATTCATCCACCCTATTCAAGCCAACATAAGTGGATCCTCATAGCTACATACTACTTTACAAAGTGGATTGAAGCTATACCCTACACACAAGCCACTGACTCTATCATTATTAAATTCTTGGAAACTAATATTTTTTCTCATTTTGGATGCCCTAGGAAGATCATAACTAAGAATGAAGAATCTTTCAGATCCAAAAATATAATAGAATTTTTAAGCAAGTACCATATTACTTTGGGACACTCCACAACTTATTACGCTCAGGAAAATGGGTCAGTTGAGTCCTCAAATAAAAGTTTGGTGAATATCATAAAAAGGATGTTGTGGGAAAACAAGAAGTCATGGAATAAAAATTTGTTTCATGCACTCTGGGATGACAAACTGACCACAAAAAGATCAATTGGTATGTCCCCATACCATTTGGTATATGGCACTGGTGCATTTTTCCCCACCTCTTTAGGAGTCCCTATCATGAAATTATTGCAAGACTTTCAGGCAGAGCCTAATGATACCCAAAGGAGAATACATCATATGATCCAACTATAGCAGTCCAGAGAAGAAGTGTATAACTAGACCCAAGTAATGCAAGAAAACATCAAAAAGATTTATGATAGGAGAACCAATGAAGATGATTTTGAATTGGGTGACCTAGTACTGAAATGGGATTCCAGAAATGAAGACAAGGGAAAGCATGGGAAGTTCAACAATATGTGGAAAGGCCCTTACATAATCTAGGATTATAGAGGGAATAACACATTTTTACTCAAGGACAATGAAGGAGCAGATATGCCAGGAGGACCCATCAATGGCAGGATGCTCAAACATTATGTTCCACGAGAATAAATATTTTCAGCATTCACTTCATTGTACAAACCATTTTTACTTTCATGTTATATGTGGGTGTTATTGATCATATGTATGAATCCTAAAAAAAATGCCCTAAGCCAATGACCAGTGTCACAAGATTTTAAAAATAAAACAAATCAAGTTGTAGAAAAAGCACTCGAGAAGAATTTTCAAAACACCAGGTAGCAGGTTCTTGGCACCTCACAAGGAGATCACCATCCCCAAGTGGAGCCACTGTTATAACCCTATGTTTCATAGGATCAAGTGGTGACTATGAATTTTTCCTTCTAGTTGTATTTTTGTTGTAAATAATGTTTCATTCTGCAAATGATTTACAAAAGAAAACAAATAAAAAAAAAAGAAAAGAAAGAGAAAAAGAATAAAATATAAAAAGAATAAAAGAGGGTATGAAAATAAAAATGATAAAACCCCATGCAATAAGAATGGCTTGATTCATACTATCTAACCATGGTGAATTCCTTTGAATTTATGTAGATAGGTTAGTTGTTACACATGGTTTTGGTCACTCTGGTGATGTATTAACAATGGTGTATTCAAGCTCCCAACAAGGAATTTTTTCCTGAGAAAAGTGGCCCTTGTCTCCTTCCAAAAAACATATTTTCAAAGTGATTTTGCATGTTTCATATGGCCTAGGGTGCGATAATCCCTCATTCTCGTAGGCCACCTACACCTAGGGTGCGAAATTCTCACAGTTTTCTTCATACATAGGGTGCGGACCTGTTTTCAAGATTGGAAAAGAGAAGAGGTCTCGAGGGTTCTAGAAGGGAATCTTCTAGAAAATGAGTTGCCATTCCTATGGTTTTCATTTTATTGACTTCTAATATTTTATGGGATCATCCTCATCCATGTAAGCATCTCTCCTTGTCCTATATATTGAAAGGTTTCTCATGGAAAACATTAAGCAAGATTGAATGTAGAATTGGTGAAAGAATTATGTGAAGAACCCCGCTTGGACAAAGGATTGAAGGCTCTAGTTGGTCTATCAGGAGGAATTGGATCTTCTTCATACAATTATGGAGCAAGTGTGTGTGTTGGAACCAAAGGCCACTGAAAGGAAGCTTGCGACATCAAGACAATCAGGTTGTATCTTCTACTTTCAATTAATATGACATAGCGGCATGTCCCTTTCCCATAAAGAAACTCTTACTTTATTGTGTAATTCCTTGATTATATGCATAAGTTGACGTTGAATACATTTTTATATCTTCACTTTGGTTGGTTTGTGTTGTCTTGGACTTGACCTCACGAGAGCACCGGAGTGAAGCGGGAGAAACAAAGACCTAAGGAAGTGATACAAAGGTATGTCACTTGCTCCTCCCTACTAGCAGATTCAATGATTACAACTTAGGGAAAGATTCATGTCCTGTCCTATTTTGTTCTAGATCCAGGTGGATCTAGGGAGATCTATTAGTTTCCGCACCTACCGATTAGTCCGACCACATAATTGGTGACTCCACTAGGGATGCAACCCATTTTTTAGTGGTTTTTGGTGTTTTTCATTGGCCATTTTCTCTTACCTTACCATTTTTCATCTCTATCAATCTCTAAGTCTCCAGAAGATCTTGACAGACTCTCTAGGTCCAGAGGTTCCTTAAATTTTTTTGTCTTTTTCCCAAATTTTTCTTAGTTTCAGTCATTCTCGCACTGAACCCTTTTATTACCTACGAGAACTACTAGAATTTGAACCCTACTGTGCATTCCAGTGTGAACCTCTCACACTCTTCTTGTGGCTAGCCTATGAGAATGCTACGTTCTCGCAATGTACACCACTGCTTGCCTGCGAACCCATTTGCAAAATTTTGGGATTAAGGTCTTTTGTATGCCCAAATACCTAGATTTGTATGTGTTTTTGAAGAGAACTTCTTGGGCCACTGATTGGTTGTTTCTTGACTTCAGATTTTGTGAATGATTAGTCTTCAGAAATCGAAAGCTCTTCTTGTTCATTTTTCTCAACTGTTATCTCTTGACCTTTTCTTAACAAGGATATTATCTTTGGTCCTGAAATACAAGTGCTTGTTTGGTTGGGAGCCGGTTATCGGTTTAAAAGTTGGGATTAATTGTCTTTCTCAATTGATCATTACTTGGAAAATTGTTTCCCTCGTGCATTTGAAAATACTAGTCTTGTCTACTTGTTATGTTTGTCTTCATTGAAAGATTGGTTTGGGATTTGTTGTATATTGCTTTTAATTAGTTGCTGGTTTTTCTTAGTTTCACCACTGTTGTGTGGTTCTTATTGAAAATTAAAAAACGTTTTTCTTTTTAAAAGCAATTTTTTATTTTGAAAATGTTGGCATTCAATTGTTGAAATAAAACAAATAGAGAATTGGCATTGGTTGTAATTTGTTGATATTGCATTTTCAAAGAAGATTATATATCGTAGTTCAATATTGTTCCAGAAAACTCCTCTTTCACTCCCGTAAATAGGATTCATCGAACAAGAATTGATATTTTTCATTCCTATCTATGCATTGTTGGGTCAGAGTCCCACACAACATCGGTTTCATTTTCGTCTCCTTTGAGTAACAACGACCTTTAATAATATCGCACGAATTTTAAAATTTAAATAGTAACTCTTTTCTAGGACTCTATTACACCAACATTAGTTAGGCTAGAGATTTGGAATAAGGCAGAGAGATACACTCTCCAAAGCACAAAACACACAATAGCATCTTGTGTTAAGGAGTGTCAAATTCCATTTGCAACATTTTGTCTTGGGAAGCCCTTCTCACACAAGGTTCAAACCTGAGATCACATTGATATTGACAGAGTTACTCACCCTGCTTTATTGATATCAATGTAGAGATTGCACGTATTACGAGGGTCACTTGAAGGTATACCCACAATGATGAATGGAAGCCTTTCAAGTTGATTTCAGGCTAGATACCCTGCCCTTGCATGTGGATCAGACTATCAAATATGCCCTCAGGATTTATTGTTGTTGGTGGTAACCTTAGTGGCCTATCTTCTTAGGGTCTTACACAAGGTGACTATGAAGGGGCAAGTCTTCATGGTACCTGTAATCAATGTTGTCCAAACTCACTCTAGCTCCTTGGAGGGTATACCCACAATTATGTGTGGGAGCTTGCACCAGGGTGTAAGTCCGTTAAGCAGGTCGTCGACGTAACTTTTCCACACTAGCCCAACCCTTTCTCGTCTCCTTGTTGCGACGTTGGATTTCATCACCAACTCGTGATTTTGGAATTAGAAGGTGTCATTTGCTTGGTGGTGTTTCCTATATTGTTTACTAGTGCATGCTATTTGTTTACCCAAGTTGACCATAGAATTTTCTTCGTAAGTTTTAACTCGTTCACAATTGACCCTCCACGTCGTTCATGTAGAATGCAGGGCTTACCCCCAAAAAATATGGAAGGTTCTCAACCCTTGCCTACCACCTCACTAGAGGGATCTCCTCAATAGAGTGAAGTACAAGAGGTCACCACTCCACAAGTGGAAAGAACTGACTCTCTAGAACTATTCTGAATTACCAATTCTTGAGAGGAATTTCGACTTCATCTCGACTCTGAGAGACGTATTATGCGAGTAAATTCTTTTGGAGACTTGGTTGTTTTGTCTTATGGATCACCAACTGGACCTTTTCCAGGACCTGAGGGTCAATATCCTTTTTGGAATAATAGCATTTTTAGATGGGATCTCTTTGGCTCAGGAGCAGGCGTTGATATCACCATCTCACTTGTGTTCCCTGAAACCATTGTTCATTGATACCTTTTACTACTACTTATTATTTTCCTCGTACAGAAGATCTGTGAGCTAACCACATATTGACTCTCCCTTTAAAAATGATCCATTACACAGATACTATGAGTCCTCACACCAGGATTACCACAGCTATCCAAGACCCTATTGACACACTTCTTTCGCCCAAAGTCACCCTGAATCTTCCACCTAGATACCGTGCGTTGAATGCCTCTATTCTCGTTCCTACGCAAATCACATCCAGAACTCCTAGTGGTCCCTCTTATTCTGGGCACTCTCCTCCTGGTTTCATTCTGATGCTTTCTCTGCCCCCTTTCAGAGGACCTTTTCCATCCTCTATTGGAGGCGTTGATCCTAGTGGCACCATGCCATAATTCACACCAAATTACCAGATTCCTGTTGGTGGAAAATTTCACCAAAGAGAACCAACTCAACCCCCCCTTACAGGGCAAATCCCAATTGGAACACAACCCTCGATTGGAACACAACCCCTAATCGAAGAACAACCCCCACCAGACCCACCCTATGGATAGAACATACCTCCATCCTTGGCCCAGTATTTGAACCATTTGATACAACATAATCCTCAATCAACTGGGGGGAAACAACCTCAAGCTACATCTATTATACCCCCTAGAATAGTCCAACCATATCTAGGTATGTCTAATCCTATTTGGGGATCGAATGCTCAACTCCACGCCCCTGTTCAAGGATACAATCCCATGAGTTACTTTCCTCCACAACAACCACTGAATCTTCCTAGATCTTCGCATTATATGCAGATTACTTATGGTCCCACTGGTTTGCCGATGGGACTCCCTCCCCAAAGCCACCAATACCCGCATGTGAATAGATAGTTACCTTTCTTAGCCACTTTGGACCTCCCAGATCTTTCGAGGATTTTAAATGATATGATTCGTCACTCTCCCCAATGGCCCGCCATACCAGCCAAACTACCATCTGACGTTCCTAAATTCGATGGCAAAGAAGGAGAGGACCTGAACAATCATGTAATGACTTTTCACCTTTGGTGCTCATCCAACTCCTTGATGGATGAATCTATTCGTTTACGTCTTTTTCAATGAACTCTCACGGGTTTTTCTGCGAAGTGGTATATCGAATTACCACGATGTTTCTTTGCTGACTTCAACACCCTCGCTATGGCTTTCATCACCCACTACCAGTTACCGATCTGCTATGAAACAGGGACTGAGATTTTGATATCTTTTAAGAAAACCAAAGCCACTCATATCTCTGATCACATTCATGAGTGGCGACATAGATGACGTCTCATCAAACTCGAACTTCTCGATCAGTTGCTGGCAGAATGGTTCATGAAATCATTTGTGAAAAACATCGATCATGACATCAGCATGGGTGGAGTTGTCACAGAAGAATAGGCCATTAGTCATGCTCAATACCTTAACCTCGTTTACTCACAAATGGGTACTCTTTACAACTTACTCCCTGATGCACCTCGTCCTTCTACTTCCACCACTTCAACTACTCCTGATGCTTCTCATGCGGTCGACGGTGTGATTGGCACTTTCCATACCCAACCGCATTCTGTCCAAACCTCTAGCAACAACCCCAAACCCATTTCTTCTAATGTTCAAAATTCTCCGTCTCCTACCCCTCCCACCGGCAAGACTTCTGAGGTAAATGCCATTCAATATACTCTCGTCGGTAAGAACAAATACATAAAGGGAAAGGGTAAAAATAAGGAGGACAAAAATAATTCGCAAGAAGAAAGAACCAAAACACCACCTGTTGAAGATAGGGATAAGCACAAACCTCAATCCCCTTGTCTTATCTGTGGTGATGATCACTACACTAAGGATTGTCCATGATGAGCCGAGGTTACTAAGTTCCTTCAAGGGACCTCGAAACCACCCACTCTAGCCATTTTGTCACAACCCTTCCCTTCTCAACAACAGGCCCAATTGGTCATTCACGACCAACCCTCCCCTTCCAATACATCCTATGTCTTAATGTGTACAGGAGATTCAAAGCAAAACAACATCGCACTTACCACTCAAACCAAAGATTATTCCTCCTCTAAAGAGAAGGTTGATTCTATACCTCCTTCATTGGTCCAACCATCTCCAATGACTCTACCTACCAATGGTCTTCTTCATCTCGAACAATCGAGCCTCAACATAGTTCTTCGTCCTCCTCCAAAGGGCATCATTCAAAAATTGGCTTTCAATCCTCATGCCCATGCTACCCAAAACTACAGTATTGTTGAAGATCTGGCCCAAGCACTATCCGCGATGTTAGCCCTCAAAGTCCTTCAAAGTTTTCCTATACAACAGAAGGCACTGTTGAAAGCTATCGGTGGAATCGAACCTATGGATACGAACTTAATATATTTTGACTTGGAAGATCACATTCCAAGGTTACCCCCTCAACTCTCCTTCCAAATACAAGTTATTGTCTCTAACAAAAACATTTGTAGAACTATTATCGATGAGGGTGCCTCGACGTGTGTCATGTCTATTACCTGTTGGAAAGCCATTGACTCTCCCCCTTTGAATGAAACCATAACACACTCAAATCCTTTAATGGATCTATTTTTATGCCTTAGGATGTCCTCCCTTCATTTCCAATCATGTTAGAAGGAAAAACGGTCCAAGTTGGAGTGGAAGTCTTTAACACTCCTCTCGATTACAATCTTCTGCTTGGCTGTCGCTGGATTGATTCCACGCGTGCAGTTGTGTTGACTCTTTTTCAGGTTGTACATTTCCCCCATAAAGGAAAGGTAATTACCATTGACCAATTAGCCTTCTTTAACTCGGATGCACATAGTAGCAATGTATTGTTCATCACCAACCCCCCCCCCCCCCCCNAGGATATGAGAACATCGGTGTAGGTCTTCTTAAAGAATCCTCGTTAATGGGTACCTTCCCCATCCCACCACCCGATGTTCCACATCTGTCTATCACTTCAATCAAAATTATCTCCACCTCTATTCATGGAACCCCTGCGTCTCACGACCCATGGATGGTACCCAACCCCAACGATCATCTTCGTTACAGTGACGAAATGTCGTTGAGCCCGATCAAATCAACCTATCAGGCCATTCAATCGACAATTCCTTCTACTCCCTCTCTTGGTGATTTATCTCTAGATCCGTTCAAATTCATTTTTCCCATGGACGAAATGATTATGTCTGTCATGGGAGACACCCCCTAGGACGATGGACATCATCGTTCCATCCTCTTCCTAGAACAACACACCATCGAGAGCTACGAATGGATCTCGACCCCATTGACCGTTGTCATCATTTCCACCGTTCTCGAGTCCACACACGATGTGTTTTTCGAAGGGAACTTAAGCAATATCTCACCAACCATTCCCCTCGACATATCCATAAAACTTGGAATTGTCGAAAATGTACATATCGAAGCTTTGTGTTCCCCTAACGAGATCATCACCTACAAGTCACTTTTCAAATAATTTTGTGACGTCTTCGCCTGGAGCTATGAAGAAATGTTGGGTATTGACCCCGACATTGTGATACACGAGATCAAGACATGCCCACATGCTAAACCCGTTCGGAAATTCCTTTGTCTAGTCCACCCACGCAAAGCAATCGCTATCAAGATTGAAGTTGAGAAAGCTCTCAAAGTTGGCTTTATTTATCCAATGGCTCTCACTGACTGGGTTTCCAATCTTGTCCCAATCGACAAGAAACAAGGCACAATCCGTGTGTGCGTTGATTATAGGGATATTAACAAAGCATGTCCTAAAGACAACTTTCCTACCCCCTTCGTTGACTAGATTGTCGACGATTGCGCCAAAAGTGAAATCTTCTCTCTGATGGATGGTTTCTATGGATATAATCAAATCAATATTGTTCCCGAGGATCAAAACAAAACCGCTTTTATTTGTCCTTGGGGCACTTTTTCTTATCAGAAACTTCCTTTCGGTCTAAAAAACACTGGAGCAACTTTTCAACGTGCTATGTCTTATGCTTTCCATGATATCAAGCACATCATGCAGCCATATCTTGACGACTTACCCACTCATTCCATGCACCGGGTCGATCATCCAATACACATCCGAGCCATTTTCCTCCGATGTCGGTTTTACCATATACGCTTGAATCCTCACAAATGTGTTTTCTGAGTATAATCCTACCGACTTCTAAGCTTTCTCGTTTCACATCAAGAGATCGGGGTAGATCCTTTGAAGGTCAAGGAATTTCTCAATCTCCCTCCTCCTTCTAAACTTCGCCAGTTACAAAGTTTGCAAGGGAAAGAAAATTTTCTTCATCGTTTCATCCTGAACTATGATGAGATAACTCTTGGATTTATGCGACTACTCAAAAAGGGGTCCTAGTTCGTATGGGACACCATTGCCAACAAATATTTCGAAGCTCTGAAACTGTCCCTGACACATGCTCTGCTTCTCTTCCCCCCTGATTACAGTTGCAATTACTTCCTCTACCTCACAGCCTTGGATTACACCATCGCTATGGTTCTCATCCAGGAGGATGATTCTCATGACAAACATGTCATCTATTACTTGATTTGAAGTCTAATGCCTACTGAAACCAGGTATTTACATGTCGAAAAATTGGCCTTGGAAACCATCCAAGTAGTTCAACGTTTCCAGCACTATATCCTCTCTCCCAAGACTACAGTAATTTCTAACTGCAACCCTATACAACTCATTCTCACACGTCAACTGCTAGGGGGAAAATACTCCAAATGGATCATGATAATCCAGGAGTTTGACTTGGAATTTGAACACGTGAAGTCCAAGAAATCCTTAGTGTTTTCCGAGTTGATATGCAACTTTCCCTACTCTAAGATGGAAAAGGTGGCAGCCGATTCACTACCCAGTGAATCCCTTTTCCTGATTAGTTCTGATGATCTTTCGTATGGAGATATCATCATATATTTCCAAACCCAAACTTTCCAGCCCAATTTGTCTAGTACTGACCATCGTCGAATATGCTACCAAGCCCATCAATATATTATCCTCGGTGATACTCTTTATCGCCGTGGGATTGACTCAGGTTTTCAATGTTGCCTCACATTTGATGAGGCCAAGAAATCCCTAAATGACTGCCATTCTGGAGCCTGTGGTGGTCACATGTCTAGGTATGCCACCGCCTAGAAGATCTTGTGAGCTAGGTATTTTTTTCCCTCTTTATTTAACGATTATATAATCATCGTCCAAAATTGCCACACTTGCCAGACCTACAACCATAAAATCCGATCACATCCCGGTCCTCTTCACCCTATGGTCTCTGTCGATCCTTTTGCGAAATGGGGTATCGATTTCATGACATGTCACCCTCACTCGACCGAGGGGCATGGATACATTATTGTATGCGTAGACTATTTTACAAAATGGGCCAAGGCGATGCCAACATTTGAAAATACCAGGAAGACCGCAACATTATTCCTATTCAATCACATTATTGCTCATTTTGGTGTTCCTCAGGCTATTGTCACCGATCAAGGTAGCCACTTTAGAAACTTCATGATGTCCAAACTCATTGAAAAGTTGGGTCTTCGCTATGAAAACTCAACTCCCTATTACCCACAAGCCAATGGCCAAGTCGAAGCAATTAACAAATTCCTCATAACCATGCTTCAATGAATGATAGGGATTCACAAAACGAGTTAGCACATGATGTTGTTTTCAACATTGTGGGATTACCGGATGTCCGTTAAGTCTGCTACTGGGTTTACACCATTCTGGTTAGTCTATGGTCTAGAATCCATCCTCTCGATTGAATGTGAGATACCCTCCCTAAAACTAGCCGTTGAACTCCTACCAAACACTTTCACCAAAGAAGAACGTCTATTGTATCTCATGCGATTAGATGAAAATCGATGCGACACCAACCTAGTCATAGAAGCCCAGAAGAAATGTGTCAAGGACCAATACGAAAAACATGTCAAGCCTTGCATTTTATCTGAAGGTGATCTGGTTCTCCTTTACGAACAAGATCAGGATATGCTAGGAGCTGGAAAATTTGAAGCTATGTGGCGAGGTCCTTACATCGTTATATGAGTTTTGGAGAAAGGAGCTTACGAGTTAGTAGATTACGACGGTATCCCTTTGAGTGAACCCATAAATGGGTTGTACTTAAAGAAGTATTATGCCTAAGATCACATGTGCATGAGTACTTGTATTTTATTGTATCATACTTCTTGTGTGTTACTATAGTATTCTTTTTCATTATCTGGTCACTGCCCTTATGTTACGTTGTGTTTGGTTTCTAGATGTCGGAGTCTTCACCATCCCACATTGGCTTCACTGATGGCACTAGCCGTAGTACTCAGAACCTTGATTTTGCTACTTGGGAAATTTATGCCCCTACAAACGAACTTATCACTCTATGAGGTGTGTGTCTCAGTCGTGCAACCAACAATATTGTAGAATATAGTGCCGTTATCGAATTTTTGATTGATGCTATTTCACTCGGTATAGGTCACTTGGTCGTACAACTCGATTCACAGCTTGTAGTACTAAAGTTAAGTAATGTCTATGTTATTCATAGTTCTACTTTATTATGGGTATATTTATGAATTCGCCTCTTGGAATGTTATTTTGATTATATTGAGTATCATCATATTCCTAGATGTCTAAATACATTAACTGATGCATTGGCTAACTATGTATTAGATAGACATTTGGGCCATTTATAAACCAATCACATCACATGTATCACACAACACAAGATAAGCCGGTAGAAGCCGTATATATGTATATAACGATCAATTTTTTTTTACAAAAAATTTATGTCCAAGGACCAAAATTTCAAAATCTGAAGCTCGTAGCTTCTACAAAGTAGCATCATGGGTGATGCTCACGATAAAACATGACTGCCTAGGCAACCCTATGAAGCAGTCGGCCAATAGACTTTGACACACCCACTATATGTCGTTGATAACACCGAGGGACCTCTTCGATAGGCATGTCCGGAATGTCAGCAGTCAACCCCTCCAAGTTTTGCTCCACTCCCTCATAGTATTCAGCATCCCATCACGGCATTGGAGCACCTCTCCTCGTCATTGAGTAGGAGACGTACATGGAGGTTGGTATGGCCCCACATCCATGTCATTCAAAAGAGATTTTTTATCAGTTCTTGGGCAAACATAAAAACATTTGCATATGATAAAAATTACAAAAACATTCAAAAGAACAAAATGTGTATTTCTTACTTAGATCTCCCTATTGAGCGTCCTCAGGTGGGGCCAAATCTAGATCCCCTCGAAAATCCAACCTAGCATAGGCATAATCGTTGACCATCAGCATCTGTGGCCACAACCAGTCAAAGAATGAATCATTATATTTGATGATAGGCCTAGCTACGTGTCGGGCCATGAGGTTGCACCACCTCAACATCCTCAGATCCTATGGGGCTGGTAAACCCCACTCAACCTGTAATCTCAGCAAGGGAACCCTCTCAAGAAAGAAGGACACCAAAAGTGAACCGTACCCGAATTGCTTCATGTCGCCTTTCCTGCATTTTTTCAACTGCCTCTTTATGTTACGAAGGACTGCATCTGACCAGTTAAAGACCCGAGGCTTAGTACACTCTATGGCATATTGAAAATAGCTCTGGAGAGCCATGTGTGGAGTAGTGCTCCTAGCCATACAAGCAATGGTGAAAAAGATGGTGCGAAGGGTCAAATCCTAGAAACCCCAAATGGCCACCTTTCCTTTGCTTCTTTCTACCTCCGAAACAAAGTACTGATGAAAATACTCACTCATAGGCAGCCCACCACCTCAGCTACTGGTCAAGCTAGCATGGTACCCACACCGTGACAGTCTTGTTAGGAAGTAAACATCCTCAATTTCCTAGGACAATGTCTGGACCCCCACGTGAAATAATTGTTGGTCCATGTCCCACATATGAACAAGGTACTCCAACAACTTGACTTGGGCTCTCATGCCCAAGATCCGAAAGAATTTCAAGAGACCACAATCTCGAAGAGTGGCAACAGTGCCCGTGTCATTCCCGAAAATAGCATCATACACTTCATGTTCTCTCTCGTTCCACTCCAACATCATGATGGCTAAATGCCTGCACAAGAACCATAAGAAGAGATTCAACAACTCATTTCAAGCCTTGGCATATTTTTAATTGAGCAAAAATCAAAGTGAATTTTCATTTTGCGGCCCTCGCAGGTGCCCCTTTAGCATAGTGTGAGGTTCTCGCAGGTGCCTTTGGGGCCACCTATGAGAATCATGCATTCTTGTAGGTCCCGTATGGCTAACCTACGAGAACGTCTGGGCACAAGTTTTGGCCCTAAAATAAACTCAAAACCTTGAAATTTGCCAATGAAAACAAAAAATTGAATCATGAAAAGGTAGAAGACAAGGAGCTTACCTCGCTAACAGAGACGGTTCGCCGTATGGTTGCTTGTACCCTCCGTAATCGAGAACTAAAACTCAAGGGAAAAAGAGGGGTTTTGGGCAAATTTCTTGGCAAAATCACAATGACTATGGTAAAATCCCTTTTTACTCACATATATTTACTTTTTACCAATTTTGTTGATTTTTGTATTATTTTATTCATCAAACCTAGTGCTTAATAGCCCTATGAGTGTGAAGTTTTGCAGATATAACAACTTTGAAGTCCACAGGAAAGAGTACGGATGTTTTTTATTTTCTTCGTCGCATGTATGACTTATTTTTATAGTTTTTAGAAAAACTTTGAGCTTAGTATTCCTTCGTTCTCGCACTCGAAAATACATGAGAACACAACTCAGTATACTTTTCTCATCTTTTTGTACTCGTCATGGTAACACAAAAACCACTAACCCAAACGAGTGTCTTTTAAGCTCTTTTCATGCTCCATAAAACCAAAGAGATTGTCGAGCGACCTTGTTCTGTTCAGGCTCGTAAAAGTACCTGAACAAAACATTCAATGGGCGATATTTTATCACTTTTTCAGTCCTATCGAACTAGTTTACAAAAAAGGAACTGAGAGAGTTCTCTTTCAATTGTTTTTCCAGTCTCTATAATCATGAAAAACCTTCGATTTTTCTATCCTTGGACTCGTTAAACAAACATTGAAAGACCCGTAATGGGACCAAACCACTCCTTCCTAGGGTGCATTAAACATACTTCGAGAGACTCGTCTGAAGGATGAGATTACATCAACAAGAATATGTTATCCTCCTCAAGCTTGTGTAAAAGTAAAGAGGTAATTTCCAAGGATGTGTTTTCATATTCATATTATTGGCAGTAAGTGTCTCTCTTGAACATGACACCCCCTATTCATTATTGGAAGCCGGTTTGGGAAATCCATTTGTCTCTCATTTGACTTGTTACAAGGTCATATCCCGAGTCATCTCTGAGTCAGTGATTCCAAATCCCTGGTCATGTCATTCATATGTTCAAGAGAAGTTCATCTAAAAACTTTATTTGAGTCGGCCATATGCAATTGTCCTTTCTTACCAAGTCGGCCTTCCCTGTGTCCATTTTCATCTATATTCATACTCTATTTCACCTTCAAAATCTATTACTTATTTCGTGTCATTGATGGGGGATACACCAAGGCCCTCCCGTGACGAGTTTTGTTATGTCGACTCCAACTCATTATCCAGAAACAGGACCTAGAAATTATTTGGTACCTTGGAACTTGCATGCCTCAATGGTAGGTTCTCTTGCTTTTGACAGTGGGTTTTCATCATTGACCCCTGATCAGGAGATTTCGTTGAATGTTCGACCTCATCTCATTTATTCACATTCATCGGATTGTACTAGTGTACCTTGGGAGTCATTGACATTAATGGTGATTTCCCTCACACTTGTTAACGATTTCATCAATGACCAGTAATCAAGTGGTGTCTACCATGTTCGACTTTGTCACATGTAATCACATGGATAGATT
>ML789524.1:553747-610033 GCA_009831015.1 Picea engelmannii | reverse complement strand
GCATTCATCTACAAAATGTCAAGAATATGGTCATATAGAGGCATCATGCAATATAAGAGTTAAAAAAAATTATGTCTAAAGGAAAGTAAAAATTTGTGTAGAAAAGATAAGTGAGAAAATTAGAAGAATTATATTTCAAATCCTCATTATTTAAGGAGGAAATAGAAGTTCAATTTAAATATTATAAATTAGACAAGGAGATAAAGGAAGTGGGAGAAGAAGTTCAAGTTTTAAATTAAAGGAGAAAATTCTATTGATAAGTGAAAATAAGTTATGATTACCAAAAAAACGTTGTAGATCATAAATACAACATGATATCAATATTATAGTCTAAGACAAACCTATAGGAAAAGGGAATATGGATTAAAGAAGAATTTATTTTATATAAAGAACAAGTGGAGAACAACACAAATCATTTTCCAATGGTTCTAGGAATTTAACTTGGTTGTTTAATGTAAATAAATGAAAGGTCTCCCTTGTACATGAAGTGGAAGAAAAATAGGTTAGGAAGATCCTATGTATCAAACATGAAGTGTGTAGGTGGAAACCATAATGAGAGTGTTGGAATACTGAGGGGGCGGGGGGGTGAATCACTATTATCCTTTCCTTATAA
The DNA here is from genome assembly GCA_009831015.1 of Picea engelmannii. Lineage (NCBI taxonomy): Eukaryota > Viridiplantae > Streptophyta > Pinopsida > Pinales > Pinaceae > Picea > Picea engelmannii. The sequence continues at coordinate 609,420 of ML789524.1, read as the reverse complement.
TTAGCAGTCACTTTTTATATTTTATTGATTATCACCATGAATCAACAATGAATTGTATGCAAAATCAATTGTATAAATATATTTAACAATAATTGCAAGTTTTTATAAATAATAGTGAAGGATACCAATCCTCTTTAGAGCACCAACTCTAGGAGACATAGATCCACTTCTTCAGGGAACCAACCCTAGGAAGCACCAACTCCCTCGTCTTTAGGGCACCAACCCTAGGAAGCACCAACTCCCTTGTATTTAGGGCACCAACCCTCGGAAGCTCCAACTCCATTATCTTTTACAATTTGCTTAGTAAGGATATGAATGCTTCCATGCTCCTCCCTTCCACCCTCACTGCATAAGTATCTTCAACTTTCCTTCCTGGAATTTGCTCATTCTTTTGATCTTCTGATCTGAACTACATAAAATATTTCTTCTCACCACTCTTTCTTGTTTACATATTCTTCAAAATGACATGAGTGTGATACAATGTGTTCTTTTGTTTGGACCATCACAACTCTTCTTCTAACTTAACCACAATCATAGTTTATTATTATTACCATGAAGTATTTTCATAAATTGATCACAGATATGGATCGATTTCATCTTTTAACTCGATCCCGAATCTCTACAGTTATTTCGGAAACCAATTTCTACAAGGGTGCTTCCTTCAAACCATTACATGTGACCAATAACACAAAACCACAGGCTTATCAACTTTAGTGATGCATTATATTTTTCCTTTATATCTTTCATTCCATATGACCAATGATAGTGACCCGACACTAGGCCAAATGAGTGCTTGAGCTCTTATCAGAATGCACGATCACTATTTAATCTCTCGATCAAATGGATGAATGTCGAGAATTCACCCTTCGGGACTTAGAGACTTTTTCCTTTCAAATATTTCGAATACGATTTCGACGAACAGATCGGATGGTTCACGTTTATTTTGTGGAACCAGATCAATAGTCAGATTCAATACTTACACTTGTCCTTTCACTCCTTAATCTAATTGCTAGGACTTAATCAACCATTGATATGGATGGCCACCATTTACTTTGGGACTTCAACTATTCTACTTACTCTATCCTTCCACTGTATTTTGATCAATGGTTGAGAATGCACCCGAATTATTCTTCAGATCGGATGACTCATGTCCACTTCGGGACTTCGACATTTCAGACTTTTGGACTTAGGTCATTTGTTGGTGGTGAAACTCCTGAAGTAAATCTCTTGGAGTGACGTAACTTACATACGTCAATTGTTGACATGGCATGAGCCATGTGGTAGCCACGTGTAACTTTGATTCGTTATTTACATGTATCTCATCTATCGATCTCATCTTAACACTTGTCATGATCTGACTATGCCACGTGTCCTTCCTGACGTGGTTTGTCATATGTTCTTGCTGACATGGTATGTTCACGTAGATCTCCCAATGTGACACATATTCATATCCTTTATCTAACGGTCAGAAAACTATCCAAAATGTATCTCAGATCGACAACTGAGAGTGACTTCAGAATTTCATCTTTCGAGACTTATGGTAATTTGATATCTCGACTTCACAATTCTTTCGAAGTGAGATTCCCAAAGAGTAAACTCCTCACAAATTTTAACCCAAAATGAATGATTTTCTTTTGATCAAGATCTTAGATAGATGACTCGATCCTTTTTTGATGTTGATATGCCTTGATTTAAGTCCAAGGACCCTCCATCTTTTCTTATCCTATCCTTCCACTTAATTTGATCCAACGGTTGACGAAAATTTGGGTATTCGAATTACCAACCCTTTTTTCCCTGCTTATCCCATCCTTCCACTTAAAGTGATCCAACGGTTGTGAAGGCACTCAAATCATATTAATGATCAAGGATGATTGTGGAACACAACTTGCAAGTGATTTAATTTGTCACCCAAGCTCTACAATTTGAAGTTGTGTGTTTGTTGTTGAGTCAACCACAATCGTCGATCTTTGAAGATATAAGATATGACGGTCCTGATCAATTGTGGGATTGGAACTAGCGAGTTGTTTAATTATTCTTTCACTCTCCGCAATTCATCCCTACCGTTGATCTTTCGCATGCTTATCAACAGTCTTGGTTTGTCTTGTGAGGATTTTGATCCCGATCATGTTTCTGCACCTGATTTTCCCGTTTGAGATTTATTCATCACGTTTTTGTATTGTGCATTCCCTTCTAACCTTCATGTGCATCATCAGTTGGTCACATCAATGACAATACATTAATAATAGTATGTCCAACAATCTCCCCCTTTGTCATTGAGGGAAACATTCTAACTTCATACATACTCCCCCTATGATGATGTTTTTCTCTATGAAGTTACTCTCCCCCATTTACATCAATGGAAAAGGGTATCTCCCCCTAGGGTAATGCTCCCTTGACTATTTGATTTTAATGGGGTTTTTGAATTACTCCTAATTTTTGTCGAAGATTCTCAAAAGTACTCCTAGGAAAAGGTTTTGTGAAAATGTTTGCAATCTGTTCTTTGGTGTCTACATACATTATTTTGACCACCTTCTGGGTAATCCGATCTCTTAGAAAATGGTATTTGATCGGTATTTTTTTATTTTTAGAGTGTATTATTGGATTTTTAGAGATGATTATGGCACTAGTGTTGTCATAGTTAATAGTAATAGGATTGTCGTATTTTGTTTGTAGGTATTCTAAAGTTTTTTTCATCCAAAGGACTTGTGTGCAACAAGATGCAACAACAATGTATTATGCCTCTATTGTATAAAGAGATGTGAATGTTTGTTTCTTGCTTGACCATGCCACTAGACTTTTTTCCAAGAAAAATGCTCCTCCACTGGTGCTTTTTATATCATCTATGCTACCTAACCAATCAACATCAATATATGTAGTTAGCTTGAAATTTGTATCTTTTGGATACCACAATCCAAATTCTAGAGTGCCTTGAAGGTATATACATATTATTTTTACTACTTTTAACTGATATTCCCTAGGTTCATATTGAAATCTCCCCACAAGTCTTACATCATGCATGATGTCAGGTCTTGTTGTTGTTGAGTAGAGTAAACTTCTAATCATTGATTTATACATTGTTTGATCAACTTTTGGTGAGTCGTATTCTACACTTAGCTTACATCCAGGGACCATGGGAGTACTCATGGGTTTATTGTCTTCCATTTGAAATTTCTTCAGGATGTCTTTGATATATTTGGTTTGTGAAACAAATATTCCATTTTTAGTTTGATTTACTTGTAAACCTAAGAAAAATGAAAGTTCTCCCAACATAGATATTTCAAACTCTTCTTGCATTTTAGTTGCAAATGCGTTGCTTAATGTAGTGAGATTAATCCCAAATATAATGTCATCTACATATACTACCACAAAAATCATGTTTTGATCCTCAATTTTGATATATAGGTTGTTGTTAGTAGTCCCTCTATTGTATCCCTATTTTTGTAGATATTGATCAAGCCTAGAGAACCATGCTCTAGGGGCTTGTTTAAGACCATACAGGGCCTTTTTAAGTTTGCACACATAGTCCTAGTTTTCTAAAATGAATCCTCCAGGTTGCTCAATGTAGACTTCTTCTTCTAGTGTTCCATTAAGGAATGTTGATTTGACATCCATCTGATATATTTTGAAATCTTTGAATATTACAAATTCTAGGAACATTATGATGGCCTTAAGTCTTGCTACACGAGTAAATGTTTCTTAAAAATCAAAACCTTCTACTTGGGAATATTGCTTGCAGACTAATCGGGCTTTGTTTTTGATAATTTCCCCATTTTAATTTAATTTGTTCTTAAAGATCCACTTAGTTCCTATCACATTCTTGTTTTTGGGTCTTGGAACTAGTTCCCAAGTCTGATTCTTTTCTATTTGATCAAGTTCTCCATTCATTTATTTTATCCAATATTTACTTTTGATGGCTTCTTTAACGAACTTAGGTTCAATTAATAATAACATTGCCTTTTCTGAGTCAAAGGCTAGTCTCCTTCTTGTTTCTGCTCCTGCACTTTTATCTCCAATGATATGGCTTTCAAGATGATTCTTTTCAACTCTTTTTGGTGGAGTTCTTGGCAAGGGTGCTTCTTCATTGTCTTGTTCATCAGTGTGCAGTGCATTTTCTTGTCTTTCATAATCATTTTCTTGTTGAGATTCTACATCATCCTTCTCTTATTGAGATTTTATATCATCATCTTTTTTTTGAGATATTTTATCAAAGCGTTGGGATATGCCCTTTTTTTGGATCATCTATTTTTACATCTGCACTTTCCACTATTTTTAGTATTATGAGATTATAACATCTGTATGCCCTTTTATTAGATGAGTATCCTAAAAATATTCCTTCAGCAGATCTTGGGTCAAAATTTCCTAGGTTATCCTCATTATTCTTTATGTAACATTTACTTCCAAAAACTCTAAAGTGCTTTACAGTGGTTGGCCTCCCAAACCATAGTTCATAAGGGGTTTTGTCATGATTGGGTCTCAAATGAGCTCTATTAAGTATGTGAATTGTTGTGTGAATCACATCTCTCCAAAATTTGTCTAGAAGTTTGGCTTCATTTAGCATAGTTCTTGCCGCTTCTTGAATTGTTTTGTTTTTCCTTTCTAGCACTCCATTTTGTTGAGTAGTCTTAGGAGATGAAAACTGTCTTTTGATACCGTGATTTTCACAAAATTGAGTGAACTCTTTAGAGGTGAATTCTCCTCCATTTTCTGATCTTAGACATTTAATTTTGAGATCTGCTTCATTTTTTGCAAGAGCTTTAAATGTTTTGACTTTCTGAAAGGCTTTTGATTTTTATTTTAAAAAGAAAACCCAGGTCAGTCGTGTGTAATCATCAACAATCAACATAAAATAATGTTCATCGTAAGTGATTTTGGTTCTGGTAGATCCACATAGATCTTTGTGAATAAGCTCTAATGGTTTTGTTGTGGAGATTTTTTTTTTTTTGAACTTAACTCTTGTTTTCTTTCCTAGTTGACAATGTTTACAAATGGGATCTGAAGGCTTAATCATTTTTGGTAGGTCCCTAATTGTCTCTTTCTCATCGGCTTTGATCAAGTTGTCAAAGCTTAAATGTCCCAACCTTTTATGCCATAGCTAGATTTCATCTACTTGGCTTAAACAAAATCTATATTCTTCATCTATATTAATGATGTACACATTGTTAGATGTTCTTGGGGAGATTTCCACTAGCTTTCCAGTGTCCCTTTTTCTGATCTCACATTTCTGAGAATCAAAATTAAGTATGTGACCTTGATGACATGTTTGGCTTACACTTAGGAGATTTGGTTTGACATTTTCTACCAGAAGTACATCTTCTTCTTTATTTTTATTATTTCCTAACCTAACAATACCTTTTCCTAGTATCTTGGCTGACATGTTATCTCCAAAGGTTACTTTTCCTTTTCCTTTCTCATTTAACTTGAGAAATTTACTTTGATCTCCAATCATGTGTTTGAAACATCCACTATCAATATACCACTAACATCACTAATTTTTTGCATATAAGGCTACTTTGCACTATGTTTGTCTCTTCTTCCATATATTTTGATTAATAGGAGTATTTATCCTTTTATCATATTTTGGCAATCTACATTCACTGGTTTTGTGACAATAGTTGTTGCATTTTTGGAATTCACTTTTGGCACTTTGCAAAGGAGAAAATGAGTTATAGTTTCTCTTCTTTGCATTGTTCTCATTGTTTTTATATCTTTGGTCATTTCTATAATTGTGTTGTCCATAATCTTTGCAGTGCACTGCTTTATGTCCAAAATTATTGCAAGAGTAATAATATCCAATAAATAGATAATTAGGAGGTTTCCTTATGATGATTGTATTTATCTTGCCATTTTTTACTCTAGTAGGGAGTATTGATTTCTGTTTATTTGTAACAATTTTCAATGGCATCATTTTTTCATGGTTATCCTCCCATTTTAATGAATTTTTCAGAGTATCTACATAACTAATTTGTTTCTTGATAGATCCTTGTATTGTAGCAATTGAGTCTTGAGTGTATCCCAAACCAGTCTTGTTGTTTGGTGACCTTTGACTACTAAGAATTTCATCGAATATTTTTGAACTATTTTCAAATTGTAATCCTTTCTTTTCTTTCTCAATTTCACCTTTTAGCAGCTTAATCTCAGCTTCTAGTTTCTCACATACTTGTTTCTTATCATTTAATTGTTGTGAAATGACTTCTCCAATTTCATTGGTTTCTAGGAGTTGGGATTTTAAATCACTAATGATTTGTTATGATTCTTTGATAGTTTTGAAAACTTCCCTCTCTCTTGATTTAGTAGCTTCTTTAATTTCTAGAAGCTCTTCCCCTAGTACCCTATTTTGTTTTTTGTTTTTACGTATTTTTTCAATCACACTAAGGATTTATTCTTCTAAGTTTACTTCTTCTTCATCTTCTGAATGATGATCATCTTGAGTTTCTATCCTCATAAATAGAAGCTCTGGTTCATCTTCTTTATTTTCTTCTGATGAGCTATTGCCTTCTCAGGTAAAGAACTTTTTTTTTCTTGTAGAACTTATTTTTACTATCAGTTTGAGTTTTTGTAATAAACCTCAATTTCACCATAACTTTTTTCTTCTTCTAAGAGCATTAAGATCTAAGTCTGTATAATAAATTTATAATAAGAGAAATATCCTTAATATTAAAACTATGATACCCCATGTATTCAATTTCTCTTTCCCAACATCACATATCCATAGTCTAGTGTTTACTCTTCAACTTTTAGTTAAGTCATACTAGCCTTTAAGCGGTTAAATGTTTATACTTTGTAATAATATGGAAATAGACATAGGCCTAGGACATAGGATTATAGCCTCTTCTTTAACATATACTTCCATATGCACATGCAAGCCTAAAATCCAAGACCCCGAATCAACTTTATAAACATAGAAAAGGGAGTCGAAATATTTTCTTTATCGTTGGATTTATTGCTTTGGATTTTTATATAGATGACCACGAACTTTGATGACTTCCTTGGTAATTCTTTGGTTGATTGAGAGTCTTCCCTTAATAATGTAACCCGATAAACTTCCTAGTTGGAAGTGAACCCTAATATGGTAGTTGATTAAACCTTACCAGACTTAACTAAGTCTAACCACTGACACTAACTGGACTAGCAGTCATAGGTTTTGAGGAGAACCATACTTGTCCTCATAAATATATTAAATATGATTGGGTGAGTTGACATTAAGAGTTAATTATCTAACCATCCATTAATGGAGGTGGATGAGGAATGAGAGCCACCCTGTACCCTCATCCAACCCAAGCATGCCAAATCACTCATTTCACATGGCACATTTTCTCATAGTACCCACCACATTCAATATGTGTGGGGTTCGTGTCTTAGGGCAGCAGTCATTGTTCATTGTCATTTTTGTGCAAGTCTGTTCTGAGTTGACCTTGTGTTTTCCTCTGTTTCTTGACTTTACTCTGTGTGGGGTATGGTGTCTTGGAGTGCCTCCCAGATTATTCCTACTTTCGGTAAGTGTCTATTCTATTGTATAATTTTTTCCGTAAGTTCTCTTTCATCCTTTTACTACTTATTTTTCTTGTATTCTCCTCCAATGCATTTCACACCAGTAGTGTCTTTCCTATAGGCCATTTTACTCTCCTCCTACATTCGTTATTTTTCATTCGTTGAATTTTTCCTCCGTGCTATTCCATACCGTGCTTCATTGGAATTGTAGTCAGAATTTTGTTTGGTTAGGGTCTTATATATGCCTTTATGTTATACCTATTTTACGACAATGGAATCTCTTTGGAAAGTTATTTCTATTATGGTCGAGTAAAATGGAAAGGGGTTTTTACTTCATTTTTCTCTGTTCTCCCAAAACTTCTCAATGAATTCTTAAGACTGTAGTTTCTCTTGTTTGAGAGTCTCCCAGAAAAAATAATAGTCAGCCTAACCCTTAATAAAAGGCTTATAAACTAATTGTAACTAAATATGATCAGATCCTTCTCTGCATGCCCACTTACTCATATTCTAGATGCATTACGAGTGCATGCACGTCTAAAGTTTTCAGCATCGTGTTTACCCTGCATTTTCTTTAAAACTTATTCGTAGAATGTTAGATACATTATTGGTATTGTTTTATTGACCCTTTATTCTTTTAGAAATGGTCGTTGAGTTTATTCTTATCATGCGATTTGTATATGTTCCAACATTTGTGCATTTTATCTTTGTTCTGTTCTTTTCTTTGGTTATTTAGAGATTTTTATCACTAATGGTGGGTGATGCAAGAGCATCTCTCCATGTCAAGCAACCACGTCAGTGCATGCATTCAATGAAGAGAGGCACAACCCTCATTTCAAATTTGAATTTGAATGTAATTAAATGAATGTAAGGTTGTTGAGACATAAATCCATGCTTTGCATAGGCATAGTTGTAGGGAGCCTTGAATGTTTGTAAGGCTGAGATATAGATCTAATTCTAGACTAGACAACCCATTCAATGTAATTGAATAGGGTAGGTAGATTTGGAGGGAAGAGCTCAAAGAGCCCCCTCATGCAAAAGATTGAGAGACCTTCTTTGTATTATGATAGTAGTGGTAGCAGAGTAGGCAGAGAGAAAGTAGAGAAGGAGCCGAGACTCTATTAAAGTTTGTGCTCAAAACACCTTTGTAAAGAGGCATTTTTATTAATACAAACCAGATCATTTTTTCCTACATATTGTCTATGTTATGTGAATGTCTTTATGTGTTATTTGTATGTTGTAGATGTATGTTAGGAATGCATTTGTAGGGGTTGTTTGATTTCAAGGTTAGAGGTATTTGAGGCTTCACACCAGGAGGGTGTGACAGAACGCTGCGGGTTCTGATAGCCATGCACAGAGAGTGCATTTCTGAATTCTACAGGTTCAGACAAAGGCATGCCAGGAGGGAATAGCAGCTAAAATCATTGACTCAAAGGAAGACCTCAAGTTTTTTTAATACCTTGGAGGTAAGGCTATGTAGGGAAGACACTGTTGTAGATAGAATCTATGAGGAGTTCTGTAAAGCTCTGCCAAGTGGGCACTGAGCAGGTGCAAGAGTGCACGGAAGAATTATGCTATGAGTTCAAGGAAAACCAGAATCACTAAGGATTCTAAGAGCTCTTCCAGGAGGGCATTGAACACAGGCACAAAGTGTTGAGGAAGAAATTTTTTGTGAATTCGACAGAAGTCAGAATCACTGAGGATTCTAGACACTCTGCCAGGAGGGAATTGAGTAGGTGCTAGAGAGCACAGAGAGAACTCTTTGAGTTCTATAAATTGAAGAATATTCCATAGAAGGATCTTCATAGGGTTGTTGAACACCCTGCAGACTTAGAAAGAAGTTTGCTTGAGCGAAGGAGTGCCAGGAGGGCATCATATTTCTCCATCTGCAGGAGAAAGAAGAAGGGTAAAATCCCTTAAGAGATCTGAGTAATTGAAAGCTCATAAGAGACAACACTTTGGGTGCAAAGACTCTACAGAAGCGCAGGAATCAAAGAGTCCTTTGAGAATTCGAGAAGAGAAGCTCAGGAGGGAGAGCGTTTTCATATACGCAGGTGAGACTCAAGGTAAAGAGTTCACAGAGGAGAGGAGCAAAGGTTGAGGCCTTTTGCACTTGGAGAATTCTTCCAAGTCCGGGAAGAAAGTGCAAAAGCTCAGGAGGAAGCATAGTTACCGTTGGATCAGCCAAAGAGATCCGGACCATTGAAGTTTCGACATCCAGGGAGCAGTGGTGAAGTGCACAAGATAGAATATATTATGATCCATTGGATCTCGCTCAGAATACCCGACAGTCATTGGATCGGTAGGAAGTTGCGCGTGGTTTAATCCTTAAGCATAGAGTAGAGGACGAAAGTCCTGAAATAATTGAGCTATTAGGATTTCGGACTTCAGGATTTTGAAGGTCTCAAGGACAAGAGGTCGGGACACTCCACGGTGAAAGTCCCAAAATAGCGAAATGATTCGCAGCTGTCCGTTGGAAGGAGGACGCGTGTCGCGAGATCACCCACATTGGGGATTCAGACACCGGGACTCATAGAGGTGAGAATTTCGACTTCACACTTGGAAAAGTCTTGAAAAGATCATAGTCGTCTATTCATTGGGACACATTGCAGAGATCGAGGAACCCGTCAGTATTTCGGCTACCGGGGTTTCAAGTTGACAGAGGATTTGTGTCACTAGGGGTTGCAAGTCACGAAATCGTGAAATGCAGGAGGACCGTCCATCTTGAGGAGATGCGTGGCAACAATCCAGGATTTTAGGAGATTTTCTGAAAGGAGGCCATTTCGACAAATCAAAATTCAAGAATTTGGAGTCCCGTTGACAAGAGGTCAAGCTCTCATATTGACAAGTCCTGAAAGGAAATAAGACTTTGGTCTTATGAGGAGTGGTCACATGGACTAGGGACATAGCTAGAAGGGCTAATGCAAGAAAATCCTTTTCGGCAAATCGACATTTCGGTGATCAGGAGGTCAAGGGGACAGAGTCTCTTGACATCAGGACACTGAGGGTTTCGAAACCTGAATTTCATGGTCATGTGCAGAAGATAATGAGGCAAGAAGAAGGACTTGTGGATCAGAAATTTGGGATTCCAATAGGGAATCAAAAGAGCTACTTTGGCTCGGGGAAGTGATTGAATGACCCTATGAGTGGACTTCAACCCGAGGGTCAAAAGGGATCTGCACCATTTGTGGTATCAGAGCTTGAATCTTGTCTGTAGATTTCAGGCTAGGGAAGCTGGAGGCGACGGAGCACTCTGATACACACCATTTGTGGTATCAGAGTGAGATTTCATCTGTATATTTTAGGTGAAGCGAGAAGGCAAATAAAGATAGAGTGCTGGAGACTGTGTGATGATTGTTTGTAGGTAGGAAACAATCAAGGAGACAGTCAGGAAGACTATGGAAGAGGCTAGAAATGCTCAAGGGTGCAGAGTGACAACAATAGGTTTGCCAGGAGGGCAGACAGATACAACAAGATGGCTACAAAATGCTATACGAGTGCTGGAAGGAAAGACCTAGAGCTGATGAGAAAAGCTGAATGGGATAAAGAACTTGTCGAGATGAGGGCAAGGATGGATGAACTTGCATTTGATATGAAACAGAATGCCAAGTTGATATGGGTATATGAATGGCCGATGAGGAAGTCGAAGGAAAAATGGCCAATTAAGGAGTTGATGGCTAGAAGACAACGTAGGTTGTTAAGAGGATGGTTGAGGCATGCTAAAAACCTCGACAAACTTGAGGAGATGGTTCAGGTATGTGAACTAGAGACTAGGAGAACCCTCGGTAGTGAGGATGAATTGGGATCAGCTGAAGATCTCAAGGATTGTCAAGAAGATAGCCCAGAAATTCCCAATTGCCAGGAGGGAAAAGAGTTGAGGTCACTACGGGATCTCACAGATTGTCATGAGGATAGCCGTGAAATTTCACATTTCTAGGAGGGCAATGATATGAGGTCACTATGGGATCTCATGGACTGCTAGGAGGGCAACAGGAAAATCCCAATTTGCTAGGAGGGCATGGGAACATAAATGAGGCTATATGAGAGTCTCATGGACTCAGAGGTGAGTTCGAATCAGCACGAGGAGCTGACAAAGTAGGTAATGTTAGAGAAGAGTTTGGATCAGACAAGGAAGCTGATAGAAAAGGAAGATCAGAGGAGTCTTCTAATGATTGGAGGAATTCAAATATTCCTGTCACATAGCCAAGCTGAGGCAGAAATCTGTGTTGTCGATGAAACAACGACAATAGAAGAAGACTAGAAAGTCTTGGCTGTCAAAGAAGAAGAGCAGGCAGATGTGGTACTCACTCCATGGGAGATGGAGCTGGAGATGTTGGAGGATCGACTGAAGAATCCAGAGCAAGCATAGGAGCATTTTGAGGAATTGCTCAAAGACTTCAGCCAGGGTAGTACCAAGGTATGCAACAGATAATGAAGAGAAATTCTAGGTTGAGGAGGAATTGGATGAAGTTGGAATTCAACCAATAGGAGAACTAGCAGAGATGAAGTCTACAACAGAGTGGACACTTAGTTCCATAGAAGATAAATGAGATGGCATGGGAGATCATTGTGATCTGTCCATCTGCAGAAAATTTTTGCAGCAGAGGAGATTGCATGAATAGAGCCAACCACTGGAGTAGCTGGATGAGGTGATCAAGAAGATCAGAAGGTTGATGATAGAGTCAAAAGAGACTGCCAACAAGGAGAATCTGGGTAGAGAAGTAGCAACAGTATCGGAAGCAACAACAACAAAGCAGAAGCAACAACAACAGGGAGATGGAGCAGATGAACAGCTCCAGAAATTTGTTTGGGATCTAGGAGGATTTCAACAACTAAGATGGGAAGCTCATGAGAAGGAGCTCATGAATTTTGCAGCTAAGGAGTATGATGCAGGAGCATCTCTCCACGTCAATCAACCACATCAACACACACATTCAATGAAGAGAGGCATAGCCCTCATTTCAAATTTGAATTTGAATGTAATTAAATGAATGTAAGGTTGTTGAGCCATAAATATACTCTTTGCACATGCATAGCTATAGGGAGCCTTGAATGTTTGTAAGGCTAAGATCTAGATCTGATTCTGGACTAGACAACCCATTCAATGTAATTGAATAGGGTAGGTAGATTTGGAGGGAAGAGCTCAAAGAACCCCCTCATGTAAAAGATCGAGATACCTTCTTTGTATTATGATAGTAGTGGTAGTAGAGTAGGAAAAGAGAGAGTAGAGAAGGAGCCGAGACTCTGTTAAAGTTCATGCTCATAACACCTTTGTAAAGAGGCATTTTTATTAATACAAACCAGAGCAGTTTTTCCTGCATATTGTCTGTGTTATTTGAATGCCTTTATGTGTTCTTTGTATGTTGTAGATGTATGTTAGGAATGCATTTGTAGGGGTTGTTTGATTTCATGGTTAGAGGTCATTGAGGTTTCACACCAAGAGGGTGTGACAGAACATTGTGGGTTCTAATAGCCGTGCACAGAGAGTGCATTTCTAGATTCTGTGGGTTCAGACAAAGGCATGTTAGGAGGGCACAGTAGATGAAATCATTGACTGAGAGGAAGACCTCAAGGTTTCTAAATACCTTGAAGGTAAGGCTGTGTAGGGAAGACACAGTTGAAGACAGAATCTCTGAGGAGTTCTGTAAATCTCTACCAAGTGGGAATTGAGTAGGTGTAAGAGTGCACAGAAGAATTATGTTGTGAGTTCAAGGAAAACCAGAATCACTAAGGATTCTGAGCACTCTGCCAGGAGGCAATTGAGCACAGGCACCGATTCCTAAGGAAGAACTCTATTGTGAGTTTGAAAGAAGTCAGAATCACTAAGGATTCTAGACACTCTACCAAGAGGGCATTGAGTAGGTGTTAGAGACCACAGAGAGAACTCTTTGAGTTCTGGAAATTGAAGAAGAGTCCATAGAAGGATCTTCATAGGGTTTTTGAACACCCTGGAGACTCAACAAGAAGTTTTATTGAGATAAGGAGTGCCAGGAGGGCATCATATTTCTCCATCTACAGGAGAAATAAGAAGGGTAAAATCCCTTAAGAGATCTAAGTAACGAGAAATATCAAAAGAGACAACACTTTGGGTGCAAAGACTCTGCAGAAGCACAGGAGTCGAAGAGTCCTTTGAAGATTCGAGAAGAGAAGCTCAGGAGGGAGAGTGTTTTCATATACATAGGCGAGACTCAAGGTAAAGAGTTCACAGAGGAGAGGAGCAAAGGTTGAGGCCTTTTTCACTTGGAGAATTCTTCCAAGTCCAGGAAGAAAGCGCAGAAGATCAGAAGGAAGCATAGCTACCATCAGATTAACCGAAGAGATCTATACCGTTGAAGTTTCCACGTCCAGGGAGCAGTGGAGGAGTGTATAGGATAGAAGAGATTCTGAGCCATTGGATCTTGCTCAGAATACCTGACAACCGTTGGATCGGTAGGAAGTTTCACGTGGTTTAATCCTTAAGCATAGAGTAGAGGATGAAAGTCCCGAAATAGTTGAGCTATCGAGATTTCGGACTTTGGGATTTCCGAGGTCTCGAGGACAAGAGGTTGGGACACTCCATGAAAAAAGTCCCAAAATAATGAAAGGATTCACAGTCATGAGTTGGAAGGAGGATGCGTGTCACAGAGGTGAGCATTTCAAATTTGCATCGGGACTCACAGAGGTGAGCATTTTGACTTCGCACCTGACAAAGTCCTGAAAAGATCACAACCGTCCATTCTTCGGGACACGTGGTAGAGATCGAGGAACCCGTCGGTATTTTGGCTATTGGGGTTTCAAGTTGACAGATTATTTGTGTCACTGGGGGTCGCAAGTCACAAAATTGTGAAATGCAGGAGGACCGTCCATCTTGAGGAGACGTGTGGTAGCAATCCAGGATTTTTGGATATTTTTTGAAAGGAGTCCATTTCAACAAATCAGAAATCGGGAATTCGGTAGTCCCATTGACAAGAGGTTGGGCTCTCATATTGACAAGTCGCAAAAGGAAATAAGATTGTGGTCTTATGAGGAGTGGTCACATGGACTAGGGACATAGCCAGAAGGGCTAATGCAAGAAAATCCTTTTTGGAAAATTGACATTTCGATGATCGGGAGATCAAGGGGACAGAGGATCTTGACATCAGGACACAGAGGATTCTGAAACCCAAATTTCATGGTCATGTGCCGAATATCGTGAGGCAAGAAGAAGGACCTGTGGATCAAAAATTTGGGATTCTAGTAGGGAATCAAAAGAGCTACTTCATCTCGAGGAAGTGATTGAACGATCCTGTGAGTGGACTTTGGCCTGAGGGTCAGAAGGGGTCTGCACCAGTGGGCCCCTTTGTTTTGCGAGGATACCCATCAGAGAGATTTGGGATCCTCATCCCCTTTCAGTCTGGACAGAACACAATTTGTCACAACAGGGAAGGGTGTCGAAGCCCCTTAATCTAAAGTTAAGAATTACTTCAGTTATACTTTCCTATTTTATTAGATCCTCTTATTTCTGTTTGAATGAATTTTAATCATTTTTTCAAAATGTGTGCAGGGGTTTTCTACCATGAGAATACATGCAGGACAACCTATGTCATCCTTTTAAGAGGTATTCGGGTTCCGTTCTACCCTTTTCAAGAAGCTTAGGTGACTCGGGAATTAAAGGGTTAACTCTCTATGGTAGATATTGTTCATTTTTATGCTTCTCTTATTTAATTTCAAGGCCAATATGAGGGCCGACTATAAAACTATAAGATTGGTTGAAAGAGTCAAGTCAGATTTATTTTACTATGTATTAACTCGACATTAATGGAATGGAAAGACGATTCACAAATTATTTTCTTGACATTATGGATTTTTAAATGACATCGCGAGTAATATGTTACTTGTTCTTTTCATTCCTATAGGTTTACCTTAAGCCTTTATCATCATAGGTCCTCAAGAAAATAAGAATATTGGTTGTATAAATTTTTGGTATTTACATTCAAATTGACTTGTAATATTGAGACAACTACTTAATTTGTCTCGAGTTGTATTCAAGTTTGTCCTTGATTTACATTACCTCTATGCGTGTGAATTATCTGAAGCTATACTTTTCTCTGGTCACACTTGGGTGTTGACTAGATTTGCGCACTAGCTAATTATCTAGGTCTGGGTCTGAGAGTTTATGATTATGTCAATTATATCTGAATTGTCTCTGCTTTATACAAATGTAATCATATATAGGTGGTCAATCTTTGATGGTTCTGTAGGATGCTATATACAACTGTTAAGCCTTTTCATCTACCTTTCTTAAGACTATCATGACACTTTATGATGGTATATTGCCTTACTATGAAATCTATGGTAGTGCTGTGTGTCAAAAGAGAAGGCATATGCATATTTAGTTCATTTCCAAATAATTCATACTATTTTTGCAAATCCCTGATTATATACTTTGTTTTCTTATATACTCTGACAAAGGATTTCTGTATAAGTGAGTTTTCAGTTGCAGTCATTTAGTTTTCGTCAAGTTCAATAAAGCCTACGAAAAGAACCAACTGCATTTAGATCTATATCACTATATATGTATAAGAATAAATCTATATTATATATATATATATATATATATATATATATATATGATCTGTATGGTCCATAGTGCCTCGTATTTCTCCTCCCTCAATGTTATAGAAGAAAGCAAATCTCAACTAAGTGATATGAAGTTTTCTGAATTTTAATTATAGAGATACACATAAACTTATATGTATATATATAGATTTGTTCAAATCCAATTTTATATAGATAGTTCCACCTAGAAATTCAATTACAAGAATAAACAAACACCTGTAGGTAGATCTGTTCTTTTTCAAGTTCGATGTACATAGATAATTCTTCCTAGAAAATTAATTATAGAAGGAACAATTCCATAATTTTGGTCATCTGCTATAATCTTCATCCAAATGAACAGATTTCATCCATGGAAAATATTACACTTTAACACAAACAAATGCATTACATCATATAGATATATATAATCATTCAAACAGAAAAGGAAAATATTAACATATCTGAACCAGTTCACGAAAAGACAAAGGGAACAACCATGTTCCTCCCAACCATAGAACAGGGTAGCCAAATCACTTGCCTGGTTCACCCCCTAGCCTGACCATGAATCCAAGAGGGTAAACTTGGAATTTCCTCTTCAACAATGTTTTCCTCCGTCAGAAATATTTTCTTGCCTCACACTCAGCAATTAGTGCTCATAACAACAAGTACTCAGTAATTATTTTCCCTCAGCATACTAGGTAGCGTCCTGCCTCCTCACATATGCTATATATCAAAGCAATATTTTTTTCTAGGTCTTTTTCCCTCCCTTGGTAATTTTCGTAGATTTCTAAATCCTTGATTTTCAGGGGCTACTAGTGGCCAACTCCTTGATTTTCCACTTGTAACAATCATCCCTGAGGCAGTTCCAACATGTTGCCAACTCATGGAGTCATGGTCAGCTGTATTTAACATGGTTGTTCCATTTTTCCTCCTGCAATAATTATAAAATATTTATTTTTTCATACAATTGTCATATTCAAATAGTTAGTTGGGTCAAATCATACCTTTTCCCAACAGTCATAATCATTAATTACATTTAACCAAATTCAGAATTCGTAATTTCCATAAATGGAATTTTTTTTCCAAATTCGAATTTGCCAAAAACAGAATAATTTTCCTAACAAATTTCAAATTCAAAATTTATTTATTTTTGGGGATGTCAGAGTTTTGTTCTGATTACTTTCATCCTACTTAAGATATGGACACTTATTGGCAAAGTGTCTAATTTTTCCACAGTTAAAACATATTAGAGGAATCTTCCCTTTCTATTTCCCTATCCCTTTCTTGAGTTTCTTTATGACGTTTGCAGTTTCTTCATCAGATATATCTGATAAATCATCTTTGGTCTTTTTCTCCTACCTCACTTTATATGCTTTTAAGGTTGTTTCCATTTTTTATGATTCATCATTCCCTATTCTCATTTCATATGATGTAAAAATTCCATGGAGCTGACCAACTGTGAGTGTGTCAAGATCAGACCTATCTTCAATTGAAGAGATCTTAGCATCATATCTCATAGGTAATGAGCTTAGTATTTTTTTCACAATAGGTTTATTTTCAGGTTCTTCTCGTGCTGCTCTTATTGAATTCACCACTTCATCTACTCTATGAAAGTATTCAACAATGTTTTCTTCTTCTTTCATTTTCGAATTTTCAAACTGATCTCTATAGGTCTGTAGTTTGTCTTCATTGAATTTTTAATCTCCTTCATATACAACCTCCAACTTGTCCCATATTTATTTGGCTGATTTACAATGCATAACCTTCACACATATGGAATTAGTCAACCCTCCTAGAATTCCATTAACTTCTCTTGAATTGTCATTACAAATTTTCTCTCCTACAGTGTCTTTGGGTGGAGCAGTTGGTGCATTGTAGCCATCTACAACATATTGTCAGATATCAAAACCAAGAGCCAACAAAACGTTTTTCATTCTTACCTTCCATAGAGAATAGCCTCCTCCATTGAACAATGGTGCTTTGTTGTTAGACATTCCCTCTTGTTGATCCATCTTTAGAATCTACCTCTCAGTTGTTAGACTATTCTGAAGGCACCCGCTCTGATACCAATTGTTGGAATACTGAGAGGGCGAGGGGCAAATCAATATTACCCTTTGCTTATAATCAATAGTCACTTTTTATATTTTATTGATTATCACCATGAATCAACAATGAATTGTATGAAAAATGAATTGTATAAATATATTTAATAACAATTAAAAGTTTTTATAAAGAATAATGAAGGACACCAATCCTCTTTAGACCACCAACTCCCTCATCTTTAGGGAACCAACCCTTGGAAGCACCAACTCCATTTTATTTAGGGAACCAACCCTAGGAATCTCCAACTCCCTTATCTTTTACAATTTTCTTAGTAAGGATATGAATCCTTCCATGCTCCGCCCTTCCACCCTCACTGCATAAGTATTTGAAGCTTTCCTTCCTGGAATCTACTTTTTCTTTTGATCTGCTAATATGGACTACAAGGACTCTTTATTCTCACCACTCTTTCTTGTTTATATATTTTTCAAAAGGCCATGAGTGTGATACACTGTGTCCCTTTGTTTGGACCATCACACCTCTTCGTCTAACGTAACCATAATTATAGATTATTATTTTTATCATTAAGTATTTTCATAAAATGATCACAAATATGGATCAATTTCATCTTTTAACTTGATCCTGAATCTCTGCAATTATTTCAGAAACTGAGTTCTGCAGAGGCGCTTCCTTCAAACCATTACATGTGATTGATAACACAAAACCAGAGGATTATCAACTTTAGCTACACATTATCTTTTACCTTTATACCTTTAATTCCATATGACCAATGACGGTGACCTTACGCTAGGCCAAATGAGTGCTTGAGCACTTATCACAATCAATGGTCATGATTTAATCTCTCGATGAAATGGATGAATTTCGGTACTTCTCCCTTTGGGACTTTGTCCTTTCAAATATTTTGAATATGATTTAACTGAACATATCGAATTTTTCATGTTTATTTCGTAGAACCATATCAATGGTTAGATTCGATCCTTACACTTATCCTTTCATTCCTTAATCCAACGGTTGGGACTTAATCAAGAATTGATATGGATGGACACCATTTACTTCAGGAATTCATCTATTCTACTTACGCTATCCTTCCACTATATTTTTATCAATGGTTGAGAATGCACCCGAAGTATTCTTCAGATCAGATGACTCATGTCCACTTCAGGATTTCAGGACTTAGGTCATTTGTTGGTGGTGAAACTCCCGAAGTAAATATCCCAGAGTGACGTAACTTACATGCATCACTTGTTGACATGGCACAAATTGAGTGGCAACCACGTGTCACTTAGATTTGTGATTTACATGTACCTCGTATGTTGATTTCATATTAACACTTGTCATTATCTGACCGTTCCACTTGTTCTTGCTGACATGGTCTGTCACATGTTCTTGCTGATGTGGTATGCTAACATAGGTCTCTTGATGTGACACATATTTGTCTCCTTGATAAAATGGTTATAAAACTATCTAAAATGTATCTCAGATCGACGACTAAGAGTGACTTCAGAATTTCGTCTTTCAAGACTTTGGGTAATTCAATATCTCAACTTCATAATTCTTCCGAAGTGAGATTCCCAAAGTGTAAACTCCTCATATATTTTAACCTAAAATGAATGATGTTCGTTTGATCAAGATATTAGATAGATGGATCGATCTTTCTGCAATGATTCTTTTCCTTGATTTAAATCCAATGGCCCTCCATCTTTTCTTATCCTATCCTTCCACTTAATTTGATCCAACAGCTGACGGAAATTTGGGTACTCAAATTCTCAACCATTTTTTCCCCGCTTATCCTATCCTTCCTCTTAAAGTGATCCAACATTTGTGAATACTCTCAAAGAATATTAACGATAAAGGAGGATTGTGGAACCACAACTTGCGAGTGATTTAATTTGTCACCCAAGCTTCGCAATTCAAAGTTGTGCATTTGTTGGTGAGTCAATCACAATCGTCGATCTTTGAATCTATAATATCTGACGGTCCTGATAAATTGCGGGATTGGAACTAACAAGTTGTTTAATTCTTCCTTCTCTCTCTGTAATTCATCCCTGTTGTTGATCTTGTGCATGAGTATCAACGGTCCCGGTTTGTCCTGTGAGGATTTTGATCCCGATCATGTTTTTGCACTGTTTTTTCCCTTCTGATATTTATTGATCATGTTTCTTTACTGCACCTTCCCTTATGACCTTCATGTGCATCATTGGTTCTTGGAATCAATTATAATATATCAGTAAAAATATGTCCAACAGAGAGGTCATTAAAATAAAGGTTATATCTAAACCATAATGAGAGATCATTAAAAGAAAGGTTATATCTAAACTAGATCCCAATTCTCTCATATGTGACCCATGACTTTTGAATTAATAGTTATACATGTGGAATTAAATTCAAATAATTTGTTAGACCACTACCATGAAATAAAAGTTTAACATTTTATCACCAAACATTTTGTAGTTTGCATATTAAGGACTAGTAATATTTGCCATGGTTTCTACATTCTGAGATAAATTTCCATCCTTTAAATTATTCATGTTGTTGAGACAAAGAATGGAACACCCAAGAATCATATAGTGAGTAAGAAGAGATCCTTGGGACATCCCTTGGACATGATGTGCCTAAGGATATGTGCACCCATGACTTGCGAAGCACATCATGAGGTTGCTATGGATGACATGACTTGGTGGTACAAGAGCATGGATGATTTGGAGTTAGTCAGCACCAAAGGAAACAAATGTAGAGAGAATGTGATGATCTAGGGTGGTAATTGTGGTTTTTGTGGATGAAATGAGTGAGATCGAAATGATGCATGGGCATACGAAGAGGATCAATGTAGGTCATCTTGGGAATAAGGTGAGGGGTGTGACAGTTTGTGTGGGTCATGACTCTTTGTGACCTTAAGTGGTCATGTATATATTTTGGGAGATGAGGCCAGTTAGAGTCATGTAATCACATCTCATCATCACAAATAAAGTTAGAGAGTGAGGTTTATAGATTGAGAAAAAGTGAGACAAAATGGGACAAAGATGAAGGAAAATTGTGAAGGTGTGTCTTAGTGTCTCGTTGGTTATCTTGGGCACAACACATGATGGAGAGGCATGAAGGTTAGAAATAATATTGTGTGAGAGGGGGAGAAGGACATGACACCTAGGCTAAGGTTTTGACAAGGAGACTTGGGTGTACGAGAAAATAGGCTAGTGCATATTTGACTTAGCCAAAGTCTTGTATATCTATGTATTGAGATGTGAGCTCCTCTTTGTAAAGTATTGTAATAAAATTTGTATATAAAGACTTATATGGGTGTTTGAAACATATTTTGTTTCTCAACCATATTTGTGTCTCTTGTGTATGAATGGTTTCATAATTGGATAAGTATAAGAACTATGTAATTGTTTAAGTAAATAATTTAAGTGTAGTTGGCACAATTGGGTTAAGAAAGAGTATGGGTGTTTATTAAGTAAGGTGTAGTCTGGATGAAGTAACTTTGGTTTGGTCAAGATGAAAAAATGAAATGTCGCAATGCCACGTGATCCCAGGTGTCAAGAAACTTCAATGAACAAAGTTGATTTGGATCCTTAGGAAGACTATGGGTGCATGAAATATGGTATCATAGTAGTCTTGGTGACATTTTTGGGTACAACATGTTTCAAATATGAGGTGTTTTTGTGTGTGAGGAAAGGGTCCATGTCCATAAAGTTACAACATAGGAGTGATCACAATTTTTGAAAAAAATTTGGGTTGCTCTCTTGATTCACTTGGAAGTTTGGGCGCTCCAATGAATAGATAGAATGAATTTGAAGGTGGAAATGAATTTAGGCAAAGAAGTGTGAAGAAACTGGGTGAGTTGGGGTTTTTGTGGACTTGGGAAACAAAGTTGGGGTGGTATAAAAAGGTGTTGTTGGTGCAACAGGTATTTGAGGTGAATTTTCAAATGAGACACAAACACTTGAGTGTGTTGTTGTGTTGTTGTTGTAGGTATTTGGGGAACTAAGGGAGTATTTGGGGAACGTTGGATGCATGTAAGAAGATTTTTGCGATGTGAGCCAACTCTCAATTGAACCCAAGAGATGGAATGTGTTCATGAATGGCCATATAGGATGGACATTATGACGTGAAATTTGATGCAGTGTCATGAAGGATAGAAGAGGATGCTTTATATTGCATGATGGAAATATTGTGATGACAAGAATGGTAGAATAGAATATATGTTGTGAATCAAAACTTAGCACAATTATATGAAGAATTGACTAAGATTCACAAGATCAAGGAAAAATCAAAATTTTATAATGATGAGATGAGGACCTTTTTTTATGGAACTATGTCTAGGGAGATGCCAAGTTCAGGTTCTTCAGCAAGGAACATGCCTAGGGAAAAGGAGGTGTTGCAAGAATGAAGAAGTTCCTTGATAGGATAGGAAAATTTGTTTGGGTTTTTCTTTGTGATGAAAACCACTTTGTAGCATATTTTATGATGAAGACTAATTTGGAATGGTTAGAAGAAGACCAAGTGTAATAGGCAGAGGAGAAGCCTGTCACCATGGTGGAAGTATTGCGAATTCTTTTACTTTCAAAGGAGATGTTGGAATCAGTGGATGTGTTGATATCACATCTAGAGGAATTCAAATATAGATGCCATGGATAACATTCACAATGTGAAGGGTAATGAATTTACTTTGTGGATGAAATGGTGAGTGGGGTGAAGGTGGTTTCTTTGGTGGACACTCTGTAACATCCCGCTCTGGTGCAGTGAGAAAACTTATTCTTTGAGGACACTTGCTTGCAAGTGATCCAGACTATTATGATATTAAACAATTTGTCCTTGATTATGATGCATTATGATAGATGACATGATGTTTTACTGCATTGACATAGACAGGTGCTATTGAGCCAGTTTTACCGAGTGTGCAGGGTTTTGGACCTTGAGGATGCAGAGGCATCGACGAAACCTTTGGACTTTGGATCGAGTCAGGGAGTGTGCTATTGGGGTTTGATTGTTTTACTGTGATTTTAGTACATTTGATTAGATGATATGAGTGGACATGTCTGACATGATTGATGATGATGCACTTTGACGATAGCTTGCCAACCAGACTCACATATGGAGTAAAGGGGTCACACGCAACTACTAGAGAGGTTGAGGGAGAGGTGTGGACAGCAGCCCTGCCACAACCTACTAACACTCCCACCGTGGCTCGAACTGTAGGTTAATGATTATCTAGTTCGAGAGGACCCACGATGCCATGAGGCCACACTACAATAGTCGCTCACAATGATTCTAAGGGGTACGCAATAAGGCAGGGGCCTTATTCTTTAGAAGCCCTTAGTCTCCAAAATTTCACCTGATGGAGTGTTGGCTCCAGGGGTTATTGATGTCTACCAATTAGTCAAGAAGCGAGTGGCACCCTTGGAGCATGTGGTGCATCCTGAAGGGCATGTTGTGCAAAAGAAACAAAAGAGACAAGTGGCACCCTTGGAGCACATAGTGCATCTTGAAGGGCACGTCACGTTGATGATGATAAAGGAACGAACCTAGATGGCCCTTAGACAATCAACACTTTAAGAAATTTTAAAGAAACTCCCCTAATTAAATGTCGCCCGGTTCAGAATCTATGTCCTAAGTCTAAAAACTTCGCTAGGGGTAATATTTTGTCTACCCTTGAGAAAATATCTATGTAATATTATAATAATAAAATTTAAAATAGAAAACCCCTTACGTAATAATTTGGTATTCATAAATTTTGGGGTAAAATGAAGAGAGTAAGAAATTAAATAAAATCGATGGATAAAAAATATATATAAAGAAGAAATTAATTATTTTTAACTTTTGATAGTTTTAAAAGATGTTGAATTAATAATAAAAGGGAAAAGGGGTTAAAATGCAACTGTCGTTTTTAGCTCTAATAAAAAGGGGAAAGAGGGAAATTATAAAATTTAGGAAACTAGGGGATGAATGTAACATAAAAAGGGAAAGAGGGGAACTTAGGGTAAAAAGCAAGAGGTCAACTTAGTAAAGAATCTGCAATTAAGAACCTTCTAAATTGAACTAAATTAGCAACTTCATTTTAGGGAAAGTGTTTAAAACCTGTAAGGGAATCTAGGGACACCTAGGAGTAAATTTAGGAGTAACTCTATGTGGGTGAGGGAAATAAGACAATTTAATAAATTAAAGAAAATAATTATTGGAGGAATGTGGGGGATGAATGACACTTGTAAATCAGTCAAGTCACTTGTGGGATTTGGGATTTCCCATCTCAGAGAGGAGTGGTAGATCGGCCTTGCAAGGAGATCTAGGAGCTAGATGTACCATCTAGATAGTGTGTGGCCCCTTTGCGGCTCAGGGGGCTACGGGGGAAGTAGAGTACCCCTAGCGTTGGCTGGGAGATACCTGTGTAGTCTCGACGATCGACAAGTAGGAGAAGCATGGAGCGCATCGACGACGTTTGAGGTGGGTGATAAGGCAACAATATGCTCTTTATTTAGTAGAATAGATTGCATTATGACTTAAGCTGGGATCAACATATCGGTTGTAATGGTTGAATGACTGTTTTTATTTATTTACGCGACGTCCTTAGAAATTGTGTGCTGGAAATGAAAAATATAGATGTGATAAAAATGAAAGGGGACATGGTTTTTCCTGGAAGTAAATTTAATTTCTTGCTAGCCTATGACTTCTTTTTATTTTATTTTATTGAAAGGCAATTAAACAATCCATGTCTGTGTTATTTTCAAGGTTGGGGTTTTACTTCTCCTACCGGTAAAATCAAGAGAACGATTAAATTTTATTTATTTATCTCTAATTCCCTTGCATCTAAGTATCGAGTCATGGTGGGAATAACTCTTCCTCATGATATAGGACTGTAGGTTCTTTTTGCTTAAACATTGTGACAACGAACAGACTCAGGTCCCCTTGAATTTACAGAATGAACCATGACATATTTCTTTATTTAATATTCTCTCTAACGTTATTAAATATTCCTTAAACTTATGACAAAATGCAACCCTGTGTTAACCTTGCAAATAGGTAAGCTATCTAGAATTTAGTTGATTTAAGTTTGTTGAATTATTGATTGTTAAGTTTCCCTTCACAAACTCTGTGGAATACCTTCGAGCGCCACTTTTTAATTCCGTATTGCTTGTGTGTCTTGCAAAGTTTGTGGCGCACTTCTGGAAGTTATGTTTTCATGAAGATTTGACACATCCCACATATCTATGGAGGACGTGTTGCATATTCATCTCCCATTTGGGAGCGACTATTTCAATTTAGACTCAAAAGAACAGTTGTACATTGTTTATCCCTTATGCAGAAATTTGTTTTTATATACAACCGAATTATTTGTACTGTCCTGGACTAATAAGAATTATTAAAAAAAAAAAATGGGATAAATCAGTCGAATTTACAACTGAATATTGTCACCCTTCTCCAGCGCACGACAGGGAATAATATAACTAAAAGAATTTCTTATTTACACAAACAAAAAAAAAATTGGGCAATTTGCAATTAAGCTTCCAAATTAAAACTTAATTAAAACAATTCGCCTTCGCCTTGATTTCCTTGATGATCTGTTGTTTATCTCTTCTTCCGAAAGGACAATATTTCACTCTTGATTAGAAGCTTTCCAGTTCAATCACCACCAATCCTGCGAGAGGAAGCATGGCGATTTTTATGGTGGCTGTTTAATTTTGT
Organism: Picea engelmannii; assembly: GCA_009831015.1. Lineage (NCBI taxonomy): Eukaryota > Viridiplantae > Streptophyta > Pinopsida > Pinales > Pinaceae > Picea > Picea engelmannii. The sequence continues at coordinate 583,641 of ML789524.1, read as the reverse complement.
AGACTTGTAGCAAACCTGATGGCGTGGTTGGTAAGAATTTGTTATGTCGGGATTTATGGAATTTACGGTGGCAGATTTTATGGCACCTTTTATGGAAGCATTATTCGCGATAACAGTTTTTAATGGAAATTTTGGTTGAGCAATATGTGACTAACATTGATTATGAGCAATATTTATTTAGATTTATAACACAGAGGAGATTATGGTGGATATAATTAATCCATAGCCTTATAAGATATAATTGCTTAACCTGGATGCATTACATTCACAAATCTCCTTTACACCCAAGAATAGAATTGACATATTCATAATTCTGGTTATGAAGAGATTGGTTTAATAATTCTGGTTATGGATAGTTGGGTTTGGCAACCCTCATCTTTATCTTGTTAGATATAAATTTCCATAGCTGATTTATTATAGATTGAGTAAAAAGAAGGATTATTAAATGTTTTGGATACGGTATAAATTGTATTGTCTTTTAGAGTAAGTACAAATTCAATTTTTTCTAACCTGCCTTTCCATCCTTATGTGGTGATGGGTACAGGCATCTGTCTTTTCTAATTAAAAATATGGCCAGTTTATGATGTATGGCTAGTTATAACTTGACAGACTAGTTAGAATTTAATTAATGATTAATTATATTTTTAGTTATTAATCCAATCAATTAATTAGATTTGCTTAGTAATGTTATTTAAATGTTGATTAGATGGTACTCTGTTGTCACTTATAATATAGAACTGTGCAATGAATTGTTATAAGGATAATTTTGAATGTAACTTAATATTATTCTGCAACTAGACATATTGAGTTGAGCTTGTAAATGATGATTATTGTTGAAAATAATGTTTTGTTGATAAGGATATAAATGATTTTATTGTTAATTTTCTAAAATTGATTGGTTATATGATTATATATTGATTTAAAGTTGCCAGAAGTAGTTGTAAGTTAAGGCAGTTAGGACGTTGACCTTGGTAAACTAGACTTGAATGTAGAGAACAATATTGTTATTTATATTTTAAAGTTAAACCAATTAAAGGTCAGACTTGCTGCATTAATTGTCTTGTCTTATAATGTGATTAAAAGTACACTCCCCAAAGAAATACTGTGATAGTAGTAATGAGTCAATAACGATGCACTATCGTCGATACCTTAATATAGATAACCTTGTTGTTTTCAAATCTTGATGGTTATGTTATTGTCTTGAGCTTAGAAGGCTTGGTCTGCTTGTGTCGGGTGGGATGTAGACACTTCCTTGTTCCTCATAACAGTCGCCAGCCCTGAGACCTTAAATGGTTAAAATTGATGGGAACCTGGGCTTGAGCGTTGCTTATGTGTCTTGGAGATCCTAACCCTTGCATGATAGGATGGGCGAGTAGTCAGTCTTATTTATAGTCAATTGATTGTTGTTTAATGCATGTAGATACTTGATGTGTGTCTTAGGTCGTCATGTTGTATTTTTCGTTGTATGTGTCTTGTTCATCGTCAGGTGGAAACATAGAGTCGAATGTGTTTATTACCCTTGTACACATGTGCACACACAATATAAAAAAAAGAAAAAAAATTTCACTTGTTAAGAGGTTGGTCGTCGTAACGAGGAGGTTTGTTACATATGGTATCATAGTGGGTTCAACCTGTGTCTTGGGATCGTTACATATTTCATTGACATGATTAGATTATACTGTTGCTAATCAAGTTGATTGTGTGCGTGCAGGTAGTCATGGTTAGAGGATGTCATAGAGGCAGATGACGGGGTGCTAGGGGAGGAGGCGCGACACCTCTAGTAGCATCCACACTATAGGGGTCTAACCCCTAGGGGGATGAGCAGGTTCTCGGACAGGAGAAGATAGCAGTTGGTGTTGTAGTTAGAATGATGAGATCTTTTTAGCACATGTCTGAGGCACTGATTAGTCGTTTGGACAGAGAGGAGGCCAGAGTGCCGACACCCACTGAGGTTCCACCACGCACTCCGATCGGTACTAGTAGCATTCACCGTTAACTTGAGAAGGTCAAATTTCCTGAGTTATTTAGTGCCATGGATGGTGCATCCTCCAAGTCATGGTTGGATAACATGGCGATGTTCTTTGCACTTCATGATTATACCTCCAACATGAAGGTCTGCATGGCGATCTTTCAACTAAAGGGGAGCGCTCTTTTATGGTGGAAGACGCTCCTTCCACAACTAAACATGGTCGTCGAAGATGTGTCATGGGAACTGTTTGAGGAACAGTTCTGAGAGAGGTACCTTTCAGAGGAATTCATCGAGCGTCATCTCAATGAGTTCAATGCCTTACGACAGGGAGGTCGTATGGTGCTCGTGTAAGAGGCCCATTTTATGGAGCTGCTCTGGTATGCTCTGCACCTTAACATTGAGAAACTTAAGGTCAATAGGTTCATATTCGACCTTAACAGCAGCCTGAGTGCAAAGGTTAGGATTTGGATGCCTCAAACCTTGCACGATTCCATCCAAAAGGTCCTCATAGTAGAGGAGGAGCTCATCAGTGGGGGTCATACCAGGACTCCAGCGAGACCAGTAAGGAAGGGTTCATCTGGACGAAAGCAGCAAGAAACACAAGTGAGACTTACACTGAGATATCATGGCTTCCAGAGGGTATCCACTTTCACTACACCCCGATGATCGACACCTCAGCAGCGGACACCTTATCGGGGACCATAGCATCAACAACAATGTCGCCTGTAGTAGCAACAGTTTAGGCCTATTCAGTAGAACAAACCAGGGTTCCAGGCCAATGGGTCGTCATCTTCTACTTTGGGTACCAGGACTACTAGGCCAAATAAGAGGTGTTGGATGTGTGGGGAGCCACACTACCAACACAATTGTTCTGTAGAGAGGACCTGAGCATCCAGATCAACAGGACCCACTACTATGGGAGATATGGGCAAGGCCCATCAGATTCATGCAGAGGTGAATAACTGCTAGGCAGAGAACTAGTCGACTGTGCTCGAGATGACAGGTACTGTCATTGACCAGACCCTTAGTATTTTGATAGATCCTAGTGCTACCAAGAGTTTCATTTCTGGTGCAGTGCTAAAAAGGATTAAGGTAAAGGCATTTGAATAGGATGAGTTTAGCTTCGTGGAGATGGCCTCAGCAGGCAAACAAAAGGTTGGAGGAAAGGTTACGGGCTGTGCCCTTAACCTGGGAGAGTTTTTCATGAGGGCCAACTTGTACATCATGATCTTAGGATCTTATGATGTCGTAATTGGTATGGATTGGTTGGAATTGCATGAGGCGATACTCAACTATAATACAAAATGGTTGAGCTTGGTTGATGACGAGGGACAGAGGCATGCGATTGTAGTCCAGAACTAGGGAGTTTCCCTAAGGTTCATCTCTTCCTTATAGCTATGGAAGAGTATGTGCAAGGGGTGAAAGATTTATGCCATCCTTGCGTTAAACGAGAAGGGAGTAGCAGAAGATCTAGAACACCTTCCGGTGGTGAGAGAGTTTGCGGACGTATTTCTAGAGGATTTACCTGGGATGTCGTTGGATAGAGAGTTGGAGTTTACCATAGACCTAAAACTGGGGACTGAACTGATAGCAAGAACACCTTATCAGATGTCGACCCCGGAGTTAAAGGAGTTGAAAATGCAATTGAAGGAGTTGTTGGACCTGGGACTGATACGTCCTAGTGTGTCACTGTGGGGTGCACCAATTATTTTCATACGAAAGAAGGACAAATCATGGAGGATTTTCATTGAATACCATCAACTGAACAAGGCCACGATCAAGAATCAGTATCACTTGCCAAGAATTGATGATCTATTCGATCAAATGAAGGGTGTGACGGTGTTCTCCAAGATCAATTTGCGACTAGGGTATCACTAGTTGTGGATCAAGAAGGATGACGTCCCTAAGACCGCCTTTAAGATGAGGTTTGGACATTATGAGTTTACTGTTTTACCGTTTGGAATGACAACGCCCCAGGAGTATTTATGAGTTTGATGAATCGGGTGTTCCACAAGTACTTGGACAAGTTCGTCCAAGTGTTCATTAACGATATTTTTATTTACTCTTGTACGATGAAGGAGCACGATGAGCACTTACGCTTGGTACTACAGTGTCTTCGAGAGAACAAATTGTATGGGAAATTGTCCAAATGATCTTTTTATCAATCGAGGATTCACTACTTAGGGCATGTCATCTCCGACGAAGGTATAGCCCTGGATCCAGCTAAGGTCGAGGCTATTATGGAATGGCCTGTGTCGATGAATGTCATGGAAGTGCATAGCTTTATGGGTTTAGCAGGATACTATCGATGGTTTGTCGAGGGATTTTTGAAGATAACAAATTCAATCACAGAATTGCAGAAGAAAAACAAGAAGTTTGTTTGGACCGAGAAATGCACAGAACCATTTTGGAGGCTTAAGGAGTTATTAACAAAAATGTCAATACTAAAGGTCCCTTACATGGACACAGACTTCTTGGTATGCACTGACACATCCAAGGAAGGTTTAGGCGGAGTCTTGATGCAAGACAGACGAGTGATTGCTTACATTTCAAGGAAACTGAGAAGGCATGAGGAGAACTACGCGATGCACGATTTGGAGTTATTAGCCATCGTATATGCTTTGAAGGTTTGGAGACACTACCTTGTTGGATGAAAATTTGAACTAAAGACTGATCATTGTGGACTACAACACATTTTTACGCAAGGCGACTTGAACGCACAACAACGACGTTGGTCGAAATTGCTTAGCGAGTATGACTTTGAGATTACTTACATAAATGGAACAATGAACCAAGTGGCAGATGCTTTGAGTCGGAGACCACACATATTTTTGGTGTTGCCTCTTCAAATGAATCTACGTGAGAAGATTCTGACTTTACAGTGTGACAATGACTGGTACAAAGAGGTCGAGGGTTTTAATGAACAAAACACAATGATGGTACCACATTATGAGGGATTTTCATTTGATAGCGATGGGTAATTGAGGTTTAAAGGTTAGATTTACATACCACCAAACGACGAGTTGAGGATGTTGATCCTGAGTGAGGCTCATAGAGCAGTTTACATGGCTCACCCGGGAGTCACGAAGATGAGGGAAGACCTTAAGCCCTTATTCTTTTGGAAGGGAATGAAGGCAGACATAGTCAGTTATGTGACCATATGCCTCTAATGTTAGTAGGTAAAGGATGAACATAGACACCCAGCGGGATTACTACAACCTCACGCTATTACAAAATTGAAATGGGAGGTTATTTTGATGGATTTCATTGCTGGATTGCCACTGACGACGAGGAGACATGACTCGATTTTCCTAGTAGTAGACACTCTAATGAAGAGTGCTTACTTTATTCCTGTGCGTACGATGTATCAGGCACCTGACATTGCTAGAGTTTTCATCAGTGAGTTTGTGAGGCTGCATGGTGTGCCTAAGAGGATTATATCCGATCGAGGATTGATGTTTACAAGATGATTTTGGATGAGTTTCCAAAAGGCCTTGGGATCCCAACTTAAATTTAGTACTGCGTATCACCTAGAGACTGATGGGCAGACTGAACAAACAAACCAAACCTTGGAGGACATGTTGCGCATGTACGTGATGGACCAACAAAAGCATTGGGAAGAATTCTTTCCACTAGTAGAGTTCTCTTACAACAATAGTTACCGGAGCACCATTAAGATAGCACCTTTCAAGTTTCTTTAGGGGCAACTATGTCAGATTCCCTTGAGTTGGGATTAGCTTGAGGATAGGGTCCTGGTGGGACCAGAAGAGATACAAGAAATGGAAGAGAAAATGAAAACCATAAGACAAAGGACTAAAGAAGCGCAAGATCGACAGAACAGTTATGCCGATGCGCATCGAGTCGACCATAGTTATGAGGTCAACGATCGAGTCTTCTTACGGGTTAAACCACATAACAGTTCGATCAAGTTTGGGAAGGGAGATAAACTCTCTCCTAGGTTTATGGGACCTTTCAATATTGTGGAGAGAAAGGAGCCCGTGGACTATGAACTAGCCTTGCCTGATTCCTTGAGGTGTATGCATGATGTTTTTCATGTATTTGTTTTGAGACATTACATTAGTGATCCTACACATGTGATTGACTTGAGTTCCTTGCAGGTATTGGATGAGGGAGTGCTCATGGATGAGCTGGTCTACATCTTAGATCATTGCATTCGATAGTTACGACATCGAACGGTAGATCAGGTCAAGGTCTAGTGGGACAATTATAGTCTGCACTCGACAACCTAGGAGGATGCATATGATATGCGCCAGCAGTTTCCATTTTTGTTTGATCGATAGACTTATGATACTATGACACACTTATTTCAGCATGTATACTATGAAACTTTGGGATAAAGTTTAGACCAAGAGGGTGTGTATGTAACATCCTGCTCTGGCACATTGAGAAAACTTATTATTTGAGGACACTTGCTCGCAAGTGATCCAGACTATTATGATATTAAAACATTTGTCCTTGATTATGATGCGTTATGATAGATGACATGATGTTTTACTGCGTTGACATAGATAGGTGCTATTCACTCAGTTTTACTGAGTGTGCAGGGTTTTGGACCTTGAGGATGCAGAGACATCGATGGAACCCTTAGACTCTGGATCGAGTCAGGGAGTGTGCTATTCGGGTTTGATTGTTTTACTATGATTTGAGTACATTTGATTAGATGATATGAGTGGACATGTCTGACATGATTGTTGACAATGTAGGATGATGATAGCTTGCCGACCAGACTCACATATGGAGTAAAGGGACCACACACGACTACTAGAGAGGTTGAGGGAGAGGTGTGGACAACAACCCTACCACAGCCTACTAGCACTCCCACCGTGGATTGAACTGTAGGTTAATGATTACCTAGTTCGAGAGGACACACAATGTCGCGAGGGAATACTGCGACAGTCACTCGCGATGATTCTAAAGGGCATGCAATAAGGCAGGGGCCTTATTTCTTAGAATCCCTTAGTCTCCCACAAGTTCACTTTGTAGAGTGTTGACTCCAGTGGTTATTGATGTCTACCAATCAGTCAAGAATCGAGTGGCACCCTTGGAGCATGTGGTGCTTCCTGAAGGGCATGTTGCGCAAAAGAAACAAAAGAGGCGAGTGACACCCTTGGAGCACATAGTGCATCCTGAAGGGTAGGTCACGTTGATGATGATAAAGAAATGAAACTAGATGGCCCTTAGACAATCAACACTTTAAGAAATTTTAAAGAAACTCCCCTAATTAAATGTCACCCAGTTCAGAATCTATGTCCTAAGTCTAAAAACTTTGCTAGGGGTAAGATTTTGTCTACCCTTGAGAAAATATCTATGTAATATTATAATAATAAAATTTAAAATAGAAAACCCCTTACGTAATAATTTGGTATTCATAAATTTTGGGGTAAAATGAAGAGAGTAAGAAATTAAATAAAATCGATGGATAAAAAATATATATAAAGAAAAAATTAATTATTTTTAACTTTTGATAGTTTTAAAATATGTTGAATTAATAATAAAAGGGAAAAGGGGTTAAATTGCAACTGTCGGTTTTATCTCTAATAAAAAGGGGAAAGAGGGAAATTATAAATTTAGGAAACTAGGGGATGGAGGTAACATAAAAAGGGAAAGAGGGGAACTTAGGGTAAAAAGCAAGAGGTCAACTTAGTAAAGAATCTACAATTAAGAACCTTCTAAATTGAAGTAAATTAGCAACTTCATTTTAGGGAAAGTCTTTAAAACCTGTAAGGGAATCTAGGGACACCTGGGAGTAAATTTAGGAGTAACTCTAGGTGGGTGAGGGAAATAAGACAATTTAATAAATTGAAGAAAATAATTATTGGAGGAATGTGGGGGATGAATGACACTTGTAGGAAGGAGAATTTTAGAAGACTTTTATTTAAAACTTAAATTAAATGAGATTTAGGGAAAGATTGGAAGTTCTAAAACTCTATAAAAGAGAGGAAGGAGCAGGAAGAAAGGGGGGATCGGCTATTAGCATAATTTTACGTTTCTGGATTAGTGACTTGATTGATTTACTTGTGGGAGTTGGGATTTTCCAGCTCGGAGAGGAGTGGTAGCTCGGCCTTGCGAGGCGAGCTGGGAGCTAGACGTACCATCTGGATAGTGTGTGGCCCCTTTGTGGCTCGGGGGGCTATAGGGGAAGAAGAGTACCCCTAGCGTTGGCTAGGAGGTACCGGTGTAGTCTCGACGATCGACGAGCGGGAGCGGCATTGAGCGCGCGGATGACGTTTGAGGCAGGCGATAAGGAAATGGTATGCTCTTTATTTAGTAGAATAGATTGCATTATGACTTAAGATGGGATTGGAATATTGGTTGTAATGGTTGAATGATTGTTTTTGTTTATTTACCCAATGTGCTTAGAAATTGTGTGCTGGAAATGAAAAATATAGATGTGATAAAACTGAAAGGAGACTTGGTTATTCTTGGCAGTAAATTTAATTTCTTCTTGGCCTGTGACTGCTTTTTATTTTATTTTATTTAAAGGCAATTAAACGATCCATGTCTATGTTATTTTCTGGGTTGGGGTTTTACTTCTCCTACTGGTAAAATCAAGAGAATGATTAATTTTTATTTATTTATCTATGATTCCCTTGCATCTAAGTGTCAATTCATGGTGGGAATAACTCTTCCTCGTGATCTGGGTTTGTAGGTTCTTTTTGCTTAAACATTGTGACAACAAACAGACTGAGGTCAGCTTGAATTTATGGAAGGAGCCATGATGGATTTCTTTATTTAATATTATCTCTAACATTATTAAATATTCCTTAAACTTATGACAGAATGAAACCCTATGTTAACCTTGCAAACAGGTAAGCTATCTTGAATTTAGCTGAGTTAAGTTTGTTGAATTATTGATTGTTAAGTGTCCCTTCACAAACTCTGTAGAATACCTTCAAACGTGACTTTTTAATTTCGTATTGGTTGTGTGTCTTGCAAAGTTTGTGGGGCACTTCTAGAAGTTAGGTTTTCACGAAGGTTTGAGACATCCCACCTACCCGTGGAGGACGCGTTGCATATTCAGCTCCCATTTGGGAGCGACTATTTCAATTTAGACTTAGACGAATAGTTGTACATTGTTTATCCCTTATGCAAAATTTTGTTTTTATATATAGCCGAATTATTTGTGTTGTCATGGACTAATAAGAATTATTTTAAAAAATTGGGATAAATCAGTCGAATTTACAGCTGAATATTTTCACCCTTCTCCACTGCACGACATGGAATAATATAACTCAAAGAATTTCTTATTTGTGCAAACAATTTTTTTTTCTTCGGCCATTTGCAATTAAGCTTCCAAATTAAAACTTAATTAAAACAATTCACTTTCGCCTCGATTGCCTTGATGATCTGTTGTTTATCTCTTCTTCTGAAAGGACAGTACTCCACTCTTGATTAGAACCTTGCCAGCTCAATCACCTCCAACCCTGTGAGAGGAAGCATGGTGACTTTTATGGTGGCTATTTAATTTTGTAGACTTGCAGCAAACCCGGTGGTGTGACTGGTAAGAATTTTTTATGTCAAGCTTTATGGCATTTACGGTGGTAGATTTTATGACACCTTTTATGGAAGCATTATTCATGATAACAATTTTTAATGGAAATTTTGGTTGAGCAATATGTGACTAACATTGATTATGAGAAATATTTATCTAGATTTATAACACGGAGGAGATTATGGTGGATATAATTAATCCATAGCCTTATAAGATATAATTTCTTAACCTGGATGCATTGCATTCACAAATCTTCTTTACACCCAAGAATAGAATTGACACATTCATAATTCTGGTTATGAAGAGATTGGTTTAATAATTCTGGTTATGCATAGTTGGGTTTGGCAACCCTCATCTTTATCTTGTAAGATATAAATTTCCATAGCTGATTTATTATAGATTGAATAAAAAGAAGAATTATTAAATGTTTTGGATACGGTATAAATTGTATTGTCTTTTAGACTAAGTACAAATTCATTTTTTTCTAACCTGCCTTGCCATCCTTATGTGGTGATGGGTACAGGCATCTATCTTTTCTAATTAAAAATATCACTAGTTTATGATGTATGGCTAGTTATAACTTGACAGACTAGTTAGAATTTGATTAATGATTAATTATATTTTTAGTTATTAATCTAGTCAAATAATTAGACTTGCTTAGTAATGTTCTTTAAATGTTGATTAGATGGTACTCTTTTGTCACTTATAATATAGAATTGCGAAATGAATTGTTATAAGGCTAAATTGGAATGTAACTTAATAACATTTTGCAACTAGACATATTGAGTTGAGCTTGTAAATGATGATTCTTGTTGAAAATAATGTTCTATTGATAAGGGTATAAATTCTTTTATTGTTAATTTATTAAAATTGATTAGTTATATGATTAAATATTGATTTAAAGTTGCCAGAAGTAGTCATAAGTTAAGGCAGTTAGGACGTTGACCTTGGTAAACTAGACTTGAATGTAGAGAACAATACTATTCTTTATATTTTAAAGTTAAACCAATTAAAGGTCAAACTTGCTGCATTAATTGTCTTGTCTTGTAATTTGATTAAAAGTACACTCCCCAAAGAAATACTGTGATAGTATTAATGAGTCAATAATGATGCACTATCGACAATGCCTTAATATAGATAACCTTGTTGTTTTCAAATCTTGATGGTTATGTTATTGTCTTTAGATTAGAAGGCTTGGTTTGCTTGTGTCGGGTTGGATGTAGACACCTCCATGTTCCTCAGAACAGTCACCAGCCCTGAGACGTTAAATGGTTAAAATCAATGGGAACCTAGGTTTGAGTGTTGCTTATGTGTCTTGGGGGTCCTAACCCTTGCAAGATAGGATGGGCGAGTAGTCAGTCTTATTTATAGTCGATTGATTGTCGTTTAATGCATGCAGATACGTGATGTGCGTCTTAGGTCATCATGTTGTGTTTTTCGTTGTATGCTTCTTGTTCATCGTCAGGTGGTGATGCAGAGTTGAATGTGTTTATTACTCTTGTACACATGCACACACACAATATAAAAAAAAGAAAAAAATTTGCACTTGTTAAGAGGTTGGTCATCGTAACGAGGAGGTTCATTACACACTCCCATGAACCACAACTTTGTGAGTGAGAAGACAACAAAGTCACTCCATCATAAGCCTGAGAGCAAGACAACCATGTACATGGTGGTCAACTCAATAGTGGAACTAAAAGTTGGAATTTGGTTTGGAATCTGGACTTGAAGGTTTCTCCATTGGATGAACATGCATTGGTATTGGGGAAGGACTTTATTATATTTTCCAACAGAGTTCTACTCCGACATGTAAGTTTCTTGGTGTTCTTGGACGAAGCCAAAATTCCAAGTATTCCCATGACAATGAATAGGAAGCTTGGATGAATAACAGGGATGTATGCGATCAAGTTTATTGAGAGAGTGAGTGTAAGTGTGAAAAAACCTTGCAACACGATGTAGCAGAAAAGGGTGAGTTTGGCCATGGTGACCTTGGGAGGATAAGGCCAGAGAGAAAAAAGGTTGAAAGAGGGGGATTTAACAAAGGTTTTAAGAGGTGTTCCATATAAATAAAAAAAATTGGTCTAGTGAAGATTGTAGTAGATTTTGTTTAAATAAAATACCTTGGTATGTACCTAAACATAAAATGAACTAGAACAAACTTACATAAAATTCCATGGAACGTACATAAAACCAAAAAATGTATGGAGTGCACCACTACATAAATTATTGGTGCATACATAAAATGAAAACACACCAATGTGTCATTACATGAAATTCCTTGGTGCATACATAAGACGAAAATACATTGGTTTTTTCCAGTACATTATTTCCCCAGAGCGTACCCATGATATAAACACACTGGGTTGGTTATATTTATGACACCCCAGATTCCCATTTTTTTGTATGAAACTTCGACATGGTTGTATTTTATGTTTGTCTAGGTGCTTGTATAATTTGTATGCTCCAGTGCCTATAATACCATGTGCACCGAAAGGTATTGAAATTTTGAATATTCAGGGTGATATGTTCATGCAATCCTTTATTTCGAAGAATTGGTTCTTTTGTTACATTAATTTACTAGTGGATTTATTTTATTCAAAGCATTGGTTCATTTAATTTATTTAAAGAACCATATTTGTTATTATATTTAAAAAGTTGATGTGTATTTATCACATGCCCACCATAAAATTTTAAATTATCACACGTTTTATGCACCAATGCTTCAATATAATTAATGTACATTGGTGATTCAATATTCTTAATATGCACCGGTGTGTATAACCCCTTAAAAAGAATTGATTTCTATATTATTTCATCCACCATTTTGTGAGTTAATAAGAATGAACCAATATGTATATATTTTAATTAATTGATTTTTTTTTTTTATAATATATATATATATATATATATATATATATATATATATATNATTTATTTTTTTTTTTTATAATATATATATATATATATATATATATATATATATATATATGTTTATTTCTATTATTGCATTTTGATATAATGGTTGCATTAATGTCTTATCAATGGATCACACCTCTTTTATTTGCAACAATCTAAATCATTCACATATAAATTCATAAATTATTTGAAACAATGTAAATCATTCACATATTAATTAATAATACAACATTTAAAAACATTTCACAATGCAATAAAATAACAAATCTATTTTATTATATATGAATAAGAGACCGATGGTCATACAAAATGGGAAAACGTAAAGGACCATAAGAATCAAAATGGAACCAATATGTAATTGCTAGACTTATTCATAATATTTCTTCATGCAATTCGGACATTATGTCCACTACATTAAGAAAAATCCTTGATTTTTATAGAATGATATTAAAAAACATACAACTTGCAGTAACATTCAATTATATTAATTATCATTCATCACTTGAACTGTCGTCATTAGTCAAGCTAAGTGCATCCATCATTTATTTATTTGTTTTAGAAGATATTGTATTCTGGTTATTTAAACATATGTTTTCTTTCTCGACTTATTTTTGGCATTCCGACTTCTCATGTTCCATACACAAACATTGAAATAAACTGTAATGCATAAATTTACATTTATAATATAGTAGACTATGCATGATTTTGTAAATAAAAAAGTGTACCATAGAAACGATAATTTTATCCTCCTCAGGCTGACTGGGATGTTGACATGGTACCCCAAAAATGATTCCATGTAAACTCCCGACCACTTTGGCCCTACCCTGTTGACCTCTTACCTCCTTCTTCCTTCTCCCCTTTCTCCTTCTCCTTCACTGGTGCACACATGTTAATTTTCAGGCCCCATAGGTCCTTTTATACCATGTGGAACCTTTGAATTAGGTCATGGGGATGGGTGGGCCCCATCCCAAATGAATTTATCCCGACGTCTAAATTTTAATTTTGGGTTGATTCAATAGTCGAGGTTTGGGGCACAGTCAATGGTCGCGATTCTGAACGATGACCCACAATGTATTGCGGCCCCACAATCCTTTTACACCCTTAACACAGGGGGGAGGGGACAAAAAACTTAACCTTGGTGGATTTTTCAGTGTTGTGTCATGCATCGACGCATTGTGCCCCCCTGGCCTATGTTTAACATAACCACAAGACCCACCACCCCCACAAATTGGTTCCGTAGGTACAAGCTCCATGTTCTTCCCGGTAAGAAGGTGCATGCCACTATGGCATTAGATAAAATTCCACCTTTGCCACTATGCCACCATGTAAATTCCCCCATGGAATCTCAAATCACTACTCTTTCATTTCATCTGACACGTGACCCTCATGTTATGCTGACATCAATGTACGAAAAAATACCCAAATTTTCCAATTTTTCCTATTTTCAAAATTTCTTAAAATGTTGAATATTACGTAATTATTTCCATGTCCACCATTAGAGCTCTGGGATTAGCTCAAAATAGCCATATTCTGTTCCGTAAGAGTCAAATTAATCTCTATGCATAGGATTCAATCCTTCCCTATTGAATTTACCCATGAATTTAACCATAAATTTGGAGCTTTTCCCATAGATGCCCAATTTCATTATGGGTGTTCTTAAAGAAGAATTTCGACCAATTGCAGACCCAAATTTGCCCAATTTGAGATTTTAATTGGGGATTTTAATTCCTATTCTTCACTCTTGCAATTTCGTGTGAAATTTTCCAATAATTCTTCCACATACCACTGCAATAATTCCATCAAGCAACTTGTAGACAAACTCAAGAATTTAATTTTTTGCAATTCTCGCTTCAACACTCTGTTAATTTGAACCATCTAGGCTCAATTTTGAAATTGGAGATCTTATATGACATTGTATCATCCCCAACCCTAAGTTGGGAAATGCCACACAAAAATTTATGAATTTTGATACCATTATAATTAGTTGATAATGCTCTACAAATGCACAAATTAATGCATAATAAAAACAAGTGTGTATGTACAACATATACATGAAAACCCATGAAAATAAATGCATAAATGTTAACAGAACACATAAATTAACACACAATATGCACTTATCTTTGGTAAAAAGAACACCATGTGTGTGCAGACCTTCCACATTCCCTTGATCCTTACACATCACTACTCATAAAAATCAACAGTGGGTCATCCCCGAACTGGGGCTAAAACTCCACCTCAATACATGAATCATAACTAGGCTATGGTCTTTTAGACAACATAAAACTCAGACTCAGGTGCCAACTGTATAAAACAACCTACAGTTCCTCATTCCCCACATGTTTGTCCCACCCTAGGAAGTTCTCCCCTTATCTTCTCAACAGTCGTTCGACTGCCCCACTTCCCTTTCAGGGCTTCAACAACAGGCTATATAGGAAGTCTCAAAGCCCTATAGCTGCAACTTGGCACCTTGGGAATCAATTCTCAGTAGTTATCTCACCTATAGAGAATGCTCGTAGGCCTAAAAAACCCCTTATTTTATATCCCAAGGGCCCAATAACCCACCTCTACAGTCTAGTTCCAAATCTTTCCATGGTACAGGTACAGGTACATGTACAAGTAACAATAACATGAAAGTATAGATTCTCGTAATGTGGTGAGGTGAGAATTATGATGCAATGAAAGAAAATGATCTAAGTCTCCTAAAAATTATGTGCATGTTCCCAAACTGACACTTTTCATGCTAGGAACTATATGGGTCCCCCACATGGACCCACCACATAGTGATACATTCCCCCCTTAGATACTTAGGATAAAATTAATTATCCCATACTTTATACTTTAGAATTTAGGAATATTAATAAAATATTCATTTTGGCTTAAGCCTCTTCAGATTAGCCCATTTTTCCTAAACTCTTATCCCTTCCTTCCCATCCTTGTGCATTTTTACCCCCCCATACTATTTTATCTGGTTGTTCAACAACACTAATGGGTTTCCATTAAAATATCAGTGTGATTATGTTTTACAAATATAGGCTCACTGGCCTTTTAGATTATGGATTTCCATCCTAATAGCCACATAGGAACTGTAGCCTCAAAATACATATACACAAAGGAAATCTAGCCCAAATATCTTGTCTTTCCATCCTATATGTATATTTACATTTGCATTTATAGTTGGGGTTCAACCTAGGGGTATTACATCATAGCTAGTAGTTCATATATGATAGAAGCGTGATATAGTTACATACAAGGATGGCCTCCCCCAATAAGCCACAAGTTCAAACAAAGGACAAATCTAGTAAGGATTAGTCAGTACCTAAGTCTATAATCCCATCTAGTGTGAGCTTTGTAGCCCCTAAGTTAAGGAAAGTTCATGTGTTTTCATGCACAGATCACAATTTTCGTGATCTGTCCCAGTTCTTGAATTGCATATTGAAAAATATTCATAGATAATTCAATGACCCGATAGGATAGAGAAGGTACTCACTTCTAAATGGGCCAATCCCCATAGGTAGTTCGACATCCCGACATTGGTGGATTGCCCACATTTTGGCTAGATCACGTAAATGCAGGAATGTGTGTGCTTCCTTTTTAGTCGACTATTTGGAGGGTATATATGGCTTGAACAACCATACCAAGTGGATGAGAATACCACTTATCGAGTATCATGCTTTCCAATAACATACAATGACCTAGCCAACGCAATTAAGGCCAAGGATGCGGAACATCAAGATTTTTACACTAAATATGGGATGCATAAAAGCTCTTGTGAAGTAGTCATTATAGAGATCAATAACTAGATAGTCTGATTTGTGACACAAATTCTTTCATGTAAGATACTTTGGAAATTCTACAAGGATGAGTGTCTAATTGGAGTTATTGTTGTCATTGAGTGATGTGTTGCAGGAGTTTAGATGGCCTGGGATGATATCTCTTAAATGAGTTTGTTGATGACTGTTTTAAGATCCAAAACATGGGCAAAGAGTTTTATTACATATGGGTTATTTTATTACTTTGAATGATTATGTCGGTTCCCCTCGCGCCATGAGGAGGATGAATCTGGTGCACCACTCTTCATCACAACTTTATTTCTTATGCTCTAGTACACCAAAGAAAAAGTTGTCCAATCTGAGCATAACATGTCCTTTAAAAAGTGGTACACACAATTGATACAAGCAACTAATGCGATGTTGTGCATTACAAATAATCTACTGAAAAGGTATGAGTACTACCTAGAATTGGAGTGTGATTTCCATAATATTTTCATTTATCCATGTATATATAAGAAAAAATCCACCGACATTCTCCCAGTTTTCATCACAGAAGAAGACATCCAACTAGGTTTCATAGAATAGGACAAGGAATATCCTCCTTTATTTATATAAGATCAAGCATAACTTGAAACTAGGATGAAGAAATACCAAGAGAAGAGAAGGACGACAACTGCATCCAAATAGAAAGAATATGTCTTAGGATCTAAGCATCAAAATTTTGATACCTCCAAAGACAAAGTCATAAATTTGTCAGATGATAAATCAAAAACTGATGAGGACTCTAAGAATGGCCACGATAGGGCTTGCAAGAGGAAATGACCCTTAGCAACATAAGGGTCAGCCCCAATAAATTTAGATCCTAGAACAAATGAAGAGAACATACCCTCTTCCCTACCAAAGTTTAGTACCATTTAGGAGGAAGTCCACGCACCATCCAGACATCACACCATAACATCTAGTCAATTTCCTGGCAAGCATTGGTGGATGAACACAAGCGAAAGGTCTAATAAAAGTACCCTAGTAACACAAACAGGGTCGACGATTATGACTATCCCAAAGTTGGTCAAGGAAATTAGAAGAAAACTCGTGATGCAATAGGTATTTCAAAAATACGTTTTGGGAAAATTTGACAACCTATGTCGAAAATTATCCATTGATTCTCTACTTGGTTCACCCCCTCAAGAGAAACGAATGACTGAATTCAGTGACATGAGTAATAGAAGAGTGTTGTGGGTGAACCCATTTGTTACTGTATATTTTGAGTTAGCCAATTCCAAACTTGAATTGGCATAGTTTCCTATAGAGGACCTACAAAATGTTATGACTACCATCATGACGGAGCTCAGAGATAGGCATAGGGCCCTCAATAAGTCAAATAAGAAATTGTAAGAGTGGCATGAGTAAGAATTCATTGTGCATAAGGACACTCAGATGAAACATCAATAGGAATCATATGTGTGAAAATAAGTAGAGGATCCATACCATAAACTCAAAGTACTTCATATTGTGGAGATCACCACACATGATGAAAGTAAAGAACAACACAAAACGATGCTCACAATTCACAAGGAAATCATTAACACTATGGATGATTCTTATTCACAATTTCCCATGCCAGGGGTTGATTAACCATACAATCCTATGACTCAAAAAAATCATATATTCAAGGAGTGCATCTAGATATTAAAGACACAAAATCTCAAGCTTCATGAGAATCTCAAGTGGCCTGCACTGAATAACCAAGAGTTGCAACAAAATATTGTTGTGGTTGAGGAAGCACTACAAAAGGGAAAGAAATGAATAAAGGATTCCGCAGGTCTTGTTGAGTATAGATTCAAACTCTTGAATCACCTATAGAATAGACTTGAAACTAGTTCCATTGATGAAAATTTCTACACTGTGAAAGTAGAAGTTGCAGGACAAAAGAGTGCACTATAGTCCTTACCTCCAAGTGAGGGACAAACAAAAAATGATAGTGATTACCAAAAAAACTTAGGATATTAGTACAACCTGGTCGGAAAAACATACTCTCTTTGGCATCACCAATGAAACTACTAGAAATGTCCAAACATATTACAATCAACTCACAATGACACATGTAGCAACATCCCCTATGCTAGAAAATATGGAGAAGATTAACCTTTAGTCCCCACAGGTTACAACCATTGACACATATGAGGTTTTTCAACCCACATAAAGGCTACATTATAGTTTTAATGATGTTTATGGACAATTTCAGTATTTCATCCAAGAACTCCTAATGACGAAGGCATCAACTACTTTTTTGAAGCCATGAATAGCCACCGTTGGATTAAGGAGGAGTCAACTAATAGTGTTAGGGGCCTGCTAGAACCCAAGGTTTTGGGGAAGTTCCATCCACACTCATGATGATACATTGCATTACAAAAGGAAGGATTGACAACAACATTGACCAAAGGAAGATTACATGCACCAACCCAGTTTTTCACTATGCACAAGGAATCAAGAAGATCACATGAAACAAATCTGAGTGTATCTTTGAAAATATTTTGTACTTGAGAACTATAATGACCTAAATTGTTGTTGGAAAAGGTATGGATGAGATGAAAAGTTAGTTTGAATTTCCATGTTCTAGGAATATTCACGGCTTGTATGCGGACAAGTAGAGAGTGTGAATTTGGCATTCACTCAAGAGACCAGAGAATACGAGTCGATAAAAAGAGTCAGTAGAGTAAGTCTAAATAGTGAAGAGAATTGAAATAGAGAATGCATGCCTATGACAAAGATTCCACTGGAATAGAAAGAGAGAGTTCCATATCCATTTTCATCTAAGTTTTGTATGATTTTTGTAAGAGTATCTAATAGAGCCAGATTTGTGTAGGAAGGAAGAAAATAGAGGAAAGCACATAACGTAGTGGAATGTAATGATGGTTGAATGAACTAGACAACATAACAAAATTCTATGTGATATGACTTTGTCTCTGTATTCATTTTTTAAGCTAATGAATATAATATCAAGTCAGTTTCGCTCTACAATCTCCTGTGTGTATTATGAGTTGAATGGATATTGGTCTTATTGGATAATTATTATTGCTATGTGTTTCATTATGCATGAATGAATGGATGTATGCTTGAGAGGTTTCCTTATATGCATTGTCCCTTTGCATATGACACAAGACAAAATGGTCTCTTTGATTCTCATGGTGTCTTGGGTGAGACCTTCTTCGGTCCTTGACCGAAGATTGAATCTGTCAATGCCTTAGGGTTTTGTTGGTAAAATATTGAGGAACCCTAGGTCTTCAAGTCCCCAACAATAGAATGAAAGTCATCAAAGAACACAAGGAAATATGAATTGGGGATGAGTGCAATGAATGTTGAATTAATGTTTCCCAACACCTTACCACTTATGTGAATCTTCTCACATACTCACAATAGGTGATGCCCTAGAATATAAAAAAAGTGCTCAAAAAACTCAAACATCTAGTCATCCAGCCTAGGGATCTTTACATTTTTTAATGAGGAAATGAAAACCCTAAGCTCCCAATTAGAAATATCTCTCTCTCTCTCTCTATATAGATCCCAATTTTCCTCTTCATTAACTAGCATTGGAAAGTATGAGAGAAATTAGATAACATCATCTATTTTATGTTGATTTGTCTCTTGAAATAAAGAATGAAAATGATTTACCCCAAGTGATTCCATACTTGTGAAACATCATACCTTTACTCCTTCTGCATCACACAATTTCCATTTGGATTTAAATATTTTCTGGAAATTGGCATACTTTTGAATTTTTTTTGTATTGAGGTCCCCAACTACTAGCCAAAGTGATCGACTCTTCAGGAACCATTTGTTTTCTTGTTCCAAAAAAATGTTTTGTCTTTGAGCCTCTAGTTGTTTACCTTAGTGTATATCCCTCAAGGTGTCCTACCTAGACTGATAACCACCATATATAAAGATCCAACTCCAATTCAATGTTATTGAATTTATTATCTTGTTCCTTCATATAATTTCTGACCCAATGGACAATATTCATGTTTAAAGCATGCAAAGTGTTTACAAATTATTGACTTGTCCATACTCCAACATAATATTGAAATATTTTCCAACTACTAGTAACCAAAGTTCAAAACTCATTTATTTCGACCCATGATGGATTAAACTTGAATGGAGCCCCTAGTTGACCCTGCAACACATCCACCTCAATGAAAACAAGGAAATAATATGAACATATTATCTTACCACCCACGACCTATAGATCCCAATATCTTTTAGAGTAGAATGATGGATGAGAAACTTGTCCAACTTCTTAAGCATGCCACTATTTCCACTCCAATTGTTACTCCACTCTTATTGTTGTTCCAAGTCAATCAAATGACTACCAGATCCACCTCAAATAGACCAAATTGTTCAAAATTGTTTAAGAAGAATTGTGTCAGAGAATCTTCTGTAGATGACTCCCCCTAGATTTCCTCTCGAATCAATGTGAAATTCAATTCCCCACCCAAAATGATCTCCTCCAAGTGCAGAATCATTAGGTCAAATATATAATTTCATAAATCCTTTGTATTAGCATAAGGCCCACACAAATTACAAAGAAAAAAGTGTCATTCCAATTCTTTACTGACTACCTCTGCACATAATATTTATTTCATAGTGAAATAATTAATGAACGATATATAAGGGGAGAGACCTATAATAATTCCACTCGATGATCCAATAGAATCCAATACATAGAATTCCCAACCTGGCATAATTTTTTCAAACTGGTCGATAATGGGTTCACTCAAACCCATGGTATCCTTAACAACAATAATATCAGGGTGTTATTTCAGTATAAATATCCTAAGGGAAATTGTCTTGGTACTTCCCCTGAAGCCTCACATATTAACTGACATGATATTCATTGGGGATTCAATTTGGGGATTTCTCCTACTCTATGAACCCTAGAAATGAGTCATTGTTGACCATGAGATACCTCACAATGATATTTTTTGTGGGAAAGTTTCAATTTCAACTTCCTACCTACTTTAGAAGGCCATGGGTCTTTGGAAATAGCAAACCAAAAACACCCTGAAGGATTAATACCTTGTATCGATACACAAGGACATAAAAGATAAGGGTCACACTCCAAGGAGGTCAAAAGGGATCTAGATGACACCTCCCACTTAGATTTTAGGGTATTTTATAAATCTATATATGTAACATCCCCAAATTCCTACTCGGTTATGCCACATCAAAATTTGGAATTATGATACTATTAAACTTACTGATATGTTATGCATATGAACAAAGTTAAGAGGAATAATAATAGTCTACAACAACAATAATTCATACATATAAATAACATGAATTTCATAACAGACCATCAGAATTCATAACATAGCATTTACACAAACACATAGAGACAATTATCTTTTGTGAATTAAATACCAACTGTATGCAGACCTTCCACGTTACTCTGAGCCATAGACCATATTTCTCATAATATCAACAATGGATCACCTCCGATATGGGGATGAACTCTATCAGGGGAAAGGAAGTTCTAAGCTATTCTAAGGTCTCCCAAACAATAAAATTTCTCAAAATCAGGTCCCAACTATAGCAGCCGACCTAAAGTCCCTCATCCCCCACATGCATGTCCCTCCCCAGGAAGTGTGCTCCTTCTCTTCTCAAAAGTACTTTGGTTTCCTCAGTTCCCTTCCAAGCCTTAAAATACAAGTCATACATGGAGTCCCAAATCCCTATAGCTACAACTTGCCACCTTGGGAATTAATTCCCAACAATTCTCTCACATGGAGAGAATGATCACAGGCCTGACAACCCGCTTCTTCGACCATGCACATGACAACCCGCTTCTTCGACCACGGGCATACCAACTGACTTCTTCAACCATAGGCCTGGTAACCCACTTCTTCCAGTCACTGGCTAGAAACATATCCCACGTACAAGTATGGTTTTATATTCCACTTACATGGTACAGATGATGAATGAATGATTCATTCCAATTACACTAAATCTCTTTCTTGTATATGCATGTTCCTTTTATGACACATGTCACTCAAGGAAATCACTTTTCATGACTTAGGAAACTTGTTTTATATTCATATCCATAAATTTATATTTAAGGAATATTAATATAATATTCCATTGGGATTAATCCCCCTTAGCTTATCCCTTTCCTAGACTCTTATCCCCCCTTTCCATTTCTAGTGGAGTTTACCCCCCCATCTCTTTTGTTGGGTTGGTCTGCAATAGTAATGTATTTTATTAATAGTATGAGTGTTTACATATTGCAATAATAAGCTCACTGGACTTTAACATCTAGGCTCTTCAGCCTAATAATCACATAGACACTCTGGCCTATAATATCCTGGCTCAATAGCATATAAAATATTTGTACAATTACAACCAGGGATATACTTGTACATTCAAAATTATTTAAAAATATCCATTCCTTTTCTATTGAAGTTTTTTTATCTTCTTGGCGATCTTCTTTTCAAGCACCAAACTTATGTATTCATACTATAACTAGAAGTAATTTTCTCTAGTCCATAGAGATCCTTCCAACAAAATTTTTTCTCACTGTTGAATTCTTGAGTTTCTTCCTCCTTTATGAACCCGCCCTTCCAGGATCAAGCATCCTTTCACTACTATACCATCCTTCAGTAGTTTCCTCCTCCTTGTTTCACTCACCCTTCCAGGATAAAGCATCCTTTCACTACTAAGTCGTCCTTCAATGATCCATATTTCCAAGGATTTCACACACAAGGAGAGAACCAACTCATTACCACATCCTCACTAAGGAACTACAATTAAAGGCTCCAATTTCCCAACCATAGCCAATATTCCCAGGCATCCCAGCTTCAATAACCATCATCTCATCTTTATCACACACATATAGTCATCCCGAGACAATATCATACCAATTTCATGTAGAAATTCAAATATATTTCATAAGGATATTCAAATTTTATTCCTATATGATATTCCATCTCATAATGTTTTCTTTATTTCAATAATAGGATGAATTCTCTCTTATGTATTTTTGAAACACCATACTTGAGACCACTTTTCTTGCAATGCTACCATCTTTCATTCAACCAACAAATTATTAGTATTTCATGTGCCATAAAATTCTATTTTAATACTTACAAGGCTCACAAACTAATTTTAAGAATTTTTGACACTTAATAACTCAATCATAGATATCATACCATTTATTAAGTAGAATGAATTTCCAGCCATTAGGTTTTTCATTCTTTCAACATTATTATTTTTATTACTCTATTTCCTAAAAAAACATTTTGTGTAGTCACTACTCATTTGACTACTTGAATTGCACATTTATTCTTGCAATGTCTAACAGCCCCTGAAAAATTCCCAAATCCATGAGTTAGTAGTAATTACATCATTTCATGTATTATCATAAGCATTTCCCATTAATATCATATATACATGCATTCACAAAACTGTACTCCACAAATGCATTCAAGCATAACAATTTTATCATGCATACGTGTAACTCTACCACTTACAAACTATGCATGAGTGAAACTCTTCATGCATATCTATTCAATGAAACTTTGTATTGATTTCATGATGACATTTATTTAATTCATGTATCCCACCATGGTGAATTGGAAGGTCTAGCCAAAGCCCTGACACATCATCCATACACTTACTATTTCTTGCTCAACTATTTGGATGTCTTCCTTTTTAACCTGAACACTACACCAATAATAGAGTTTTATGGTTCTCTTTAGTGTTAGTAAAAAGGTTCCAGTCTAAACCTTAGTTAAAGTAGGAATTTTTCCTTGGATACTTGTGTGGAACTAAATCCTTTCCATATCCATCAATGTCATGGCTTCATATAGGACTAGATTTATTCACATTCATTCCTATAACAATGTGTTGATGGGTCTTAAATCCCTTGACTCAACAGTAGAAACCAAACCCACCACTGAGGCCCAATTGGACTCTACAACATTTAAATATGGAATAGTTCTCCATATCTTGCGATCTGGCCAAATTATTGAAGAGCTTTGTGTTTTCTTGTGAAGGCTCTTCCTTCAGTTAGGACTATTCTCTTCTATATTTTCTCTTGGGTGGGACTGTTATGAGATATGCAAGATAGTATAAACCAACTTGACAACAAACAGGATTAAGTTTTAGCTACTAGGGAAGAGGTTGAGGTTGGGATAACCTGCTGCTCAAACATGCAGACAATGATTTTATACCACAGGCCTAGTACTAATACACCAACCATATGAGAATCCAATTATTGTCTGGATAACTAATTATTAGAAATAAATCACATATGTAATAATATAATGGAAAGAAACATAATTCATCTACCATAACCATTCATCACATAATAACACAATGCTTCATCTTCATCATTAAAGCAAAGAACATAAAAACATTTCACTAGGTAACTTGAAAAAATAATTAATTTCTCTTACTCATTACCACATCATTCATGAAACAGGATAGGAAGTAGTTCTTCTCCAAGTCCAATCACATGAATTTGATGAAAATATCTTGTCTTTGATCTAGAAGGACTTCTTAATTCATAGCATCTTCAAAATAATTCTTAACAACCAAAAATAAAGAGTTCTTACAACAACCATCGACCTTTCACTAATTGGTCGGTGTCTTTATTTATAATATAAAGTTTAACTGGAATTAATGGTTAAGTGCAGTTTAAGCAAAAAAATAATCTCCATGTGGCATCATCTTCTAATAGTTTCATTAACATTCAACCCGATATATCTCTTGAAAAGGGTGAGTTCTCTCGTATTCAGACCAACTGAAATAGTTATTCACAATTTTGGTCCCATAGAAATCTGTGTTGTTCCATTGAAGTTGCATATAAACCCCTGATGCCCACTGCATGCACCTGACACTTTACTAGAATGGAGCTCAACTGTTGTAGCATGGTTCAGGCTCTGATTGGATGTTCTGCAAATCATCGCACTTGACCTGGTCTTACATCGATCATATTTGTGATTTCTTCGGTCCATAACAAATCTTGTTTGGCATGTGACTCAACTATATTTCTCAGGTCGATGAAGTTGTCAGGGGTACTAAACTCGGGGAGTTCGATATATTTCATTACTTTAATAGTTTTATCCCAATGCTTATTGCATCTGATCCATTACTCTTGGATTTCTCAGTGTGGGTCCAGAGACATCTTAGCCCAGTACTTGGCTGACCTCTTCATACGATTAAGACTATTTTTTCCCATCATCCAAATGCCATCTTCTTTCTTGTCTCATCTCTGTTGGACTGCCTCAATGAACTTGAGTCATTCTACTGCTTGTTTTTCCCTTTCATACCATCAATCCATATCCTTGCATGTCGCAAGTGCCATGAGAGTGTCTTCCTAGAAATCAACTATTTTTGTAGTTAACATGTGTCCTTCTTTCTTGAATTTGTTGTAAACTTCTTCGAACTCACCTTTCAGGTACACAGTGATTTGCATGGAGGATTTATAGTATTCATCCAGATGACTCAAGTGTTCAAGCTCCTTTAGGGAAGTGCCTAGTTCCTTTTCCTTTCTCTTGGCTCTATCTAGAGTGGCATCCGAGAGTGCCTTTCCCAGGCTAACGATGGTGTATAATTGTTCAAGATTAGGCTCTTGAACTTCCTGTCTATGCCTCGTAGGCCCAGCCTCTAATTTTCTCTCGCCAGGGATTTGAGTATTGGGAAGAATAAATACGTTGGGTACATACTCGTTACTTACTTGCTCGTTGGCCGCAGAACCGTTGATTTCCTTTTGCATGGATTCTTTCTTTGGCTCCTTCGGTTCGGGCTTGTCCTTCAGATCTACTTTAGTCTCCTATGTATTGGGTCCCTTTGTTTTGAGGCCACTTTTGACTTCTCTTTCCTTTTGCAGGACCTCATTTGTTTGAACTTCGGGCTCCGGGGAAGAAATCTTCTCAGGACCTTTTTCTTCTTGGACATGCACAGGGGTGTCGTGAGATGACTCTGTGTAACAACCCTAGTTAAATAGTGCATAAGGTTTATTAAGTATAATGAATTAGATAATATGACTATCCTAATATGTTTTAGTTAATCAATAATGATTTCTTAATAATATTAATAAATTAATTAATTGTTCCTATTTGTTGGTGATTAATTAATTAATTAATTGACTCATTAAAGATTTGAGTGATGAATTAAAGGGGCTTAATAATTTTAATTTATTTAATTAAAAGACTTATGTATGATAGGAGGGGATAAGGCAATAAGGAGGGGATAAGATAATAAAGGAGGGGATAAGGTAATTAATGGAGGGGAGGAGAGTCGATGAAGGGGGAGATATGAAGGGAGTTGTCCGAGGGGAGAGGGTAGGATTTTGGAGGGAGGAAGCATCTTGGAGGGGGAACTGGATTTCTGTTTGTATATTTTCTAGTGTGGGGAGTTTGATATTGGGAGTTTTGGTGAACCATTGTAGGGGGCACTAGGTTGTTGGGGGTTTTGGGCACGAGGGCTAGGATTCCTTTCAGTATCCTGGAGCTAGGGAGCTAGACAGGCTGCTCCTAGCTGGCTGGGTGGTTAGTCGGTTTGGGCAGGGTTTGGTCAAGCAACAAGCTAGGCAAGGCAACAAGGAGGACAACCAGACAAGCGGGAGTTTAGCATTAGATAAAGGTATTTTAATTTATGTATTTGTTTTATGTATTTAAGGAATATGTAGTGTTCGTAAGCTTATTATGATGAGTTCAATAATTTATATATATGTTGGTTATTGGTTATATGCTGGTTATGAAGTATTAAAAATGTTAGGATAGTATTTCATTAAAATAAATCTTTTTCTAGTTTTATAAGGCTCTATTGAGAAGAACCTTACACATGGTATTAGAGCTTCAGCTTGAAGCACTGGGGCCTTAAGGGCCTACCTACCCGCCTACCCAACTTAGGAATGGAACTGTACCCACCCAGAAATTTAAACAACCTTGAAACCCTTTAATTAGGAATAAATTTGAGCTCCAAGCTCCAGCTCCACCTAGCCTGCAAGCCAAAAAAAAAAAATCTTTGTTATTTACATAGATCTATATGTAAACAATATGCCCATAATATTCTACACAGTGGAAGTATTAAGTGAATTTTAACACTTGCTTCAATTAAACAATCAAAGAGTTGTGTTGTGTTACTTCTAATGTTATTTTGCATTCATTATGTTGATTTGCACTCTAAGACCCTGTAGACTATAGCTGCATTGCACATGTAGTACTTTTATTGTGTTGAATATAGCATAAGAAGCATACTTAAAAAAAAAAAAAAAACTAAAAAGAAAAGTTTCTAATCACTTTCTCCTACAAAATAGTTGAAAATTCATTTAGATATTAGTTGGGTTGGTTGAGAGAGACCAAGAGTACCAATTTTCTCATTCATATGGAAAAGAAGGTCAGAGTTCTTAGCAGTTAGAATTGGCCATGCAAAAAAAAAATGCTTCCTCACTCCAAACCTAATTCAACCTTCTTATCAAATCATTGCATGTAAGATCAGCCCAAGACCTGATTCGAACCTCTTAGCATGATTACCAAATTTATTATTAACTAGTGCTTTGCTATTTTTGCAACCCTAACTTGCCTTGCTATCTTTGTCAAGCTAAAACCCTAATCCACCTTATCATTTATAATTAGTACTTCTGCTAATATTGCCAAGTAAAATGCTAAGTCAACTTCCTATTATATAATTGGCAATTTTTTTAATTTAGAACAAAGATCTAAATCAATTCCCTTTTTATTCATAGTTGGTTTTATCTTGAGGATGACTTCTTCATGTCATATTTGCATGGAATTGCAATTTTCAAGTGAGATCAAGCCTGTAGCACTTGGAATCCAGGCTACACATAAAAACAAAAAGTAAAACCTGAAAACAAACCATATTTCATTACAAGACGGGAAGGAAGAACATTATTTTCCTTCCTACGAACAAAATAAAAACAGAATGCCAAGGAGCCATATTTTTACAACATAGCCAATGCCATACATGAGTCAAAGCTAGCGCACAAGTACCAAGCTACCAAGATATTGAGTGAAGTACGCATCAAAATATTCAAAACAAATATATAATAGGTTATAAAAATAAAAAATAAAAAAAATGAGCGCCAGGTTAGCAAGTGCACAAATCCCAGCGCCAAGCCACACAGAGGAGGATCCTATGGGGGTGGGGGGGTCTTCTATGTTGCACAACACGCCAAATGGTATGAACCACTTTTACGCTTCCCCCTTCTCCTATTCCTATTTCTAGAATAGTATAAAACAAAAACCATCTTTGGATTATATATCTCTTTTCAATAGGAATCTCTTTGTCGACTGCTACAGTGGTAGCAGCGCCATTTCCCTCTACGCATTGAATGATATTTAGCTTCAAAACATTGGAAGCATTTCTGGGCCTTTTTATTGAAATTGGCCTCGGAATGGAGAAAGGAGAGCTGCGAATTCCAGAATATGGGGCATCAATTCCACTGTGCTGACGAAATACTGAAGAAGAAAGAGGATAAAAAAGGGTTCTTCTTTAGATTTAGAGTAGTCATCGTTGTAGCTTCCATGGCTTCCATCGAGATCTAAAATGTGGCCAAACTATATGAGAAGATGATATATAATCCAACATAAACAAAAACGCCAATTCTACACAATACACAAGCCCAGTCTACAAGCACTGAGCTCCAATGGATAGCTCGACGCATAAACCAACATAAGCAAACAAAAAAATATTGCAAATGTGCATGTTCATCAATGAGCCAAGTTCAGACCTATATTTTATTTTCATTCCAAGCTTGTGTAACTCAAGAGTTGATCAATGAATACCAAGGGAAATCCCACAATGGAGTTCTAAGAGGAGAGTCATGTACAGTGAACTACGTGTCAGACCACACAGAGTGCTAAGGGTAGACTTGTGGGAGATCTCACCTAAACAGTGCACTACGCGTCAGATTAAAACACTGAAAACCCAACGCAGAAGCCACGAGGGATGGCTACAAGTCAAATCCATACAACACACCAACGAGATCGAACAACCATGCAATATACCAAGCTCAGCATCAAGCACCTAGATCCGAGCACCAGATCTCAGCACCCAAAACCAAACGCAACCCGTATACTATAAATACTAAAATATAATAACAGAGAAAAAAAAAAAATTACACAAGTTAGCAATCACATGAAACGCAAGTCAGCGTTCAAAGAAAGAACCCATCACTGAGCATATGAGACCATGTCACTGGTTAGCCTCACATTACAACCCTCAGTGAAAGTCAAGTGGAGGGTAGCTCATGAGGAGCATTGTTTTTACACAAGTGCCGAGTCGAACAAGCCAATGTCCAAACGACCAAACGCACAAGCACCAAGTTGAACAAGCCACGACCAAGAGAGGAGCCTACAAGAGGCATTTTATCTTGCACTAAAATGCCCAAGCGTCCCTGCCATACACCGACACTAGCACCAAGAGCAGAGGGAGAGAGCAGAATGGAGAGGCAACAGTGAGGGAGTGAAGGGTAGAGGAGTTTAGGGTTTGTCAAGAGACGTGTAGGGTTTTAGGGTTATGGGATGAGTGTTGGGGAGGAGGGGGCACGTGGGCCTCATGCAAGGACCCACTGCCCGACTCTAGATTTTTATTATTTTATTTTATTTTTATTGTTATTCATTTATTATTTTAATTTCTCTTTATTTTTTTATTTTAATTATAATGTAATTGTTTTATTCTATTTTTTTATTATTATTTTACTTTA
>ML789524.1:536995-553697 GCA_009831015.1 Picea engelmannii | reverse complement strand
ATAATAAACCATTCTGATAGTAGGAAAATTAAATAAATTAGGTTTTATTTTAAATGAGGGATTTAAAATTAAAATTAATTAATTTAAATTGAATATATATATATAAATGTCATGAAAAAAAGAAAGGGGGGGTGATATGGGGTCTATGGGTTTTGAACCCATGACCACCCACCGCCTAGGCCTTAATAAACAACCAAACACCAACACGCCATGTATGTGCCTTGGAAAAAAATTAATTAAATTAATTGGAAGGATTAATTAAATTAATGATTAATTAATTAATACTAATAATAATATTAATTTACTGGATTTACTAAATGCGCTGATTAAGGTGACTGAAACTTAGGCTTTGTTGATTAAGTTTAGTCTAGATTATTATTTGTTAATAATTAATCAACATTAGGTTGGAAGTCACCTTAATTAGTTGTAGACGCAAATTTTAAGGACTTAGAACAAGATAAGCGAGAGGGGGCTTCATGCGCGCTAGGTAGGTAAGTTAGAGAATCGACGAGTATGGTGCAAGCTAGCATAGCTACTGGGTGAGGGAATCAATAGTTTTCTTAGGTGAAGAAATCAATCTTAGATGCTTTATCCCTAACCTAGCCAATCCCCTAAAGAGAGTAACATCTGTTTACAGACAAGTAAAGAAAAACTTACGCCTAACCTTATTTTCTAGTTAAGTTGCGCAAATGAGAAACGACCTTGAACTCACCTTGAAAACATTGGTTGATGCAGGTTAAATCATATAGGATGGTTAGGACTCAAGGGAATCGAGGCAGAGGAGCATCATCACAAGCACCACTGCCACCGCCATCACTGCCACCACCATCGCCGAAACTAGCTCTCATACTGCGCTCGTTAGAGGCCATAAATGAGACTTTAAAGGGGCAACAACCAGTAGGGACCGAAGTGGAACCCCCACCATCTGGAACGGTTAATCTAGAAGTGTCAATGGATTCAGGGGGAGGACCTCCACCCTAAGTCATCACTCGAGAACTACAAAATATCAAACTTATGGAGTTTTCTAGGGGTCGCACCAGTGAACGTGAAGAAGCATGGTTGGAAGGAATGACAAGGTGTTTTGCCTTAAGGGACTATGCATCCAACTCAAAGGAGAAAATAACAATTTTTTAGTTAAGAGACAATGTGTTGAACTGGTGGGGCAACCTAGAAAAACAACTGCATCTTACCCCAGACACCGTATCCTGGGAACTTTTCGAGGAGAGGTTCCGAAGAAAATATCTACCAGCTTACTATGAGGAACAACAGGTAGGAGCATTCCATGATCTAATACATGGAAACATAACCGTAGAGGAATATGAGCTCATATTTATGGAATTGGTCAAATATGTTTCGTATATCGATAATGACCAATGATAGGTAGAGTGCTTCATCTATGGATTGAACCCTAAGATAAGAGCTATGGTGTGGATGTGGAAACCATCTTCAGTAGTGGAAGATGTGGAAAATGCACATTATACGGAGGAAAACATGAAATTAACTAGAGGTACGATACCTTCCTTCCTTCATTAACTAGAGGTACGATTTCCTAGGGGAGGGGGCTCATGGCCACCTCCATATGGTAACAGAGTCGCACTAAGGATAGTAGCTGCAGGGATTTCAATGGCAGTGAGTGCAACATCTCATTCATCACCAATGATGCAGACAGATCCACGACCATCTCAGGGAACAACTAGTAGGGGCAGGGGTTCCAGGGGAAGGAAATCATTTCAGAGACAGTCACATAACAGTGCGCAAGTTTAGTCTCGTGTTACCTATTGGGGATGTGGAGGACCCCATTACCAGCGTGACTGCCCAGAGTTACAATAAAGGTTTGTGCATAGATAAGGAAAGGCCCTGATGGGAAGTGCAAGTAGCAGCAACCATATTTATGCAGCGGTTAATAATTGTGAGGTCAAACATCAATCCACGGTGGTGGAGTCATTAGGTACCCTAAATCATATCAATGTTAAGATTTTATTTGATTCTGGTGTGACAAATAGTTTCATTTCACCATATGCATTAGAAAAGAGTGGGTTGGCAGCCTACGAGAACGATGAATTTAAACAAGTCGAGATGGCTTCAGGGGAAAAACAAGTGGTAGGACCTAGTTTCGATAATTGTATAGTAGACCTGGGAGTGTGTACTACCAAGTTGAAGTTATAAGTCAATGCTCTCAAGGCGTACGACCTAATCATTGGAATGAATTGGTTAGAATCTCATCGAGATTTGGTAGATTGTTTCGCAAAAAGGGTGTTTTGTGTCGACAACGAAGGAAGGACAGTAGAGATACAAGGTGTACAGAGAAAGGTGTCATTACACTTTATCTCAACTATGAAGGTTAAGAGATGCTTGAGGCAAGGGTGTCGACTATATGTAGTGGAAGTAGTGAATGAAAGGAAGGGACTCTCATTAGATCAATACCTGGTGTTGTCACAATTTAAGGATGTTTTTCTGAACGAGTTGCTAGGGTTACCTCTTGAGAGGGAGCTTGATTTTACTATTGAGCTAAAACCTGGTGCAGAACCAATTTCCAAGACTCTGTATCAAACGACAGTGCAAGAACTTTGTGAATTGAAAATGCAGTTGAAAGATTTACTGGACTTAGGGATAATAAGGCCCAATATTTCACCTTGGGGTGCACCAGTGATTTTTATAAAGAAGAAGGATGGTTCCTTACGACTATGTATAGATTATAGGGACTTGAACCATGATACAGTGAAAAATAGGTACCCAATGCCGCAAATAGATGACCTCTTCGATCAGATGAAAGGAGCAACAGTATTCTCCAAGATTGATTTGAGATCTGGGTATCATCAGTTAAGGATTAAAGAAGGCTATATCCCAAAAACTGCCTTTCGAACTCGGTTTGGACATTACGAGTTTGTCGTAGTACCTTTCGGATTGACCAATGCACCAGCAGTATTCATGACCCTCATGAACAACATATTCCAGAAGTACTTAGACCATTTTGTACAAGTATTTCTAGATGACATCCTCATCTACTCCAAGAACAAAAGAGAACATGAGGAACACTTACGAGTAGTGCTGTCCTACCTTAGAGAGAACAAATTGTATGGGAATTTGTCAAAGTGTTCCTTCTTCTAGAAGGAAATTCATTATTTAGGTCATATCATTTCTAACGAAGGAATCTCTATGGTCCCAGAAAAGGTAAAGGCCATTATGGAGTGGCCAGTGCTGAAAAATTCCCATGAGGTGAGAAGGTTCATGGGGCTAGCAGGTTATTATCGGAGATTTGTGGAGGGGTTCTCCAAAATAGCGAAACCCATCACCACTTTGCAGCACAAGGGGGTTAGGTGTGAATGGGCAGAAGAATGTGATAGTGCATTCAATGAGCTTAAGAGGTTACTAACTAGTGCATCAATTCTATGAGTGCCAGATATGGAAAAGGACTTCACAGTCTGCACGAATACCTGGAAGAAAGGGTTGGGGGCCATGCTAATGCAGAATGGAGGAGTGATAGCTTATGCATCAAGAAAGTTGAAGAAACACAAAGAGATTTACGCTACTCATGATTTAGAGTTGGCAACTATAATGCTAGCTCTAAAACTTTGGAGGCACTATCTTGTGGGGAGAAACTTTGAGCTCAAAATGGACCATCAAAGGTTAAAACATCTCTTCACTCAAAGGGATTTGAATGGTAGGCAAAGGCGATGGAGTGAGTTTATGAGTGAGTAATATTTTGGTATTTTGTACATCAAGGGGAAGGAAAATGTGGTCGTAGATGCCTTGAGTAGGAGACCACGTGTGTTCTCCTTGGTACCCTTAAAATTCAATCTGAGGGAACATGTGTTGATGCAACTCCAAGGAGATAGTTGGTATTTAAAGGTTACTTCAAACCTTTAGAGTGGGAGGAAGTTAGATCCAAAGTATGAAGGATATAGTCTAGAAGTAGACGAACTATTGAGATATTGGGGAAGGATGTATATCCCTGAAAATGGGGATATTCGAAGCATCATACTAAAGGAAGTGCATAGAGCACTTTATTGTGCGCATATAGGTGTGAAGAAGATGTATGCATACATGAGGAAGCTCTTATTCTGGGTAGACATGAAGCACGATATAGTCAATTTCATCACCAAGTGCCTATGGTGTCAACAAGTGAAAGCTAAACACCATCACCCGACAGGCCTCCTACAACCACATGATGTTCCTATGTCCAAGTGGGAAATGATCTCTATGGATTTTGTTGTGGGGTTGCCTCTCACATCTCATCGACACAATGCCATTCTTGTGATAGTTGATAAGTTAACCAAGAGTGCTCATTTTATTCTGGTTAGAGACACTTACGATGTCACTGATGTGGCATGTGTGTTTGTAAATGAGGTTATTCATTTGCATGGGATACCTAAGAAGATCATTTCATATAGGGACTCTAGATTCACTTCTAGGTTTTAGACAAGTTTGCAGTCAGTGTTGGGGACTCAGTTGAACTTAAGCATAGCTTATCATCCTGAAACAGATGGGAAAACTGAGAGAGTAATTCAAGTCATGCAAGACATTCTTAGGATGTATGTCATGGATAATCAAACCTAGTGGGAAAAGTACCTACCTTTGGTAGAGTTTGCCTGCAATAACAATTTTCATAGCTCCATCGGAATGCCACCCTACGAAGCTATGTATGGAAGGCCATGCAGAACGCCATTGAGTTGGGATAGACTAGAAGACCGAGTAACGGTTGGGCCATAATTGATTCAAGATATGGAGGAACAGGTGATTCACATTAGGAAGAGACTAAAGGAAACACAGGATAGGCAGAAAAGTTATGCGGATGCACACAGGACCGACCGAAGTTATGAAGTGGGAGGTTAGGTTTTCATTTGTATCAGGCCTAATAAGAGTACCATACAGTTCGGGAAGGGGGAAAAGTTGTCACCTCAATTTATAGGACTGTTCAAAATCCAAGATAAAATTGGACCCATTGCCTATCATCTCGTACTGCCACCCCACTTGCATAAAATTCATAATGTTTTTCATGTATCTATTTTACGTCATTATGTTGTTGATGAATCACATAAACCAAATTGGAAGGAATTGCAGGTATCGGACGTGGGAACCCTCATGGTAGAAACATTACGCATATTGGACCGTAGAGTGTGACAGCTCAGGAACCGTCTGGTAGACCAAGTTAAGGTCTAGTGGGACAAGTATAGTCCAGGATCTGCTACTTGGGAAGATGCCGAGACACTATGACGAGACTATCCCTCACTTTTTTGACCACCTTGAGGATATGTTTCTCAAAGGTTGGGTGTATGTAACACCACCTTTTGACTTAGACAACTAGGATTACCTGAGGCCTACACTTTTATTTTCTACTCACAGTGAAACTATTAAATGATACACTTAAACTTTTATGAATGTAAATTTTATGAATGTTTACATGTTATTGATGATGATGGATATAATGCGATCTACTATATGAATGTAAATTTTATGGATGTTTAAATGTTATTGATGATGATGTATATGATGTGACATATTGTGTGAATGTGAACCCTATGAAGGTTTAAATACTATTAGCATGATGTTGGATATGAATCAATCTATTTGATAAATGATAATTTTATGAATGGGGGTCGAAATTGAATAATTGGATATTATGAGATCTATTTCTAACTTGAAAACTTTGATGTTAAGTTGTTGGTACATGGACACTGAATTGAAATGATGATTGTATGCAATTACATGATGATAATACATAGAAATGTATGAGTTTGTGTTACAGACTAATCTACAGGTTATGGGCTATGAAATAGCTAGGGGATAATGATGATGAAAGTAGATGTCATGACCACTAGCCGAGAAACCTTATGGTATGAATATTTGTATATGAGATTATATTGGTTTGAATGAATTTCTATGATATCTGGACCAGTGCAAGATTTTAGGTGATGAGACTGCCCAAAACCGAATAGACGATGAAAAAACTCCCAGCAACACAGTGCCACTGTATATTCCATTGTAGGGTGTGGACCCTAGTTATGATTAGGAGGGGTGGAGGCATTTCCCACCGCGTATCCTCTAAAACCTGAAGTCATGGGAGGACGATGTTAGCTCATGCTCCCTTAGACATTTGATGATGACTGTCAGTTGCCTACTGACGAAGCTTGGTCAAGATAGTGACACTTCCGCTTATGGGTTCTATTTGGAGTTAGGTCAATATAGTTGACGCTCCAAGATAGTCTAGTAGAGGAAGGATAGGAATGGAGATGGAAGTAATTTAGGGAGGAAGGATGAGTAGAAATAGTTGAGAAAGTATGGAGATTTGTCTTTTGGTGGAATTTATTGTTTTTCCCTTCTAAAAATAAAATGTGTATATATGAATATTCATAATTATGTAACTAAACCATAGTTGTCTAAATAAAATTGTTGAACTAGATAATTTGTAATTAAAAAAAAATCGCAAACATTTGATTGGTTTATTGTCTTTTATAAAAGAATAGTCTTGTTGATTGGGTTGGATGCATACATAAAATACTATAAGGGTGATAGTTATTGATTATTAGTACATGCACGAGACTTGTATGTACTAGCTACACATGCATTTCTTGTACATGTACACTAGTATGTATGAGTTTTCTTGGCTTACTTACTAATATTGCCGGTTAATTGTCATGAATGTGTGAACCATGTTTCTTTTCCTTTGTATCATGAGATACCTTAACTTCGAGATGAATTTTCTTGAAGGGTGGGTGTATGTAACAACCTTGGCTAAATAATGCATAAGGTTTATTAAGTATAATGAAATAGATAATCTGACTGTCCTAATATGTTTTAGTTAAACAATAATTATTTCTTAATAATATTAATTAATTAATTAATTAACTCATTAAAGATTTGAGTGCTGAATTAAAGGGGCTTAATAATTTTAATTTATTTAATTAAAAGACTTACATATGACAGGAGGGGATAAGGTAATTAATGGAGGGGAGGAGAGTCGGTGAAGGGGGATATATGATGGGAGGAGTCCGAGGGGAGAGGGTAGGATTTTGGAGGGAGGAAACATTTTGGAGGGGGAACTGGATTTCTGTTTGGATATTTTCTGGTGTGGGGAGTTTGATATTGGGAGTTTTGATGAACCATTGCAGGGGCCACTGGGTTGCTGGGGGTTTTGGGCATGGGGGCCAAGATTCCTTTCGGTATCCTAGAGCGAGGGAGCTGGACAGGTTGCTCCTAAATGGCTGGATGGTTAGTTAGTTTGGGTAGGGTTTGTTCAAGCAAGAAGTTGGGCAAGGCAGCAGGGAGGAGAACCAGACAAGTGGGAGTTTAGCATCAGATGAAGGTATTTTAATTTATGTATTTTTTTTTATGTATTTAAGGAATATGTAGTGTTCGTAAGCTTATTATGATCAGTTCAATAATTTTTATATATGCTAGTTATGAAGTATTAAAAATGTTAGGATAGAATTTCCTTAAAATAAATATTTTTCTGGTTTTATAAGGCTCTGTTGAGTAGAACCTTACACTACGAGCTTTCATCATCACTATATAT
Source organism: Picea engelmannii (assembly GCA_009831015.1). Taxonomy (NCBI): domain Eukaryota; kingdom Viridiplantae; phylum Streptophyta; class Pinopsida; order Pinales; family Pinaceae; genus Picea; species Picea engelmannii. The sequence continues at coordinate 546,184 of ML789524.1, read as the reverse complement.
ATTTATAATCCTTCTCAAAGGGTTAGGAATGTGTGTTCCTATCGACACCCGACCTGTATCTGGTTGATTCATCCTACCTGTTGATGGTCTTTCCAGTGATGCGGTGGATTCTGGGCCATCCGACCCATTGATGTTACCAAGGTTTGTGAATTTGGGGTCACTTGGCTCCTTTAAACCTCCTTCTTAGATATCAATTGGAAGCCTAGGTGTTATGATGAGGTCTGAATTATCTTGCATCCTCTTCATTAGTAGTTGGGCCTGCTGCCACATAAGTCCCCCCATCCCGTATTCAAATTGAACCTTGAGGAAATCCCTGATTTGTACTGGGGATTCCTGATAAACTTATGTCGCTTCGATGGCTTATTGGGGGTCACCCACCACTTCACATGGTTTCGATGCTATCATCCCTTCTCATGTCCTGATGATTTATTGAGTTGTTTTCTCTAAGGACGTCGCTTGCTCCTCCCAAATCATGGCCTTGAACTAGGTTGTTCTAGGATCAACCATCCTTGCCACCACCTCATTCTAGTTTTGAATGTTTTCAGTGAAAATTTAATCTTTAAACTAGTCATGGGAATAAGGCCAACATGATGATACCTATGATGCATGTTTTAGGACCAGACCTTTGCGATCATGCTTGCGAAAATGACCAATTTGGAATTGGAATTCCAATTGATTTATCCCTTCTTTCTTAGCATGGGTGGTGCCTTTTACCATGTAGAAGACAATATGAAACCTATAAGGTATGAAGGCTTGCTTCTTGTCCTTTAATAAAGTGGAGTTATAACCTTGCAGAATGGTATGATAGAAAATTTACCCTAACACAAGTCGATCAAGGCCACATATGGGTAACAAATGGGGTGCCCCTGTGGCATCGAAAACCCTGATGTAGGTCTCATGCTCATCTAGATACCAGTGAGCTACTTTCGATAGAACCTTTTTTGCTTCATCCGACAGCCTTGGGCACTCTTTCTTGAACAATAAAGAATAAATGCGTGTAGTAAACTAGTGACAAATAAAAGAATAGGATTTCTTGTACTTTTTTTCCCATAAGATGTTGAAGTATACATGGAATGGGAGCTCAGAGGAGTGCTAGTTTAGGTTCATTCTAGAGAAAATGCTCTTGGCGTAGATGACATCCAATAGATAGGAGGCCATGTATAGGAGAGGTTTTCTCCCTCTTTTGGTGCCTAGGATTGTCGTATGAAAATGCTCAGTTGTTTGGAGATGATGGCACCCCAATTGAAGATCATGCCTTAAATGGCTACCAGATAAGATATAGGCATTCAAGCCTCTAAAAACTGGGATAAATCTTTCTCCCATTGCAACCTGCAAAGAAGAGACATCAGGTATATGTATGGTTCCCTTAGATTGGTTGTCGGATACCAGCTAGAAGTTCGGTTCATGATTTTTTTGTGTTCCCTCCACCATGACACCATGATTTTGTTGGTGTTGTCTTCTGCATAGAAACTTACAATGAAATCAATGTTCAATTTTTCTTCTAGCTCCCTGATCTTGTAGTAACTTTGAAACTATGATGGCAAGAAAACACTGACGCACTCACTGTTATCGTCATTAATTAAAAAAAATTGTGCATCAGTGTGGTCAATGAGCTACTTTAGGAGCTCAATGTAAGGAAACATCGGAGTCCAACTTGCCACTATGTACAGGTATTCCATATGGATATTTGGGAGGATATCATCATCAAGTATTCTTATATCAGGATCATTGTGTGGGGTATACTCGAGGGGTTCTTCCTTCTTGATTTTCTTAAACAATTCTTCCCAGCGAGGGAATGCTTTTTTGGTCCCAATGTTCACCTTTGTGTCTCTAAAGGCTAGGGGCTAGATGAATACCTTATCTGTATCCGTCTTAATGACAAGCATCAGTTTTGGAGTGAATTCTAATTGCCTTGCAACTGCTGGGGAGGATCCCTCTCCCAGTTCTGGTTCTTTCATCTTTGGCGCTCTTGGGGATTTCCTAGTGGTGGGTTTCTTCAAAGGCATTGTTCGTTCAATTAAAATGGTATTTTAAACATGCGTACAGAGTAGCATTGGGTGGAAATATATGAAATGAAGAGGAAAAAACACCATAAGATAATACATACCTATAATTCTTGCTAATATTATTGTTTAATACTCACTAAAAATTGGAATCCTTCTTCGAATTGTTACCCTTACTCTTTTGTGTGTTCTGAACTCCTTGTCGCGTAGAATAGGATCAATTAAAATGACTTTAAATAATATAATGGGAGAGATCCTATCAGTCGTATCAATCAATTAATATGAGTAATGAATGTAATTCAAAACAAACTACCGTTGGATCTCTGAAAATAAATTCTAACTATTTAAAGGCGGAGGCGCAGAGGGAGATGCATTGTATCAATAGGCTTAAATGGTCCCTTTTGATTTGCACATGAAATGGAAACTAATGCATGATCCACGAATTAACTAACATTTTAAATGCATCGTACCTAACCTATCTAAGGGATAAAATGTCTTATCATGTCACGTCTCTCCGATGTATATATCGAGGATCGACTACTATCCTTGTGTATATTTCCATTGATATGATCCTGGTAAACACTTCCGACACCGATGGTATCGGGGATCGACGATCACAGAAGTTTTAAATGTGTATATTCTTGGTGGGTTATCATATTTTTAATTTCCCGACGTTAAAAACTTTTTGGTGGTTGCCGATCAACGATATTATTCCTTTACTTGCGTGACACTTAATCTTTCATTTTTCTGCCAAAGCCGAATGGATTGATCTTTGGCAATATATTTAGTGGAGTTTATTCTCGAAGACGAGAGACCTCCTTCTGCCAACGGCAGTGAAAGTCGATGCTCAACTGTTTTGAACTTCTCAAGTGATTTTCGTCACTTTTAATCTTTCCCGATGCCGAATTTTCTAAGCGTGTTGGGGAAAACTTTAGACTGTCGATTTCTTAAGTAGTTTCTAAGTCCCTTTTAAAGTTAAGATGATTCTTTATATGTTCAAGAAGAATTATAACAATTCAAACATGAAAACATAAAAGATAAGCACAGGTGACAATTTCATACTGAAGTGGAAACATATAGTGTAAAGGATCAAGTGGTACCCAAAAAGTAGAAACAGAAACATAATTTTTAGGGTGTGTTGAGTACTCAACAAATGGCGATTCAATGGGTGAAAGAAAAATATTTTCTCCTCCTTCAAGGCTCGGCTGATACAGAAGCTGATGGAGAATCTTAACTTCTCTTAAATCGGAACCTCTTAACATCCACATTTGAATTTCTTCAGTTGATTCTCCCAGGTCTCCCTGTGCGGTTTTAACCCTTTTCCTCTTTCATTTCCTTTGACCCTGACTCAAGCCCTCTTTTTACAAAAGTTTAGCAAAGTATTCACCGGCACAAAGCCTTTAATTACCTCTACTCACTTGCTTCGGTGTTTCTCTGCTACCAACGACCTTTCATAGCCTCGACGGAGTCACCTCGACATCACAAAACTTGCTCCACTGCCAACGATCGTACATATCACCGACAGAGATATATGCATACCCTCTCCTATTGTTCACTCTTTTGATAATATCAATTTTATTTCAGCATGATGCCTTCAGTGAGCGAGGGAGGAGGATGTCTGTTTATTTCCAAAGTGAGATAGTTAAGGTGGATCCTTCACTGGATCCATCTTCTAGGTTAATGTAGTCCTTTCCAACTTTCCTTCATTCCCTCAAGGTCTTACCGAACCACAAAGTAGACACTTCTGGCATTTCTCCGAAGTTTTTCATTTTCTCAGGTTAGACATAGGATTCCTCAAAGTAATCGCAAGTTTTCTGATTCTTCTCGTGTTTGTAAGTGAGCGATGAGTTAGAAACAAAGTTCTCTATGTTTCATGATTTTAAGGCCAACCATCGTCTTGCCAGAAACACCTTCAAAAGTGAAGAAAACCATAATGAAAAGAAACAAAAAAAGGAAGTATTTTGCAACCATGAAGATACTCAAAAAGGAACATAAAACACACATATTATTATTATTATTATTATTATTATTATTATTATATATATATATTATTGGAAGTATTGTTTTATAGCTTGGCCATTTACTGGGAGAGAATCATGTTCCCCCCTCAGATCCTGCAACCGATAAGTTCCTACCCCAATCTTCTCAACCACCTCTAATGGTCCAAGCCATAGATTTTGAAACTTATAATGCTTCCCTTTTGGTTCATTTTCCATGTCCCACTTCAAAACTACGTCTCCTACTTCAAAGTTATTTTCCTTAGCCTTATTCTTATCGAACCATATTTTCACTATCTGTTGGTGAGCTAGGGACTTTGACTTAGCCTTTTCTCTCTCTTCTTCCAGCATGAGCATAGTGTTGATTATTTGTTGTATGGATGATGAAGGTTCCTCGTTGGAATCTTGGGCTAGTTGAAGAGATGGAAGATAGAGCCCATTTGGGAGGATGGCTTATTTCCCATAGAAAAAAAAATACAGGGAATTCCATATATATTTGTTGGGTGTGACTCTATCGGCCCATAGAGAATTATGAAGTAGATTATGCCAATTTCTTTTGTTATCTACAATGGTCTTTTCTAATATTCTCACCAATTTCTTATTAGTTGATTATGCCACACCGTTTCCCTAGGGATAATAATTTGCAGAGTACTTAATTATGATTCCTTTGTTGAGATAAAACTTTGTCAATAGGGTGGAAGAAAAATAAGATGCATTATCAAAGACCAGAATAGAAGGGAGACCAAACCTTGCGATCATTTGTTGTTCTATGAATTGGATTACTACCTTCTCGTTTAGGAATGGCCTCTTCCCATTTTGTGAAATAGTCAGTGGCAGTAAGGATGTACTTGTGCAGTTTTGAAGAGTTAGGTGTAATTTCTCCTATGATATCCAACCCCCATTGTTCAAAAGGCCTAGAGACAGTCACAGGTTGGAGTGAGACTGTTGCTCGCTTCTCCTTTCCAACACTTATTTAACAAGTCTTACAGTTTCTAACGTAATTATGAGCATCTTTGAACAAGGTGGGTCAATAATAACCAACTCTCGAAATATTATGAGTGGTGGTGTTTCCTACGAAATGTCCCCCGGTGGGGCCATCATCGAGTTCCTTTAGCACTTTGTCTACATATTCACATTTGAGACATATTAATAGTACTCTGTCATAATTGATCTGAAGGACTACCAAATTTATAAGGCGATATTGTGCAGATTGTAACCTGAGGGATCTCCTTTCCCTAGGGCTAAGCTTTTCGAGACAAGTCCCATGATGTAGAAGATAAGTTAAATCCTTGTACCAAGACTCTTGTCCTGGGGAGTTGTATGATAATTCATCACACCATAGTGCCATTTCATTCTCCCATCCGAAATATTCATTTATTTGGTCCTAGGCTTCAATTGCAATCTTGCATAAACCTTGTCCTCTTACTAATTTGGCAGGTTTTATATCTAGATCAAATTCCTGGACTATCGTCATCTAGTTCCCTCTTCTTTCCCCCATTTCTTCTTGGGTAAACAAGGATCAGACTGTAGGGTGTAGCACAATCACTTTAGTGTGATTCTTGAGGATGTAAGACCTGAAATGTTTTACTTACTTATATACCACATAGACCTATTTATCTATAGAAATATAGTTGATATCATCTCCTTGAAGATTAGTTCTCATGAAGGACAATGGGGCCCATTTTTTTCTTCATCCTTTTGAGTCAAAATTGTAGCTAACAAATGGTACGAGGCGAAAGTATAAAGGGAGATGTCTCTATTGAAATTGGGACTTCACAACACCGGGGCCTGGGATATAGTAGCTTTGATATTGGTGAAGGCATATTTTCGCTCATCATCCCATAGTAATTCAACATCCTTGTGAATCATGTTTTTTAAGGGTTTGATGATTTCTATGAAATCGAGAGTGAACTTCCACACAAAATTGATTTTCCCAAAAAAGGATTGCATAGCTTTCTTGTTATGGGGCAAGGGAAGTTGAGCTATGGCATTAATCCTTTTCGGGTCTATGAGAATACCTGCATGAGATATAATGTGACCTAACAACTTACCTTTCTCAACACCGAAGATATTTTTCTTAGGGTTTAAGGATATACCGTATTTCCTACACCTTTTGAAAATCTGAGTTAAGTGTTGGATGTGCTCTTCTCTATTCTTCGAATACACTATTACATCATCTAGATACACTACCACACATTTATTGATTAGTCCTTGGCAAGCTATGTCAATGGCCCTTTGTAATGTTTATCATACATTAATTAACCCGAAAGGCATGAATTTATAAGAGAAGGTTCCCCACTTAGTTCAGAAGGTGGTTTTTAAATGATCCTCCTCCAAAACCAAGACTGGGTTGTAACCTGAGAAACCCTCTAGTAGAGAGAAAATCTCCGAGCCAAACATGGTCTGCATGAGTTGTTCCATCAACGGGGCTGGGTATTTGTCCTTTTCTAAAGCTCTGTTGAGGTTCCTAAAATCTACGCATTGCTAGATTTCACCTGACTTGTTCCTCGCAAGAATGAGATTTTCTACCCATGCAGAATGTCTAACCTAGAAAATGATCTTTGCATATAAAATATTCTTTAATTACTAATACATGAGAGGTTCCAGGGATGGGTGATACTTTCAGAGATTCTTTTGGAAAGGTTTCACTTTAGGTTTTAACAAGATTGTGTGTTGAATGATGCTGGTATCATAAGTTTTCAGATCTCTATAGGACCATGCGAAGACATCTTGGTATTGTCTAAACAATTTGAGATAATATTTTCTTTATTCCTTAGATATAGTCTTGTCGAGATTCACATTCTTTGGGTTTTCTGGGGTCCCAAGATTTATAGTTTCATTAGGGGACAAGAGCTATCAGTCTTTTCATTTTTAGGTCCCTTAAATCGCTCTTTAATATCAAATAGATTTTCTAGATTAGCTATCTCTTTCGAGATTGTTTGAGGCTTTGATTTATCCATAGGTTGTCTTGTTCGAGGATCGGTCTCTATTGATTTCTCTTGTAGTACCTCATCGTCAATAGCCAGATATTTGAAATTGTTTTGGTTAGTCAAGAATTTTATGATATGTTCATCTCCTCCAAAGACTTTCCAATTGGAAATGTTATTAGGTACCGACGGTTTGTAGAGAACCTCCACAGTGAATTGGGAGGCTTCATAATCTTCCAGAAGTGACAGCCTGGAAGCAACTATGGCCAAGGAGTCAGCAATAATATTCTTCACTTTGGGAATCATTGTAGTATTGAAGGATTAAAAGTGCTCTATTAACCTATGCACTTCCTGCTGACAGTTCTTTAGGCGAGGAGATTTACAATGTATATTATTTCTTACTTGTCTAACAATAATTTCAGAGTGTCCAAAAACTTTCAATTCTTTGACATCCAAATCTATGGCTTTCTTTAATCCTTGTACTAGAGCTTCATATTCGGTAGTGTTGTTGGTACATTCGAACTCTAGCCTATAGGACAAGAAATGATTTTTACCCTTAGTATCGATGAGGATGCACCCTGTTCTCGACCCTTCTTTCGATTTAGATCCATCCAAATAGAGGGTCCAAATTTGTGAACGAAATAGCTCTTTTCCTTTCCTTTGTTAATTTCGTTCCTTCCCATCTTTTGTTCTGTAATATCTAGTGAGGGGTTTTGAAATGAGAGGGTGTCTCCTGTTGGTATTGCTGACTTCTCTTGAAAAAAAAATCAGAGTTTTTGGTAAGAGGAACGTCGAACAAGAGAGGAGAAAAGATATCAAAGTAGGAATCATAGGAATAATTGCCCAATATGGGGAAATCTGTGGATGAGGTTTCGTTCAGGGTTTCTATATCAGTCACTGTATGTTTCATATATATCTCCCTATCGATTTTGATCATGTTCTTGTATCCCTTTAGTGGTAGCTAAATGTGTGCCCAGTCTGTACTTAAGTACCAATTTAGCTTTTTAGACCAATCTCGACTCAGTAATACCCCATATGCCTCTACTATATCTACTACAATGTTGTCAATCACCTGCACAAACGTGGGATGTGTTGATATTGCGATCCTTAAATCATTGAGTTCTCCTATGACCTTGACCTAAGTTCTGTCTAGTTGAATGACATGTTTATCACTCTTGAGAGGGATGAAATTTAAGTTTTTACAAATAGACAAGGGAATAACATTGGAAGATGCTCTAGAATCTACCAAACCATAAGCCCCCTGAAGGATTAATACCCTGTATCGACACAAAAGGACATAAAAGATAAGGGTCACACCCCAAGGAGGTCAAAAGGGAGCCAGATGACACCTCCCATTTAGATTTTAGGATATTTAATAAATCTATATCTGTAACATCCCCAACTTCCTACTCGGTTATGCCACATCAAAATTTGGAATTATGATACCATTAAATTTACTAATATGTTCTACATATGAATAGAGTTAAGAGGAATAATAATAGTGTACAACAGCAATAATTCATACATATAAATAACATCAATTTCATAACAAACCATCATAATTCATAACATAGCATTTACACAAACACATAGAGACAATAATCTTCTGTGAATTAAATACCAATTACATAGAGATAATAATCTTTTCCAAGGTCTCCCAAACAATAAAAATTCTCAAAATCAGGTCCCAACTATAGCAGCTGACCTAAAGTCCCTCATCCCCCACATGCATGTCCCTCCCCAGGAAGTGTGCTCCTTCTCCAAGGCTTAAAAAAAAAGTCATACATGGAGTCCCAAATCCCTATAGCTACAACTTGGCACCTTGGGAATTAATTCCCAACAATTCTCTCACATGGAGAGAATGATCACAGGCCTAACAACCCGCTTCTTTGACCAAGGGCATGACAACCAGTTTCTTCGATGATGGGGCTGCCAAATGACTTCTTCAACCATAGGCTTGATAACCCACTTCTTCCAGTCACTGGATAGAAACATCTCCCACATACAAGTATAGTTGTATATTCCACTTCCATGGTATAGATGATGAGTAAATGATTCATTCCAATTACACTAAATCTCTCTCTTATATATGCATGTTCCTTTTATGACACATGTCACTTAAGGAATTCACTTTTCGTGACTTAAGAAACTTATTATATATTCATATCCATAAATTTAGCTTTACGGAATATTAATATAATATTCCATTGGGATTAATCCCCCTCAACTTAGCCCTTTCCTAGACTCTTATCCCCCCTTTCC
>ML789524.1:462759-536973 GCA_009831015.1 Picea engelmannii | reverse complement strand
TCTGCAATAGTGATGTATGTTATTAATAGTATGAGTGTTTACATATTCCAATAATAGGCTCACTGGACTTTAACATCTAGGTTCTTCAACAACATATAAAATATCCTGGCTCAATAGCATATAAAATATTTGTACAATTACAACTAGGGATCAACTTGGGGTATTACATCCCCCCCCCGATTTATGCACTGTCTTCAATGCATTATATACTTGTACATTCAAAATTATTTAAAAATATCCATTCCTTTGCTATTGAAGTTTGTTATATTCTTGATGATCTTCTTTTCAAGCACCAAAATTATGTATTCATACTTTAAATAGAGGTAATTTGCTCTAGTCCATAGAGATGCTTCCAGCAATAATTTTCTCAATGTGGAATTCTTGAGTTTTCTCCTCCTTGTTGAACCTACCCTTCCAGGATCAAGCATACTTTCATTACTATACCATAATTTAGTAGTTTCCTCATCCTTGTTTCACTCACCCTTCAAGGATCAAGCATCCTTTCACTACTACGTCGTCCTTCAGTTATTTATATTTCCAATGATTTCACACACATATAGAGCGCCAAATCATTACCACATCCCCACTAAGGACCTACAATTTAAGGCTCCAATTTCCCAACTGTAGCCAATATTCTCAAGCATCCCAGCTTCAGTAACCATCATCTCATCTATATCACACACATCCAGTCATCTTGACACAATGTCATACCAATTTCATGCAGAAATTCAAATATATTTCATAAGGATATTCAAATTTTATTCTTATATGATATTCCATCTCATAATGTTTTGGTTGTTTCAATAATAGGATGAAGTCTCTCCTATGGATTTTTTTAACACCATACTTGAGACCACTTTTCTTGCAATGCTTCCATCTTTCATTCAACCAACAAATTATTAGTATTTCATGTGCCATAAAATTCTATTTTAATACTTACAAGGCTCACAAACTAATTTTCAGAATTTTCCACACTTGCTAATTCAATCATAGATATCAAACCATTTATTAAGTAGAATGAATTTCCAGCCATTAGGTTTTTCATTCTTTCAACATTATTATTTTTATTACTCTATTTCCTAAACAAACATTTTGTGTAGTCACGGCTCATTTGACTAATTGACTTGCAACTTTCTTGTTGCAATGTCTAACAACCCCTGAAACATTCTCAAATCCACGAGTTAGTAGTAATTACATCATTTCATCTATTATCATAATCATTTCCCATTAATATCATATATACATGCATTCACAAAACTGTATTCCACAAATTCATTCAAACATAACAATTTTATCATGCATACGTGTAACTCTACCACTTACAAACTATGCATGAGTGAAACTCTTCATGCATATCTATTCAATGAAAATTTGTATTGATTTCATGATGACATTTATCTAATTCATGTATCCCACCATGGTGAATTGGAAGGTCTAGCCAATGGCCCAACACATCATCCATACACTTACTATTTCTTGCTCAACTATTTGGTTGTCTTCCTTTTCAACCTGAACACTACACCAGTAATAGAAGTATATGGTGCTCTTTAGTATTAGTAAAAAGGTTGCAGTCTAAACCTTAGTTAAAGTAGTAATTTTTCCTTGGATACTTGTGTGGAACTAAATCCTTTCCATATCCATCCATGTCATGGCCTCATACATGAATAGATTTATTGGCATTCATTCCTATAACAATGTGTTGATGGGTCTTAAATCCCTTGATTCAACAATAAGAACCAAACCCATCACTGAGGCCCAATTAGACTCTGCAACGTTTAAAGATGGAATAGTTCTCCAGATCTTGCAATCTGGACAAATTATCCAAGGGCTTTGTGTTTTCTTGTGAAGGCTCTTCCTTCAGTTAGGACTATTCTCTTCTATATTTTCTCTTGGGTGGGACTGGTATGAGATATGCAAGCCAATTTAAACAAACTTGAAAACAAGCACGATTAATTTTTAACTACTAGGGAAGAGACTGAGCTTGCGATAACCTACTGCTCAAACATGCAGACAATGATTCTATACCAAAGGCCTATTACTAATACATCAACCATATGAGCATCGAATTACTGTATGGGAAACTAATTATCAGAAATAAATCACATATGTAATAATATAATGGAAAGAAAAATAATTAATCTACCATAACCATTCATCACATAATAACACAATGATTCATCCTCATCATTAGATCAAAGAACATAAAAACATTTCAGTAGATAACTTGACAAAATAATTAATTTCTCTTACTCATTACTGCATCATTCATGAAACATGATAGGAAGTAGTTCTTCTCCAAGTCCAATCACATGCATTTGATTAAAATAGCTTGTCTTTGGTCTAGAAGGACTTCTCAATTCATAGCAACTTCAAAATAATTCTTAACAACCAAAAACAAAGAGTTCTTACAACAACCATCGACCTTTCACTAATTGGTCATTGTCTTTATTTATAATTTAAAGTTTAACTAAAATTAATGGCTAAGTACAGTTTAAGCAAAACAAAAATATCCATGTGGCATCATCTTATAACAGTTTCATTAATAGTCAACATGAGATATCTCTTGAAAAGGGTGAGTTCTCTCATATTCAGACCAACTAATAAATAGTTCTTCACAATTTTGGGCCCATGGAAATCTTTGTTGTTCCATCAAAGTTGCATATAACCCCTTGATGTCCACTGCATGTGCCTGACACTTTACTAGACTAGAGTTCAACTATTGTAGCATGGATCGGGCTCTGATTGGATGTTTTACAAATCGTCACACTTTCCCTAGTCTTGCATCAGTCATATTTGTGAGTTCTTCGGTCCATAGCGAATCTTGTTTGCCATGTGACTCAACTATGTTGCTCAGGTCGATGAATTTATCAGGGGTACCAAACTCGGGGAATCCGATATATTTCATCCCAGTGCTTCTTGCATCTAATCCACTGCTCTTGGATTTCTTAGTGTGGGTCCTGAGACATCTTATCCCAGTACTCGGATGACCTCTTCATGCGATTAAGACTAGTTTTTCCCACCATCTGAATGCCATGTGCTTCCTTGTCTCAGCCCTGTTTGACTGTCTCAATGAACTCAAGTCTTTCTACTACTTGTTGTTCCCTTTCATACCATCTATCCATATTCTTGTATGTCGTGAGTTCCATGAGAGTGTCTTCCTAGAACTCAATTGTTTTTGTAGTTAACAAGTGTCTTTCTTTCTTGAATTCATTGTAAACTTCTTCAAACTCACCTTTCGAGTACACAACGGTTTGTGTGGTGGCTTTATAGTATTCGGCCATATGACACAAGTGTTCAAGCTCCTTTAGGGCAGTGGCTAGTTCCTTTTCGTCTCTCTTGGATCTATCTAGTGTGGCATCTGAGAGTGCCTTTCCCATGCTAATGGTGGTGTATACTTGTTAAATATTGGGCTCTTGAAATTCCTCTCTATGTCTCGTATGCCCATCCTCTACTTTTCGCTCATCAGGGATTTGAGTATTGTGAAGAATAAATATGTCGGGTACATACTTGTTATTTACATGCTCGTTGGCCGCAGAACCATTGATTTCCTTTTGCATGGATTCTTTATTTGGTTCCTTTAGTTTGGGCTTGTCCTTCAGATCTACTTTAGTAACCGATGTATTGGGTCCCTTTTTTTTGAGGCCACTTTCAGCTTCTGTTTCCTTTTGCAGGACCTCATTTTTTAATTGAACTTCGGGCTCTAGGGAAGAAATCTTCTCAGGACCTTTTTCTTCTTAGACATGCATAGGGGTGTCGTGAGATGACTCCGGGCTCTCATCATCACTATATATATGTATAGTCCTTCTCAAAGGATTAGGAATGCATGTTCCTATTGACACCCAATCTGTCTCTGGTTGATTCATCCCACCTACCGATGGTCTTTTCGGTGATGCGGTGGATTCTAGGCCATTCAACCCATTGATGTTACCAAGGTTTGTGAAATCAAGGTCACCTGGCTCCTTCAGACCTCCTTCTCGGATATCATTTGGAAACCTAGGTGTTATGATGAGGTATGGATTATCCTGCATCCACTTCATTAGCAATTGGGCCTGCTGCCACATAATTTCCCCCATCCCCTATTCAAATTGAACCTCCAGGGAATCCCTAATTTTTACTAGGGGTTCATGATAAAATTATGTCCCTTCGATGGCTTCTTGGGGGTCACCACCACTTTTCCCAGTTTCGATGCTATCATTCCTTCTCGGTTCCTGATAATTTCTTGAGTTGTTTTCTCCAAGGACGTCACTTGCTCCTCCCAACTCATGGACTTGGACCAGGTTGTTCTAGGATCAACCATCCTTTCCGCCACCTCATTCCAGTTTTGAGTTTTTTCAGTGAAAATTTAATCTTTAAACTGGTCATGGGCATAAGGCCAACAAGATGATACCTGTGATGTGTGTTTTAGGACTAGACCTTTAGGATCGTTCCTGCAAAAATGACCAACTTGGAATCAGAATTCCAATTGAATTAGCACTTCTTTCTTAGCATGTGTGGTGTCTTTGACCATGTAGAAGCCAATATGAAACCCATAAGATATGAAGGCCCGCTTCTTGTCCTTTACTAAAGTGGTGTTATAACCTTGCATAATTCTTCCCAGTGAGGGAATGTTGTTTTGGTCCCAATGTTCACCTCTGTGTCTCTGAAGGCCAGGGGCAAGACAAATACCTTCTTTCTGGCCATCTTAATGAAGGGCATCAGTTTTGGAGTGAATTCTAATTTCCTTGAAACTACTGGGGAAGATCCCTCTCCCACTTCTGGTTCTTGCAACTTTGGCACTCTTGGGGATTTCCTGGTGGTGGGTTTCTTCATAGGCATTGTTCGTTCAATTAAAATGGTGTTTTAAACATGTGTACTAAGTAGAATTGAGTGGAAAGATATGAAATGAAGAGGAAAAAACACCATAAGCTAACACATACCTGTAATGATTTCTAAGATTGTTGTTTAATACTCACTAAACCTTGGAATCCTTCTTTGAATTGTTAGCCTTGCTCTTCTGTGTGTTCTAAACTCCTTGCCGCATAGAATAGGATCAATTAGAATGACTTAAAAGAATATAATGGGAGAGATCCTATCAGTCACATCAATCAATTAATACGAGTAATGAATGTAATTCAAAACAAACTACCATCGGATCTCTGCAAATAAATTCTAACTGGTTGAAGGGGGAGGTGTGGAGGGAGATGCATTGTATCGACAGGTTTAAATGGTCCCTTTTGATTTGTGCACGAAATGGAAACTAATGCACGATCCACGAATTAAATAACATTTTAAATGCATTGTACCTAACCTATATAAGGGCTAAAATGTCTCATCACATCGCGTCTCTCTGATGTACAGATTGAGGATCAGCTACTATCCTTGTGTATATTTCCATTGATATATTCCTGGTAAACACTTCCGACACCAATGGTATCAGGGATCGATGATCGAGAAAAGTTTAAGTGTGTAGCTTCTTGGCGAGTTATCATCTTCTTAATTTCCCGATGCCGAAAACATTTCGGGGTTCGCCGATCAACGATATTATTCCTTTATTCACGCGACACTTACTCTTTCATTTTTTTGCTGAAGCCAAATGAATTGGTCTTCGGTGATATCTTTAGTGGAGTTTATTCTCGGAGATCAGAGACCTCCTTCTATCGACGCCAATGAAATTCGATGCTCAACTGTTTTGAACTTCTCAAGCAATTTTCATCACTTTTAATCTTTCCCGATGCCAAATTTTCTAAGCATGTTGGCGAAAACTTTAGACTGACGATTTCTTAAGTAGTTGTTAAGTCCCTTTTAAAGTTAAGATGATTCTTTATATGTTAAAGCAGACTTTAAACAATTTAAACACGAAAGCATAAAACATAAGCACAGGCAGTAGTTTCATACTGAAGTGGAAACATATAGTGCAAAGGATCAAGTGGTAACCAAAAAGTAGAAATGGACATAGAATTTTTAGGGTGTGTTGAGTACTCAACAAATGGCGATTCACTGGGTGAAAGAAAAATATTTTCTCCTCCTTTAAGGCTCGGTCGATACAGAAGTTGATGGAGAATCTTAACTCGTCTTAAATAAGAACCTCTTAACCTTCTCATTTAAAGTTCTTCAGTTGATGATCCTGGGTCTCCCTATGGGGTTTTAACCCTTTTCCTCCTTCATTTCCTTTGACCCTGAATCATGCCCCCTTTTTACAAAATTTTAGCAAAGTATTCCTCAGCACAAAGCCTTTAATTACCTCTACTCACCTGCTTCAGTGTTGCTTTTCTACCAGCGACCTTTCATAGCCCTGGTAGAATCACCCCGACATCACAGAAATTGCTCTGCTGCTAGCGAGCATCCATATCCTCGATGGAGATATATGCATACCCTCTCCTATTATTCACTCTTTTGATAATATCAATTTTATTTCATCATGATGCCTTGAGTGAGTGGGGGAGGAGGATGTCTATTTATTTGCAAAGTGAGATGGTTAAGGTGGATCCTTTACTAGCTTCATTTTCTGGGTTGATGTAGTCCTGTCCAGCTTTCCTTGATTCCCTTAAGGTCTTATCGAACCACAAAGTAGACACTTTTGGCATTTCTTCTAAGTTTTTCATTTTCTTAGGTTAGACATATGATTCCTCAAAGTAATCTAAAGTTTTCCAGTGTTTCTCATGTTTGTAAGTGAGCGATGAGTTAGAAACAAAGTTCTCTATGTTTCATGATTTTAAGGCCAACCATCATCTTGCTGGACACAACTTAAAAAGTGTAGAAAACTAGAAAGAAAAGAAACAACAAAAATAAGTATTTCACAACCATAAAGATACTCAACAAGGAACATAAAACACACATAATATATATATATATATATATATATATATATATATATATATATATATATATATATATATATATATTATTGGAAGTATTGTTTTATAACTTGGCCATTTAATGGGAGGGAATAACGTTCCCCCCTTAGATTCTGCAATCGATAAGTTCCTAACCCAATCTTCTTAGCCACCTCGAATGGTCCAAGCCATAGATTCTGAAACTTAGAATGCTTCCCTTTTGGTTAATTTTCCATGTCCCACTTTAGAACTAAATCTCCTACTTCAAAGTTCTTTTCCTTATCCTTATGCTTATCAAACCATATTTTCACTATATGTTGGTGAGATAGGAACTTTGACTTAGCCTTTTCTCTCTCTTCTTCCAGCATGAGAAGAGTTTCGATTGTTTGTTGTATGGTTGACGAAGGTTCCTCGCTGGAATATTGGGCTAGTTGAAGAGATGGAAGATAGAGCCCATTTGGGAGGATTGCTTCTTTCCTGTAGAAACAAAAGTACAAGGAATTCCATATACATTTTTTGGGTGTGACTCTATTTGTCCCATAGAGAATTATGGAATAGATTATGCCAATTTATTTGGTTATCTACAACGGTCTTTTCTAATATCCTCACCAGTTTCTTATTAGTTTATTATACCACACCATTTCCCTGGGGATAATAATTTGCAAAGTACTTAATTATGATTCCTTTGTCCAGAGAAAACTCTGTCAATAGGGTGGAAGAAAAAATAAGATGCATTATCAAAGACCAGAATAGAAGGGACACCAAAGCTTGTGACCAACTGTTGTTCCATGAATTGGATTACTACCTTCTCATTTAAATGAGTAAGAGGAAAGGCCTCTTCCCATTTCGTGAAATAGTTGGTGGTAGTAAGGATGTACTTGTGAGGTTTTGAAGAGCTAGTTGTAATTTATCCTATGATATCCAACCCCCATTGTTCAAAAGGCCCAGACACAGTCATAGGTTGGAGTGAGACTGCTTCTCGCTTCTCCTTTCCAGCGCTTATTTGACAAGTCTTACAGTTTCTAGCATAAGTATGAGAGTCTTTGAACAAGGTGGGTCAATAATATCTGACTCTCGAAATATTATGAGCGATGGTGTTTTCTACGAAATGTCCCCCGGTGGGGCCATCATGGAGTCCCTTCAACACTTTGTTTTCATCTTCATCTTCGAGACATCTTAATAGTACTCCATCATAATTGATCCGAAAGACTACCAAATTTATAAGGCGATATTGTGCAGATTTTAACCTGAGGGATCTCGTTTCCCTAGGGATGAGGTTTTCGGGACAAGTCCCGTGATGTAGAAGATAAGTTAAATCCTTGTACCAAGACTCTTGTCCTGGGGAGATGTATGATACTTCATAACACCATAGTGCCATTTCGTTCTCCCATCCAAAATATTCATTTATTTGGTCCTGGGCTTCGACTGCAAGCTTGCATAACCCTTGTCCTCTTACTAATTTGGCAGGTTTTATATCTAGATCAAATTCCAAGACTACCCTCATCTAGTTCCCTCTTATTTCCCCCATTTCTTGCTAGGTACACAAGGATCGGACTGCAGGGTGTAGCACAATCACTTTAGTGTGATTCTTGAGGATGTAAGACCTAAAATGTTTTACTTCTTTATATACTACATAGGCCTATTTATCTATAGTAGGATAGTTGATATCATCTCCTTGAAGATTAGTTCTCATTAATGACACAGGGCCCTGTTGTTTTGTTCATCCTTCTGAGTCAAAATTGCAACTAATGAATGGTTGAAGGTGAAAGTATAAAGGGAGAAGTCTCTATTGAAATTGGGACTTCACAACACCGGGGCCTGGTATATAGAAGCTTTGATATTGCTGAAGGCATGTTTTTTCTCATCATCCCACTGAAATTCAATATCCTTGCAAATGATCTTTTGTAAGGGTTTGATGATTTCTGTATAATCGAGAGTGAACTTCCTCACAAAATTAATTTACCCAAAAAAGGATTGCATATCTTTCTTGTTATGGGGAAAGGGAAGTTGAGCTATGGCATTAATCCTTTCCAGGTCTATGAGAATATATTCTTGAGATATAATGTGACCTAAAAAATTACCTTGGTTGACACCGAAGATAGTTTTCTTAGGGTTTAAGGATATTCCATATTTCCTACACCTTTCAAAAATCTAAGTTAAGTGTTGGATGTGCTCTTCTCTATTCTTCAAACACATTGTTACATCATCTAGATACACTACCACACATTTATTGATTAGTCACTGACAAGCTATGTCCATGGACCTTTGTAAGGTTTCTCCTACATTAATTAACCTGAAAGGCATGGATTTATAAGAGAAGGTTCCCCACTTGGTTCAAAAGGTGGTTTTTAAATGATCTTCCTCCGAAACCAGGACTAGGTTGTAACCCGAGAAATCATCTACTAGAAAGAAAATCTCTGAGACAGACACGGTCTGCATGAGGTGTTCCATTGATGGGGATGGGTAATTGTCCTTTTCTAAATCTCTGTTGAGGTTCCTAAAATCTACGCATAGCTGGATTTCACCCGACTTTTTCCTCACAGGAACCAGATTTGCTACCCATGCAAAATTTCTAACATAGAAAATGATCATTGCATATAAAATATTCTTTAATTCCTAGTACATGAAACGTTCAAGGGATGGGTGATACTTTCAGAGCTTCTGTTGGAAATTTTTCACTTTGGGTTTTAATGGGATGGTGTGTTGAATGATGTGGGTATCATAAGTTTTCATAACTCTATAGGACCATGGGAAGACATCTTGGTATTGTCTGAACAATTTGATATAAGTTTTCCTTTATTTCTTAGATATAGTCTTGCTGAGATTCACATTCTTTGGGTTTTTTGGGGTCCCAAGATTTATAGTTTCATGAAGGGGACAAGATCTACCGGTATTTCCATTTTTAGGTCCCTTAAATAACTCTTTAAGATCAAATAGATTTTATAGACTAGCTATCCCTTTCAGGATTGTGTGAGCCTTTGATTTATCCATAGGTTGTCTTGTTCGAGGATCGATCTCTGTTGATTTCTCTTGGAATACTTCATCATCAATAGCCACATATTTGAAATTGTCTTGGTTATTCAAGAAGTTTATGATATGTTCATCTCCTTCAAAGACTTTCCAATTGGAAATGTTATTAGGTACCGATGGTTTGTAGAGCAACTGAATAGTATATCGGGAGGCTTCATAATCTTCCAGAGGTGACAGCCTGGAAGCAGTCATGGCCAAGGAGTCAGTGAGAATATTCTTCAGTCTGGGAATCATTGTAATATTGAAGGCTTAAAAGTGATCTATTAACCTATGCACTTCCTGCTGATAGTTCTTTAGGTGAGGAGAATTACAATGTATAGTATTTCTTACTTGTCTAACAATAATTTCAGAGTCTCCAAAAATTTTCAATTCTTTGACATTCAAATCTATGGATTTCTTTAATCCTTGTATTAGAGATTCATATTTGACAGTGTTGTTGGTACATTCGAACTCTAGCCTACATGATAAGAAATGGTGTTTACCTTTAGGATCGACGAGGATGCACCCTGCTCCTAACCCTTCTTGTGATTTAGATCCATCCAAATAGAGGGTCCAAATTTGTGAATGAAAATAGTTCTTTTTCTTTCTTTTGTTAATTTCGTGCCTTCCCATATTTTGTTCTGTAATATTTAGCATGGGGTTTTGACATGAGAGGGTGTCTCCTGTCGGTATAGGTGACTTTTGTAAGAGCCGAATTAATTTAAACAACCATTAATTTACAACACAACAATAAAATTTAAAAGTTACCTTCATTTAGCACATTCGCCATCAAATATATATCAATAATAATAAAATTAATTAATCATAATGGAAAACAATGCATAAATTTAGATAAATACCTTAACCTGATGCTATTATCCCTCCTTTTGTCTGCAGCTTGCCTCCTTGATCTCTTATGAACACTACCCAAATTCGTTCCTCCCTGCCAACTAGGTAGCTCCCTAGCTCCAGGATATCAACAGATATCCTGGCCCTCGTGCCCAAAACCCCCAACAACTCCGGTGCACTGTATCAATCCCACTCTCAAAATTTCACCTCCCTCTCTGCAAATCCCAGAGCTCCCAAAATCCATCCCCAACCTCCGTAGAATGCCTCCCGTCAAACTCCTTCCCTTCCTTATCCCTCCTTCACCGACTTTCCTTCCCCTCATTAATTTCCTTATCTCCCCCTTTAATATATTATCCCATTCTTTAATGTCTTATCCCCCCTTAATTAATATCTTATCCCTTTCTTTAATGTCTTATCCCCTCCCACATACGTAAAGCATTTTAATTAAACAATTTAAAATTATTAAGCCCCCCTTAAATTATTACCAATATCATTGAGTGTGATATGTAATAATTAATTAATCAAAAGTTAAAAACAATTAATTAATAAATAAATAATCAATTAATATTATTAATACTAATCATTGTTTAATTAAAACCATATTAGGACAATTAATTATCTAATAAATTTTACTTAATAATCCCTAAGCATGTATTCATCTAGGGTTGTTACAACTTCTCTTGAAAAAACATTTCAGAGTTTTGGGTAAGAGGAACGTCGGACAAGAGATGAAAAAGTTACCGAAGAAGGAATCACAAGAATAATTGCCCAATATGGGGAAATCTGTGGATGAGGGTTTGTTTGGGGTTTCTAGATCAATGACCGTATGTTTCAAATATCTCTCCCTATTGATTTTGATCATGTTCTTGTATCCATCCAGTGGTAGCCAAAGTTGTTTCTAGTCTGTATTGAAGTACCCATTTATCTTTTCAGACCAATCTTGACTTAGTAATACCCCATATGCCTCTGCAATATCTACTACAATGATGTCAATCACCTGCACAAATGTGGGATGTGTTGATATTCTGATCATTACATCTTTGAGTTCTCCTATGACCTTGACCTAGGTTCTATCTAGTTGAATGACATGTTTATCACTCTTGAGTGGGACGACATTTAATGTTTTGCAAATAGACAAGGGCATAATGTTGGAAGACGCTCCAGAATCTACCAAATAGTTATGAAGGTTTCTATTGAAGACTTCAAATGTTAAGAGGAACTGTGGGAAAAAGGATTTTCCTTTCTATCTCCCGAATAGGTGTTCACAGTTGGTTTTCCCACCAGATCTATCGAAGACAAATTTCTTTTTGGATCATCACCCACCGTCAGGTTTTCTACTGAGTTCAAATCTTGTGACATAAATTCTTTCTACTGAGGAATCTTGCATATGTCCATAACTGATATATTATCCTTTAACTTCTTCAAATATTCGACCACGTTGTAATCTAGTTTGGTCAATTCCTGGGTATGAATTCTTATAGGGTTTTTACAGAGAGCAAAGGATGTTTTCGGGCAATCACGAGTTAACTTACTTTTCGAGGCCTGGGTGGCATCAATATCTTTCGATCCAAGCATACCCTTACTGTGTGTCTGTACCACCAAAAATTCTGCGGTTTGTTCCTGAGACTCAAACAGGTCTTCAAAAGGCATGATCAGGTTAGGATCCCATATTAGCATGGCTGTATCTCGTGGTAGGTCAATCTCTTCCTTGTCAACAATATTCATAACCGAACTTCTTGGTTGTTCGGTCAGGGAGACTTCATCTAGAAATCGATTGGCCATCGAATTCATGGCATGTACCCATTAAGGGAAGTCACTTTTGGAGTGGTTTTCCTTATGATAAGTACAGAAAGAATCAGATGCAACATTCCCTAGATCAATATTTAAGTTAGTTGGGGGAGGTTCAATTGCTTTGAAAGGCGGCTTTCTTTTAAAGAAAGGTTTATAGGGCCTTTGACCTTGGTTTCCCTCTCCTTCATTTCTCTTCATGTCTATGATATCATTTGATAATTTCTTAACCATGCATTGTAGATATTCTATATCTCCATTACCCTTATCGGGAGTATGTTCAGTTGGTTTCCCTGATGGTCTAGTCAAAAGGAGTCCTCTCCTAGGAGGGGGTCGGGATTCTTTATTTACTAGGGAGGCCTGGCCTTCTTTACATCCTTTCATATCGAATTCTATTGTCTTGGCCTCTTCAAAATTTTCCACCTGGGTTTGCTTAGAATTTGTTTTTACAAACATAGAAATAGAAGCCAAGAGTGTGTTGGCATAAACCTCAATTTTCAACTCCTGATTTGGTCTTGCTGCGAGATGGAATTTGTTTAATATGGTCATGAATCTTTGATTGAAATATTTGACTCTTTCCTTCAGACTCATGGTTGCTACGAACAACTCATACATCAGAGATCTCCTAGTAGTTTCCTCTGTAAATTTATCCAAAAAATATTTCTAGAACTTGGTCCAGCTGGTTATAGATCCTAATAGAATATTAAAATACCACGTGGAAGATGAATTTTCAAAAGTGTAGGGGAAAAGTATGCAAACTATGTCTTCATGTTGAACATTCATAAGTCTAATCACGAGTATGATCTTCTTGATATGATATTCAGGAAAACTTAAAGTCTTAGGGTCGTACTTGGGAAGCAGCTTCTTCGAGTGTCGAGGAAGATTATGTACTCACCTAGGGACGACCATGGCATCTCTGGCCAACCAAGGTTGGTTTTTCTGAAGTAGGATTCCCCTTTCCTCCTCATGGTCATTATTAAGTTCCATATGTTCAGAATCCGAGTTGAACTCTTCTTCTTCCGAAAGGTTATCTAGCTTAGAGACGTCATCGACTGGCATCTTAGGGATAAGATTCAATGGGTGTTCAATTTTGGTGATCATGAAGTCTATCAAGTCTTATACCATGTGTATGAAAACTTTGTTGGGTGTGTTGACCACTGGTCTTCTTATTTGTTTTCTTCGAGGATGTATCAGAGCTAAGGGAAACAAACTGATCTATTGGGTGTAGGCTCTTGTGAGTCTTCTAAACTGATTTAATTCCTTGCGAGGAAGAGTGTAAGGTATTTCGGGGAATAATTGTTCTTCCTCGGGCTGGGTTGAGTTACCCACTTCAGGAGTACTCAGCATGTGTGGGTTGTCTTGTGAATAACTAGCCATGCATGTAAGCTATTATGAATCTATAGGTTGTTTCAAATTCTATATAAAATATATATTCAGCCATTCATTCTGAGGCATTCCTTCTAGCACCAATTATGTTGATGGGTCTTAAATTGCTTGATTCAACAGTAGGAACCAAACCCATCACTAAGGCCCAATTAGACTCTGTAGTGTTTAAAGATGGAATAGTTCTCCAGACCTTGCGATATGGCCAAATTATCAAAGGGTTTTGAGTTTTCTTATGAAGGATCTTCCTTCAGTTATGACTATTCTCTTCTGTATTTTATCTTGGGTGGGACTAGTATGAGAGATGCAAGCTAGTATAAACCAACTTAACAACAAACAATATTAAGTTTTAATTACTGGGGAAGAGTTTGATCTTGGGATAACTTGTTTTTCAAACATGCATAAAATGATTCTATACCACAGGCCTAGTAATAATACATCAACCATATGAGAATCCAATTACTGTCCGAGAAACTAATTATCAGAAAGAAAGAACATATGTAATAAGATAATGGAAAGAAAAATAATTCATATACCATAACCATTCATCACATAATAACACAACGATTCATCTTCATTATTAAAGCAAAGAACATAAAAACATTTCACCAGATAGATTGACAATAGAATTAATTGCTCTTACTCATTACTACATCATTCATGAAACATGATAGGAAGTAGTTCTTCTCTAAGTCCAATCACATGCATTTGATGAAAATAGATTTTCTTTGGTCCATAAGGACTTCTTGATTCATAACAGCTTCAAAATAATTATTAACAACCAAAATGAAAGAGTCCTTACAAAAAACATCGATCTTTCACTAATTGATCGATGTCTTTATTTATAATATAAATTTTAACTGAAATTAACGACTAAGTTTAGTTTAAGCAAAACAAAAATCGCAACGCGGCGTCATCTTCTAACAGTTTCTTTAACATTCAAATCAAGATATCTCTTGAAAAGGGTGAGTTCTCTCATATTTGGACCAATTGATAAATAGTTCATCACAAGTTTGGGCCATTGGAAATCTGTGTTATTCCATCAGAGCCTCATATATCCCCCTGATGTCCACTGCATGCACCCGCCACTTTACTATAATGGATTTTAACTTATGTAGCATGGTTCAGGATCTGATTGGATGTTCTACACATCATCACACTTTCCCTGGTCTTGCATCGGTCATCTTTGCGAGTTTTTCGGTCCATAGCGAATCTTGTTTGGCATGCGACTCAACTATGTCGCTCAAGTCGATGGAGTTGTCGGGGGTACCAAACTTGGGGAGTCTAATATATTTCATTAATTTATTAATTGTATCCCATTACTTCTTGCATCTGATCCACTGCTCTTGGATTTATCGGTGTGGGTCCAAAGACATCTTAGCCTAGTACTTGGCTTACCTCTTCATGTGATTAAAAATACTTTTTTCCCACCATCTGAATGCCATGTTCTTCCTTGTCTCAGCTCTGCTAGACTGCCTCAATGTACTCGAGTCTTTCTACCACTTGCTGAACCCTTTGATGCCATCGATCCATATCCTTGCATGTCACGAGTTACATGAGAGTGTTTTCTTAGAACTCAACTATTTTTGTAGGTAACATGTGTCTTTCTTTCTTGAATTCATTGTAGACTTCTTCGAACTCACTTTTTAGGTACACAGCGGTTTGCGTGGTGCCTTTATAGTATTTGTCCAGATGAAACAAGTGTTCAAGCTCCTTTAGGGTGGCGGCTAGTTCATTTTCTTATCTCTTAGCTCTATCCAAGGTGGCATTCGAGAGTGCCTTTCCCACCCCGATAAGTTAAGATGTCTCGATGTCTACTGTGTTGATCAAGTTCTCCTCTGTAGTAACCAATATGGAGTGATCCAATGTGATACTTCTTTTCTTTGGAGTCCTTTGAACAATGACCTTTCTATTTTGATCATAAGAGATCACATGGATATTTGTTACCTCGTCTACTGGCTCTGGTATCTACTAATCACCCCATGTGAGCGTGTTTCCCAGAATTTCGGCTGTGTATACTTGTTCAAGAATGGGATCTCAAACTTTATCACTATGCCTTGTAGGCCCAACCTCTACTTATTTCTCATCATGGATTTGAGTATTGGGAAGAATAAATATGTCATGTATATACTCATTACTTACTTTCTCATTGACTGCAGAACCATTGATTTCCTTTTGCGGGGATTCTTTCTTTGGCTCCTCCCGTTTCAACATGTCCTTCATATCTGCTTTGGTACCTGATGTATTGGATCCCTTTATTTCGAGGCCACTTTCGGCTTCTGTTTCCTTTTACAGGACCTCTTTTATTTGAATTTTGGGCTCCAGGGAAGAAATATTCTCATGAACTTTTTCCTCTTCAACATGCACAGGGGTGTCGTGAGATGCCTTTGGGATCTCATCATCACTATATATATTTATAAACTTTCTCAAAATATTAGGCACGGATGTTCCTACCGACACCCTGATTGTCTTTGGTCAAGTCGTCCCACCTGTCGGTGGTCTTGTTGGTGATGCGGTAGATTATGGGCCATTCGACCCATTGATGTTACCAAGGTTTTTGAAATTGGGGTTGCCTAGCTCCATCAAACCTCATTATTGGATATTAGTTGGAAGCCTAAGTGTTATGATGAGGTCTAGATTATTCTACATTCGCTTCACTAGCAATTGGGCCTGCTACCACATAAGTTCCCCCATCCCCTGTTCAACTTGAACCTCGGGGGAATCCCTAATTTGTACTGGGTATTCATGATAAACATTTGTCACTCCGATGGCTTCTTGGTGGTCACCCACCACTTCGCCTATTTTCGATGCTATCGACCCTTATTGGGTACTGAGAATTTCTTGAGTTGTTTGCTCCAAGGATGTCCCTTTCTCCTCCCAACTCATGGCCTTGAACTGGGTTGTTCCAAGATCATCCATCCTTTCTTCTACCTCATTTCAATTTTGAGTGTTTTCGATGAATATTTCATCTTCAAACTGGTCATGGGCATACAACCAACATGATGATATCCGTGATGCGTGTTTTAGGACTAGACCTTTGCGATCGTTCTTGTGAAAACAACCAGTTTGGAATCATAATTCCAATTGACTTATCCCTTCTTTGTTAGCATGCGCGATGTATTTAACCATGTAGAAGCCAATATGACACCCACAAGGTATGAATGCCCATTTCTTGTCCTTTACTAAAGTAGTGTCATAACCTTTCAGATTGGTTTGATAGAAAATTTCCCCTAACAGTAGTCAATTAGGGACATATATGGGTAACAAATGGGGTTCCCCTGTGGCATCAAAAACCATGATGTAGGTCTTGCGATCATCTATATACCGGTGACCTAATTTCGATATAACCTCTTTTTCTTCATCTGACAGCCTTGGACACTCTTTATTGAATAACAAATAATAAATACGTGCAATAAACTGGTCACAGATAAGAGAATATAATATTTTGTACCTATTTTCTCATAAGATGCTAAAGTATAAAAGGAACTGGGAGCTCAGAGGACTTCCAGTTTAGGTTCATTCCAGAGAAAATGTTCCTGGCATAGATGACGTCCAACAGATACTATGCCATGTATAAGGAGAGAGTTTATCCCTCTTTCGACACTTGGGATTTTCATATGCAAGTGCTCAGTTGTTTGGAGATGATGGAACCCCAATTGAAGCTCGTGCCTGAAATGGATACCGTATAATCTACAAGCATATAAGTATCTGAAAACTGGGAACAATCTTTCTCCACATGCAACCTATAGAGAAGTGCCATCAGGGATATGTATGGTTCCTTTAGATTGGTTGTTGGATACCAGTGAGAAGTCCGGTTCATGAATTTTTTGTCTTCCCTCCACCATGACACCATGATTATGATGGTGTCGTGTGCTACATAGAAACTTACAACAAAATCGATATTCATCTTTTCTTCCGACTACCTGATCTTGTAGTAACTATGAACCTTTGATGGCAAGAAAAACCCGACGCACTCGTTGTTATCGTCATTAATCAAATATTTGTGTGCATCGGTGTGGTCAATGAGACACTTTAAGAGCTCAATGCAAGGAAACACTAGAGTTTGGCTTACCACCATGTGCATATATTCCCTACGGATATTTGGAAGGACATCATCATCGAGTCTGCTTGTATCAGGATCGTTGTGTGGGGTATACTCGAGGGGTTCTTACTTCTTGATTTTATTAAACAATTCTTCCCAGCGAGGTAATGTTGTTTTAGTATGAATGTTCTCCTTTGTGTCTCCAAAGGCCAGGGGTTGGACAAAGAACTTCTTGGTGGCCGTCTTAATGATGGGCACCGGTTTTGGAGTGAACTATAATTTCCTTGCAACTGTTGGGGAGGAGCCCTCTCCCACTTCTGGTTTTTGCAACTTTGGTGCTCTTGGGGATTTCCTGGTGGTGGGTTTCTTTGGGGGCATTGTTCTTGCAATGAAAATGGTCTTTTAAACATGCGTACAGAGTAGAGTTCGGTGGAAAGATATGAAATGAAGAAGAAAAAACACCATAATCTAATACATACATGTAATTCTTTTTAATATTGTTGTTTAATACTTAGTAAACCTTGGAATCCTTCTCTAGATTGTTGTCTTTTCTCTTATGTGTGTTTTGAACTCCTTGCCACAAAAAATAGGATCATACACAATGACTTAAAAGAATATAACGAGAGAGATCCTATCAGTCATATCAATCACTGAATATGAGTAATGAATGTAATTCAAAACAAACTACCATCAGATCTCTGCAAATAAATTCTAATTGGTTGACAACAGAGGCATCAAGTGAGTTGCATTGTATAGATAGGATTAAATGGTCCCTTTTGATTTGAGCACGAAATGGAAACTAATGCGTGATCCATGAATTAAATAACATTTTAAATGTGTCGTACCTAACATATCTAAGGGATAAAACGTCTCATCATGTCACATCTCTCTAGTGTATAGATCGGGGATCAACTACTATGCTTGTGTATATTTCCATTGATATACTCCCGGTAAACACTTCCGATGCCGATGCTATTGGGGATCGACGATCGTGGAAAGTTTAGGTGCGTATATTCTTGGTGGGTTATCATATTCATAATTTACCAATGCCGAAAATGTTTTAGGGGTCGCCGATTGGCGATATTATTCCTTTACTTGTGTGACGCTTACTCTTTCATTTTTCTCCAGAAGCTGAACGGACCAGTCTTTAGCGATATCTTTAGTGGAGCTTATTCCTAGAGACAAGAGACCTCCTTTTGTCGATGCCAGTGAAATTCATTGCTAGGTTGTTTTGAACTTCTCAAGTGATTTTCGTCACTTTCAATCTTTCTCGATGCCGAATTTTCTAAGAGAGTTGGGGGAAACTTTAGACTGTCGATTTATTAAGTAGTTGTTAATTTTCTTTTAAAGTTAATACGATTATTTATACATTCAAGCAGACTTTAAACTATTCAAACACAAAAACATAAAATATAAGCACATGCAGTAGTTTCATACTGAAGTGGAAATAGACAGTGCAAAGGATCAAGTGGTACCTAAAAAGTAGAAATGGACATAGAATTTTTAGGTTGTGTTGAGTACTCAAAACAATGTCATGCCCTTTATTTCTTTGGTTATTATCTCATAACCAACAAATCCATAATATTCTATTACATAACATCTATCCATTCAAAATCCAAGCATATTTTATAATTATTACAGGCCTCCAACATTTACCACACCTAGTGGTATTTTATTTCCATTAATGCATTCAAATTATGCAACAATGTAATTTTATAATAAACTCTAGATAGGTAAATTATTACCTAAATTTCCCTTCAACAATTATGCAATATAAATAAATAAAATTCATGCATAGCTTCCATTAAATAAATTTAATGCTACATGGTGTTAGAACTCTGTAAATTTTGTCTGGCTGATTGAAAAACAACATAGGTAACTATTTAAACCTACTTTAGAGTTGGGTGCTAGCCTTCTTATTTTAGAGAGGACTCTCTTGTGTCACTTGATATTTCTTGGGTAATCAGTGGCTAGATTTAGTCTGGTTTTTTTTTTTTTAATAAATTCACTGGCTAGGAAGGAGAAGGACACTCATGGCTATGGAGTCGAAATTTTGAAAGTGAATGAAAACAATGAATGGCCGAATGAACTCTCTAGAGGATAAAGTCTATATGAGGAAATGAATTTGAGTAGTAAATTGTATTTAAGCAAGTGTAGGAGGAAAGAAATAACACATAACTATATCAAAGCATTGCTGAAATGAATTCTGAATTAGTTAAGAAGAAATATACACAGTTTAAATTGCTTAAGCTGAGAGCATCATAAGACAAATTGTAAGATTTTTAACTCGCCAATTTAAATAGAGGAAAATGTTAATGGAATTGAATAATCACAGGAAATACATACAACGAAAGAAGAAAACACTCATATCACCACCATTAGAATATTTTCATAGAGACTTCTGAAAAAAATTCTATAGATATATTCAATCAAGCTTCAAAAAGTTACAAAAGTCCTCCTGCTATGAGGGAAGACCCCTCTCCGATCAATCCTCCTTTTCATTTATCTTTTGATAGTATACAAAGATAAATTACATACAGGGTTCAAAACAAATCAGCTTCCCCATAATACCAAAAATAGACATCAGTTATAAAGAAGGAGTAATGTACAACACTGTACTCCTATTTGCTAGGGGATGTTATAACCAAAAATAACATATCTGATATTTTTTCTTTGAATGCCACATGTCTGTATCATTACAAAATTTTCTAAAACATACTTAATTTAGATTGAAATTTATTTTAGATTAGCAATTTCTTCTTTCAAAGTGTCAAGCCAAGCAGGTTGTTTTTCTCCAACGCTTGTAACCACTTTAGCTTTAACCTCTGTCTTTTGTCTCTTACTCCTTTTCCTCCTGAAATATCATGTGTGATGCTCATATGTGTATCCATTGATGATTAAATCCTTCATGATGGGATTTAATATGACCTCTTTATCTGTTCTTGGCTCCTCTGCAAGCTTCGTGTGACATTTTGAAGCCAGTATTCATGCGGCAAGATTTTCTTTCTTCTTGACTAATAAATTTGTCATATTATTTGAATATCCCAATACAATGGAGTCCCCTTGGTCCATCTTATTCATTCTCTCTAGTTTTCTATAAATCATGAGCTTACCTCCCTTAGTTGCACAAGAATTAGAAAGATGATTCAGTTTGTGAGGACCTTGTTTAGGAATGAAATGTTAATCACCCAAAACAAAGTAATGTCATCCATGTTTTGAATGATAGTCATTATTGAGTGCCAATCATAGGTTACTGAAGAAAGTACTAGCAAGGACTATGGCTTATCATGCTCGGCTTATCAATTTCAAATGATGAGCCTTCAAATTAGTGTTATGGAAGTGCTTAGTCGATGCCACATGGATGAAAAGTATCTGAACAATTTTCCTGATGTGATTTGATGGGTCGTCAAATTTCCCTTTGCACATGTGATCCTTGGATGTGATATATATCTAATAATTTTCTAACACGTGACAACAGGGTGGACTTCGGTGGCTTCAAACTTACCTTCTTTCACCCCCATATGTATCTGGTGGTGCCACGTGTAATTGAAATGAAATTGTGGTATTTTTATTGACTTTCTTCCAAGATATTAACCGACGCAATATTTTTCCACTTGATATGTCCTATGACCGTCGATCAACAACTCCCACGATCCATGACCCATTGGGTCTTATTGACTTCACCTTTCTTTTATATTTATCCCCATCCACTAGATATGGCCCCGTTTGCTAATCTATCACTCCTACATACCTATTTAGCCTCCTGCTAATTCCCAAGGTTGGGACTCCATATGAATTTTTTTACAGTGATAACATGGGCTCCAATTGGGGATGCTATCCTCCCTGCGAGGTAGGAAAGAATAGTATATCTTGTGCCTCATCCATTGGAGCATGTCTCATAATAGGTGTGTGTCATGCTCTATCCTAGAGACTAAACTTTGGATATACTACTAAAATATAATTGAATACTTTATTCAAGATCCAAACTTGAAAATTCTTGATCATCAATCTTATTCACACCTACCTACCCTAATAGTTGAAATGAGCTTCCAATCAAATGAAATCATAATTCCAATGTAACCATGAAAGCATCTTATCTAGCGCTATGTTCCTCTGCACATACTTTATCCAAAATATTCTCACCAAAAACTCCTTTGGGATGTTAGATATGAATTTGATTTATAGGTTTTCAACAATATTGGGATTGTTTATTGTTTCTAGAAAAATTGCAAATGGATATTCCAACGCATGCATAAGGCCAAAACTATATCTCAATTCTTCCATTGTATTCTGGTTTTCATGTGATTCACCCTGTCGATTTCCATCAAGAGGCTGATAGATCTGTTGAGACAGATGGAAGTAAAAACCTCCTGAATTAGAAGACAATACTGGCTGAAGAGAAACCTCTGGTGTAAAGAAATCTAATACCTACATTTATTTGTCATTATCTCCACCTTTGAGCTTGCAATCCATCTTAAGACTTAAATCCTGATTGTTAGAAATTTCCATACAACATGCCACAGGGTTATACATATTCTAAAAACTCATTTATTCCTGATGAACAAACATAGAAATACTAGCCTCTTTCATAAGTGTTTGTTGTGTCTGCTCTATTTTTTTCGTTCTGGGAACATTTTCAAATGAAATGGAAGTAATGAGTTTGTCCACTTTTCCATGCATATCAACAAAAAAATCTTTGGATATGACATACAGATTATATGTATCAAGACTATCCTCTTATTCATCAAACAATTCTGGTTTGGTTTTATTAACCTTCTAGAAGTTTGTTTGAGGGATGTTACTTTGGCTTACCAATGACTGAGGGGGAGTGAGTTCATGTTCATAATATTCTTGCAAATGTGGAAATCTAAAAACATGAACTGTTCTACATTCTAGATTCCCCATGGATGTATTTTCAAAGCCATGATTTTTAAATGAATCAAATAAAACAACTACTTCTTCATCATCTCTCTATATTTTTGATTGAAAAGTGACATATACTATTTTATTGCTTTCCTGAAACTCTATTTTAGTTTTTCATTCACTATTTGAAATCTCTAAAAATGTAGTTTCAAAATCCTCATCCATGTCTAAGTCACTTCAAAATTTAACAATCACCTCATTCATAGTGGAAGAAAGACAACTTTGAAACACTTTGTCTCATTGGAAATCTTGTTGCAAATATTTATTAAGTTCGGGAGAAGGAAAATGACCTTTAATAATAATTTCTTAATCAACTTCATCTTCATTTTCAAGATGGTATTTGAGCACGGGCTGCAAATCTGAACCGAAATAACCTTCCATGTAATCAACCACATAATCATTTAAGGCATATGAAGGTTGTTGATCTTCCTCACTGACAACAATTTTCCCATGTAAAGTAGTTCCTTTGTAGTAAGATTTTACTACTTCCTCTGTTATTTCATGATTTTCTTTCAACAATTCAAAGGATGAAAAACATAATGGAATATGGTTTTCATTTGCAGGTCCACTGTATTTTGGATATTCAACATTATATCTGGAAGATTTCTGATCTGGAACATTATTTACATCTTGCTTCAACATTTTGAAAAAAGAAAAACACATTGGAAAGGTTCATTCATTTGATTCAAAATCATCTTCATTTTCTTTACATCTATCACATGGACATTTTTCCATTTCTCTAGGCTATTGAACACACTTCTTTTCAGATTTCTCTATGACCAATGGCTGCAATTCCTTGTCAAATTGTCTCAGTGGATCAGTGTGATTTGGAAGAAGCATATTTTCCTTTGTTTCAATGATGATCTTAACATTTTCTTTCAACAATTTAAATGAAGAAAATCATAAAGGTAAATAATTTCCTTCATGTGTTTCAATACCCTCTTCTCTATAATTGTGATATCTAAGATGATTTCTCTCAGTATATTGTTGAAAAAGAACATTTTATCATAGAGGAAATGTAGTTGGTTGTTCAGGGAGGTCATTATCGTAATAAACATCATATTCATCGTATATAGGAAACTCAACAACATATGAAATATTGTCTAACAAGAAAATTCTTGGGATGTTAACTGAATCTTCAATAGACTGGTCTACACACTCATATTTTTGACTATCTACATATGAATACATGAAACAATCCACTCCATTCTTGCCATGGGGTGAGTCAAAGGCTACATATGCACCTTCTCTTTCAACAAGTGGGATATAATCCTTTGTAAAATCATTTCCGTTCAGAACTTCAAGAGGACCTATGATATCATCAGTTTTATGATCAAGATTCCATTCAAATGTTCTCTGTTGATATTCATTCTCATGTCCTTGAACACCCAATTCTTCACTTTGAATCTATTCACATGGGAGGATATTGTGTTGAATCTCCTGAGAATCATTCAACATTTGTTGTAAAGTCTTAGGTCTTCTTTCCATTAGGAGGAAGGACAACTCTGGGTGAATGGTAGTAGTATACTGAAGCATGGAAGTAGCTTTAGTGGGTTGAATTTATTTAGGAAAATCATAATAAACACTAGATAACCTTCGACTGAAAGTGGAAATAGTCTCATTTCTTTTCTCTTTCAATGAATAAAATTCTATAAGCTCCAGGTCTAGAGATTTCTTCTTACCCCAAAAATTTGAAAAAACATTCTTCAATTATTCCCATGATCTAATGGTCTCTGGATTCAAATTTTTAAACCATTCTTTGGTATCTCCTTTCCAAGGATTGAGATAAATCCCTCATACAAACATTGTCATGGTTAATCTCAAAAAAGTCTATAAAATTCTCGAACCCTTGGATGTGTTTTTTAGCTGTGATGGCACTAAGTTCTCCATCAAAAAAGAGATAAGTATTCATAGTGTTTTGGAGGAAAATAATAAAGGATGTGAGGTAATTTTAAGGGTCTATATATGTGTTGGGTCTTGGAGGGTGTTGGATCAAGTACAAGAGATGAAACATAAGCCTTGGTTTGATGAGGCTTATCAACTTGGTTGTGGTTATCATATGGTTCATATGGGACATTTTCATCAAAATCAGTAATAAACTGAGGAGATATTTGTATAATATTAAGAGGAGGATATACAATTTCAGGATTATCATGATCATAATTTGCATATAGTAAATGAAGAAAAACTAGTTTAGCATGTTTAGGAACGAACTAGAGGTAGTTTACAACAAACAATATAATGTCTTGGAAGAAACCCAATATTAAGTAATGGTTTTCTTCCATGATTCCTTTTCATACCTTTGTCAAAGGACCTTATCTTCATCTAGTGTATTCTCCAATGACATTTCAAAAGATGGATTCTTCATCGAGCGTGGAGTTGCCGGTGAAAATTTAAATTTTTGGATTCTTCCACCAGTGGAATCACCTTCAAAATAATTTTTGATGTGTGGGGTCACCAGAGAAGGAATGCAGTCAATCTATGCCTAAGTGTATGTTTCTCTTCAGACCTTAGAGCTCAACCATGTCATTCTTTCCTAGGGAAAATTTTCAATTTCATCCCCGACAACGGTGTCAGAATGTTAGCACTCTGTAAATTTTGTCTGGATGATAAACAAATGACAGAGGTAACTATTTCATCCTACTTTAGAGCTGGGCGCTAGCCTGATTATCTCAAAGAGGGCTCTCTCATTTCACTTGATATTTCTTGGGTAATCAGTGGCTAGATTTAGTGTGTTTTGTTTTTTTTTATAAATTTACTGGATAGGAAGGAAAAGGACACTCAGGGATATGGAGTCAAAATTCTGAAAGTGAATGAAAACAATGACTGGATGAATGAACTCTCCAGAGGATAAAGGCTATATGAGGCAATGAATCTGAGTAGTAAAATGTATTTAAGAAAGGTGTAGGAGGAAACAAAGAACACATAACTATATTAGAGCATTGCTGAAATGAATTCTGAATTAGTTAAGAAGAAATATACACAGTTTAAACTTCTTAAGCCAAGATCATCATAAGATGAATTCTGAGATTTTTAACTCTCCAATTAAAAGAGAGGAAATTTTTAATGGAATTGAATAATCACAGGAAATACATACGATGAAAGAAGACAAAACTCATATCACCACCAATAGAATAATTTCATAGAGACTTCAGAAAAATCTTCTGTAGATATATACAAATCAAGCTTCAGAACATTACAAAAGTCCTCCTGCTACGAGGGCAAGCACCTCTCTGGTCAGTACTCCTTTTCATTTACGTTTAACAGTATATATAGATAAATTACATCCGGGGTTCAAAATGAATCATCTTCCCCATGATACCAAAAATATACATCAATTACAAAGAAGAAGTAACGTACAACACTATACTCCTATTCTCTAGGGGACATTATAACCAAAACTGACATATTTGATATTTTTTCTTTGAATGCCACATGTCTATATCATTACAAAATTTTCTAAAACATACTTAATTTATCTTGAAATTTATTTCAGATTATAAATTTCTTCTTTCTTAGTGTCAAGCCAAGCAAGTTGGTTTTCTCCAATGCTTTCAACCACTTCATCTTTAACCTCTGTCTTTTTTCTCTTGCTCCTTTTCTTCTTGATAGCTCATGTGTGATTCTCATCTGCGTATTAGTTGATGATTAAATCCTTCATGATAGGATTTAATCTGACCTCTTTATTTGCATATTGCTCCTCTGCAGGCTTTATGTGAAATTTAGATGCCAGTGTTCATGCGGCAAGATTTTATTTATTCTTTACTAATAAATTTGTCATATTATTTGAATATCTCGGTACACTGGAGGCCCCTTGGTCGATATTATCCATTCTCTCTAGTTTTTTAGAAAGAACAAGATTATCTCCATTAGCTGTACATGAATTAAAAAGATGATTTGGTTTATGAGGACCCTGTTCAGGAATGAAACATTAATCACCCAAAATAGAGTAATTTCATCCATGTTTTGAATGACAGTCCTGACTGAGTTCCAATCATAGGTTATTGAAAAAATTTCTAGCAAGGACTATTGCTTATAAATTTCAAATGATGAGCCTTCTAATCAATTTTATGGTAGTGCTTAGCCGACGTCACACAGATGAAAACTACCCGAACAATTGTCTCGAGGTGATTTGATGGGATGTTAACTTTCCCTTTCTGCATGCGATCCTTAGATGCGATATATATATATAATAATTTTATGAAATGTGACATCGAGATGGAATTGAGTGGTTTCAAACTTACCCTCTTTTCCCCTTGATATGTATCTGGTGGTGCCACATGACCTTGAAGTGAAACCGCAGTATTCTTATTAGCCAACCTCCAAGAGATTAACCAATGCACTATTTCTCTGTCCAATATGTCCTACGATCATCGATTGGAAAATCCAATGATCCATGATCCATTGGGTCTTATTGACTTCACCTTTCTACTATATTTATCCCCATTCACTAATCTATCTCTCGTCCATACCGACTTAGACTCCTGCTAAGTCCTGAGGCTGGGACTCCACATGAAATTTTTTATAGTGATAACACCTGGCTAGCTATTATCAGTAAGAGCTTCCTTCATATGGATGTCTTCCATATGTAGAAATATTATCAACACCACTTTCAACCATGTAAAAATTATTTCTTTCCTGGAAAAAAAATGTAATTAGCAACTTCCATGATCATATATATAATAATGGACTACTTCTAATCCTCATCATGTTATATAAATATTAAAAAATATACATTCATTACAACATATCTATATGCACTAGTATTGCATCACTAACATGCTCATAAATTCATATGCATCATATTTTGCCATGCTATGTATGGTTGTCCAACCAACCATAACATAATTGATGCTATAGTAATTGCAACAATCTCTTTCTCCCTGTACCACTTTTCCTTATTGTTATTGGCTATCTCAAGTCTTATTGAGTTATTTTATCCATTTGTACTCTTGATGAAATCATTGTACATGCTTAATTATTTCTTGAGTACTTTTCCATCCTAATAACTCTTGGTTACTTTTTGCATTTCCAGCGAGATACTATGTTGATATTAAATTTTAGCATTCCTCAATTTCTGGACCAAACTAATTTATCCTTTCATTGAATGAATACTTCAACACTTGTATTTTATTGAACCATTCTTTTCTATTTTCTTGGCCCAATTGGTTTTAACTTGACATGCATATTCAACTTTTAGCATTCCATAATGATGCACATATGTCTTCTTCTCCAACTACATATAATTAACTGGAAGTAATTAACACTTCTTTCAATGGCCATCATAAATTCTAGTGATAATTCCAACCCATGGAAGGTTTTCAATGGATATTTTCCACTTGAGATGTATGTTTTTCAAGTACAATCTCTTTTACATTCTATACCAAGAACAAAACTACTTTCTTCTTCATGGCTCCTTATTGATTTCCCTTTAGGATCTTCTTTTGCCTATTTACATTCCTCCTGACTTGATATCTCCATGCTACTTGGGAATTATGTTCAACACTTTTGGAAGACATCAACAATCCTCTTATATTTTTGGGATCCCTCATGGAGTGTTTCCATGCACCCGTATTAGCTTGACATGCACCTCATTATATCTTTTTCCATTCACTTAATATGTTCAAGGTCTGGATTCCACTTTAGAATCTTTCTTCCCTTTATGGAAAACCCTTCTTGAAACCCGATTACATTCTTTTGGATCCAATCTGTACATAATGTGTGGATTTATGCATCTGGTAGCACTTTTAACATACATGATTTTCCTTACTTCACCCATGATGTTCTAAAATTCACACCATGATTCCACTATACTACTCTGATGATAGCAATGGAGGTACTCCCCCCACAACTATATGACTAATCCTAGGAGTATCTTCCCTTGTATCCATGTATAAACCATGTCCTTTTTATCAGAACACTAACACCTAGACTTACTATTCCTTTTGGAGAAACTATGCCCATAAAGTACTTACTTTTTTGTACCTTGGTATCCTCCAAAGTGAATGTACCTTCATTACTTTATCCACTAATGGTCTACTCTTACCCCTAGATTCCACTAAGAATTATGATGAAAATGAGTGATTTTTTTTTGGTAGTGGTCCCCAAGCCTTCACGGCTACACCTAGAATCCTACCTTAATATTATTCAGTCTTGGACTTTGATCAACTTGTGAGTTACACTTGACATAAAATTAGGTCTTCAAGTTCCTCTTATCATTCCTGATAGAAGATCAAAGTTGTTTCATATTCTATAAAATCATACTTCTATATTCTCATTCTTTGCATCTCCATATGAAACTATGATATATGAATTATAAAGTATTGAAGATGGATTTCCCACCTAACATCCACATATGATATGCATAATTGTCATTTGGAATTTTGTTCCAATCATAGTTCCATTGAAATTATTCTATATTACTCTCTGAGTATTGACATTTTTGGTTGGTAACTTCATCAAGTAATCATTACACATCTAGTATTCCCATTGTCATCTAGAGTTCTTCCTCAAACAATAATTTCATTAGGGGTTCCCCATGTCGGTTATTGAACCTAATAGTTGATCTAAGAACTTCAGATAAACCCATTGTTCCTAATGAATATATATCTCTATTATTTTGTCTCTTATCTATAAGCATTACTTTCATTTTCATTATTCTATTAATAATCATAAAAATTGAGAGAAATGCATAAAACCACATTTAATAGTTAACATTTATGATATACAATTATGGGATATATCCATACTCTTCCCCTCTTAATACCACCATAAATATTCTTGTAACTTCCAAGAAATACTACCATTCAAATCACAATTATGGGTGATCACATGGACTCCTTGGTCCAATACCTTTACAATTACTATTTTCTTTATGAATTCTGAGTTTTGAGCAAAAAGTTATGGAGATTTTAATATTACCCAAAAACTCCTTGAACCAGGTGCAATTTTTAACTGAGCTTATGCATCCTTGCATCTGATCCTTTGAAAATTTGATAGGATCTCAATTGAGTTCCAATAATCACATTTTGGACAATATGGCCTAGTTTCATCATCATTTAAGCTACAGGTTGTTAAATACATCCTACTGAAGTTTGAGGCCAATTAGTATTTTTGGTCCTGAATGCTACAGTGATAAAAAATGGATCCAGGAAGGCCTAAAAATAAAATTTCTCAGAATCAAAAGAAACTAGTGCCATTGTGATGATATCGTCACATCGATTCTAGCCATATATTGTTTTTTGAAAATGGACATTGTATGCAAAATTTATCGTGTTTTGATTTTTTTCCCAAACATGTAAACAAGTCAAAAAAGTCAACAGTCAACAGGTAGTACATTGGCAAGATGTGGTAGGTAACATCAACATGATGTCATGATGAAGTCAACCAAGAAACATGGCAACACTAGAGCATGCCATGTGGCAGTCATTTTTGAAATTTTCAGGGTTGAGTTGCACCTGTACGGAAGTGACACATGGTTCTATGGATGCTTACATGGTGATAGGTGGAAGGATCTTGGCATGACACGTGGTTGTACGGACATGAAGTGGCACTAGTGGAAGCATGACATGTGGTAGGTATGATAGTGACATGGTAGGATGATAGGACGACATGTGATATACGAGCTCACTGTGAAGTTGACTAGGCAGATGACTTGACAGGGTGACTATGCAGTCACTAGATTGTATGATCTAATCTAGAGGTGACATGTGTCCCAATCAAATGATGCCACATGAAACCCTGGATATGGCCAAGGTTGGATGGTAAAAAAGGTTGTTACAATCCATGGGAATTGAACCCCTAACCTTCCATCATGCCAACGGACTACACCAAACATGATAGCCACAAGGGCACACATGCTACTTCTTTAACAATATGGCCACGATATTATTTAAGTGGTTAGTGGGTTAATTTTTTGGGATAAGCCCTAGTCGGTGGGGGTTTTCCACGAGACCAAGGGGCGCTAGAACAAGAGCCAGGGAAAAGAACAAGGGCGCAAACCTGCACATGGCCACATTACACTTCCCATATGACTAAGGGCCAAGGAAAAAGGGGCACTTTCACCTAATGTTTCCCAATGTGGGTTAAAATCTTTATTAAAATTTTTATTATGTGGGTCAAAATCTTTATTATATTATCTAGAGCACTTTTTGATGCCAAATATTGGGAGGAAGTTGGGATAGGATCCCCAACTCAAGATATATATAAATTAGAGGTTTTTTACAGTCCAAGAAGGTTCATATTAGCAAAATTCTTAATAATTTGGAAGCCTGAGAGATTTTTATGCAGGGAATCCATTGAGGAAGCGAACTTTGGAGGCCATTTTCGTGAGCTACCCTCAACCTTTTTCAATGCTGTTAGTTTTGTTGGATTATTTAGTTTGCGTAGAAAAAAAACATATTATTTTGTAATCCATTTGAGATACTAATGATGTAATTTTGCAGCATTGAATATTAATAAGAAATCTTGCCCCACTGAGACAAAGGACAAGAGACGTAGGCAACTTTGTCGAACTCTATTATGGTTTTTTGTTATTAATGTCTAATTTATGTTTTGTATTATTTATGATGGTTGCAACATTCTTTCATTAAAATATCCTTCCTCATTTAAGTTTTTGAATGGTAATTTAACACATGCTTAAAACTCAACCAAGTTTTTAAAAGATCATTTTCAGATCAACTGGTATTAGAGCAGGTTGACAGTTGGTTGTTTGAGTTTGCATGACTACCAGGGAAAAGTTAAGTCATGGTGAAGGTGATATTGTAGAAGGGGATCCATATATTGGATTAAGAAAGAGGATGTGTCAGAGTGAGAAAATGGCATCGAAAGACAAACTTTCTCAAAATGAAAGAGAGTTTCAAATAACTTTATTTCCCATGTCAGAGATGGTAAATGTGTTGTAAGATGATTACTTTGAATGAAAGAGGAATTTTCAAGGGGAATATTCAAA
This sequence comes from Picea engelmannii, assembly GCA_009831015.1. Classification (NCBI taxonomy): domain Eukaryota; kingdom Viridiplantae; phylum Streptophyta; class Pinopsida; order Pinales; family Pinaceae; genus Picea; species Picea engelmannii. The sequence goes on along the minus strand of ML789524.1, from coordinate 505,217 downwards.
GAAAGAAAAACATGAAGAAGGAGAGGACCCTCCTAAACCTCCTCCTTCATCTCCTTCTTCTTCTTCTTCTTCAAGTACAAGTTCAAATTCCACTACAAGAAAAAATTCTCATAAACATAAGCCTGATATGACATTACTTAAGCTTGATGTAAAATTTGATTTACCCATGTATGATGGGGAAGTCAATGATGAGAGACTTGATAATTGGGTTAGACATATGGGAATTTATTGTAGTGTGCAACAAATCAACAATGAGGTAACCCAAATCAAATTGGCATCACTTTGTCTTGCAGGCACAACAATCATCTGGTGGTGGAGTAAGTTGCAACATGGTACTCAACAAGTTGGTAATGAATTTCCATTGTGGAAGGATTTTTTTTTTGTACTTAGAAAGCAGTTTATCCTTTGGGTTATAAGGAAAAGGCTTTAATTGAATGGAAAAGTTTTAAACTAAGAAAAGGACAAATGGTGCAAGAATACAAAGATGAATTTCTTAATATGGAATTAATGTTAAATATTCAATTACATACACAAGAAACACTTATGAAGTATATAGGAGGTTTACTTGAACATATTCATAGCATTGTATTTATCTTTGGACGTACTAATCTTGATGAGGTTTTTGTTCAGGAAATGTATATTGAAGTAGGGAAAATAAGAGTTTATGTATCAGGGGAATCATCTTCAAGGAAATAAAACAAAAGAAAGGGGAATGCAAAGAGGGAAAATTTAGCTTTAGTGAAGAGAATCTCTCTTGCTAGCATTGCAAGAAATAAGGGTGTGATGATGACCATTGTTGGCAATTGCACCTAGAGATAAGAGTGAAGTGGTTAAAAGAGAGGAAAGGGAGGCAAAACGTTGAAATAGTAATACAACCAACAAACTTGGGGTATGATTAAGGTGATGAGTCTAAAATCATGACAGTTCATTTGTCAGGTAATATTGGTGATGGTTATGACCCTAGAAGTAAATTGTTTCATATAAGGGTCATAATGAAACATACTAAGATCGATACATTGGTAGATAGTGGATCTCACTATAACTTAATTTCATAGGAAGTGGTTAAGAAATTGGGATTAAACACTAAGATGCATCACAAACCCTATTCACTTAATTAGATAATCAAAGATAAAAAATTTCCCATAAGAAATAAATGTATCCTAAAATTTGCAATTACATATAAGTATGTGGATGAAGTAACATGTGATGTGGTGCGCTAGAAACATGTGGAATGGTCTTAGGAATCCATTATTTATATGATCGCAAAGAAATCTTCTACGGGGAACAAAACCAATATCACTTAACTAAAGAAGGAAATGAATATGTTGTACATGCTCATCATATTAAAGCAAGTCAATCTCTTCTAGAAAAGGAACAATTAAAGAAGGAATATTATGCAAGGAATACACCTATAATTGTTTCAATTAAAGCAGTTGATCCTAAGCATGAACATGAATTGGTTGTAGAATGGAAGTTCAATCATAGTTTGCTTCAAGATAAGCTAATTTTGTGCAAGAACATCAAACATATGGGTTCAGTTTCAGTCATATTTATGATTTTATCACTCCTAATGTTATCTATGTTAGGACCCTATAAATTATAGGGAAATCAATACTCTGGCCGATATCTATTTCAGGCATAAAGCATATTTCTCATAACGCTATTTCTCATGGAACATAATGAAAATTCAAAGTTGACAAAAGGCACTCTGGATGTAATAAAATAAATGATCTTCATATCAATTGTCTGTTAGGTTTATTATACTTCTCATGGTGATGATTGGACAAAAGTGTTTCAATTTTGGTTTATTTAACTAAATATTTGGCGCTAAGCTTGATGTTAAAGACTTGTAAGTTCTTGGGGCTTATGTTTCTTTGAGTTTTTCTTATTGTGAGTAAAAATAGGCTCTCGGGATTATTATAGAGACATGGCCAATATTTAAAAAAAAAAAAATCATTTGAAAAATGTTTTCTCAAAAATATATATTAGCCGAGGGCCAATCTCCAAGTTCTCAACACCGAGAATAAGGACCTGCATACACAACACCAAGTAAACAAAATACACAAGCCTAGCACATACGTGACAAGATCTAATGCATAGCCTCGGGATCACTTCATCGAAAAGCTATGTGAGTGTTGGCTTATATAAACACCAACACTTCATTTTAGCCGATGCATGTGGGATATTGTCCACAAAGTAAAAACAAATATAAAACACAGTGCTAGGTGCCAAGGTAATCGTGAAGGTGTCCAAAGGATGTATCAGGTGCCAAGAGGGGACATACAAGTGTCAGGGATCTTGCATAGTTGTTGTGAAGTTTTTTTCCCTGATTCATGCATGCAGATCGCCAAATAAGCTCAATAACACATTTTTTTTGTGATCGATTTCCAAACCCGAATGGACAAGCAATTTAGTATTTTGGGGCCCTCCTGGTACAACTAATATAGAATAAAACCCTCATGCAAATTGTTAACATGTGGAATGACTCTTAAATAAACAAGGAAACACATTGTTCATGCTTCTGTGGATAAGAGAAGTGCTTCTCTAGGATGCTAGTTATGTAATATTGAAGCCTGTGCATTGCAGTATTCAAACAAAGTGTATCAAAATGTGTGCCCGGATGTCACCATAAGAAAGCCACGATAAGCCACTAAACAATGCTAATGGTTAAAAGGTTTTCCAAGTGTCAATTCATCTAGCGTTCTAACGCCAAGTAACAAGAGGAAATTTGGTTGTACTACATGCTGCACCAAATTATATACATGCAGAAAAACAATTGTTACAACAAATTCCAGATGCCCAAATTATATCATGAGAACATAGAAGTTCAGGGTTACTTTCACTCTGAACTCAAACTCAGTACATATGTGATAATTTCTAGTAAGGTTGTTGTTGTGTATGGATATGGAGATATTCATGAGGGGTTTGTTGCAGCCATGAAGGTTGTTGGAGCTAGGTTCAATGTTACATAAATTGATTCTATTTGTGCCCTGTAAAATTTTATGGAAGGTCTTCATGTTCTCATCCTAGAAAATGTAGTTAGTTCTGCTAATGTTTTTTGTGACAAGCATTGGTAATAGGGATATCATTATATTGGATCACATAAGGAAAATGAAGAACACTCTGAGTTGCCAAACTTGAACTTGATCTACCATTGGTAAAACACCCAAAAAAAAACAAAAACGCATATGATGTCGATGACGTATTAATATTCTGATGTTAAAATAAAATCGATTGGGCATTTGGATCAAAAAATAATACAGTATGCAATAATATGAGCTGGAGATGTTCATGATTAATGTTATTCTTGAGCCTTTTTATATTGTTGTGTATGTTATTTCCATTTACAAGACTTCAGAGAAACATTATGATCATATTTCAATAGCCCTGGTCGAATCTTGAATTTAGTTAACGTTAAGTTTGGAGCCCTCATTAAAACCCATGCGACAATCACATTAGAAGGGTATAATTGATTTGGTCAAATACTCTTTTCTTTCTGACTATGAAACAAGAATATATGGATCTCAAATGGAGTAAATATTGAGAAATCAAAACCAAAAAACATGGGATGATGGTAGTGGCGAGTGCATCATGTGAAAAGCAGTATTAGTTGGGTTGTCTATGCTCAGTTTTCTTAATATAGTAACAAAAAAAACTTGGAAGCAGTTAGAGAAAGAGGTAAACAAGACATTGCGATGGTTTTCTTGGCATTGGAGCAGTGCAAAGAAGTCATATATGTATATATTATGAATTCTCCTACATCTTCGTCAGGCATGAGATCATCCTCTTCTTGTCAGATTTTTTTTATCTATTGCTACTTGGAGATCTTCTGTAGAATCAACAAAGAAAATTACCCAAGGAAAAGAAGATTGATATGATAAATAGCGTGGAAGGTTCATTGGATTTTTATGTCATCTGTAATCAATGATTCCCCTGAAGAAGCTTTTTTCATTGTTTGATACCATTTGTTATATTCCATGTTGCAAAGGATATCTAAAAGATATTGGTTAGATCCATAATATTCTAAAGTATCCCAGAATTGGTATTGCATGGAAAAAACAGTTTCAGAGCTGACTGCTTGGCATTATTTAGAGGAAAGTGGTCTTGATCTCATTTAAATTTGTCCATGTTCAGTTATTGGTCCTATTTTATAGTCAAATACATAGGAGGCAGTCCCTCTGATAACAGATCAAATTGTCATGGGCCTTTTCCAATATTTTCTAAATGGATTGCTCTAAGTGATGTTGGATGGAGGTCCAATTTGATGTTGATGTGATTGAAGAAGACTTGAAAACATTGAAGATTTTTTTATATCATATGAAGATGGGCTTCCTGTAGTTTTGGTGGAACAATTCCCTGTTGGAAATGTTCAGGAATGAATCATCAAGGAACATATGTGGCAGAGCATCCTACTTTTCCAACCACAAGTGGAAAATGATAATTTCATTATTCCATATTTCGAGGGTTTTATTTTTAGAATTCAAGATATAAGGCAACAATGGAGGGAGTTTGACTTCAAACTCTTTACTTTCAATATTTGTTGATTTATAGGTATCAAGGGACAATCCAGAAATCCCAAGGTTTTCTGAATCAGCATGTCAAATTCCAAATTTCGTGGCAGAGTGTTAGTAACAGAAGATAAAATCTCTGATTTTATGGATTAGATCCATAATGATAGGGTAGCTAAAGGCACATGTGGTAGAACATTCTCAGCAAGTCAAATATTAAATCAAATGCATACCTAAGACATCAGATTAGTATTGGAGATCGACATTTCCTGTCAACAATCTAGTATTTCAAGGCATGAGTTAAGAAGTTAAAAGGTCAAGTCTAGATTTGAGCACAAGTGCAAAATTTGAAGAGAGAATTTGACTCCAACAATTTTGAGCAATTCAAGTTTTTTTTAACAGTTTTACTATTTTTAGTATGATTTGTTATGATTTTGTTAGAGTTTATTTGTCATGAAATCAAATATAGTAGAACTATTGTTTTATTATAAAGGAGAGTGTTTTTGTAACAAGGGGGGGTTGGAACCTATTGAAGGAATATTTTCTCATTATTGTAATGACCTCACAGAGACTGTTTTCTTTCAAATCTGCAGGGGCACAAGATCATTTATTTCAGAATTCATGTGCCATAGCTATTCGTGAAGTGTTTCTTATGTAATTTGTTTTCTCTGTTTCCATATGTTTTTTCTTTCCTTATTATCTTGCAGAAGTTTTAAGAACATAATTTGTTGAAAGATGCACTCTGATTCTTACCGGGGATAATATAAATGTTTTTTTCTGATATTTAGTGCCATAATTCTTCATTGCTTTGTTGCTAAATTAATCCTTTCTCTTTTCTTCTATTTCACTTCATTCAAAATTTATCGGATCTAGTAGTATGTCTACCTTGCCCTGTTTCACTTTAGATTGATACTTCTGCAAATTGATCACCTCAACCTCTTTGACTCCATTTCCCAATGGTTTTCCTGTTTTGTTCCAACCAAATATCTAAGAACCAAACCCAATTCTATCATAACTAGCCTAATATCTGACACAAACAAAGCTAAATCATACATAGAGATCCCTCTCTTAGTCTAGGAGGGCTAGAACCTTGACTCGAAGTGGTTTTTATGTTACCTCTATGATTGTCTCCACAACCTTGGGAAAATTACAGAATGCTAACAATCTACATGGATGGTAGTGGATTTAGTAATATGTGAATGAGTTCAAATGGATAACAATATGCTTTTAGTTGTCATGGTTATTATGAAATTGATTATAATGCGGCAGGTGCACAAGACATATTTTAAAGAAAAATGACAAGTGGGGAGGCTTATCCCACACTTGATGTCTGGTTAATACCATTTTGGAGGACCAAAAGGTCTTAGTGGGGAGGAATGATCCAAAATGGATCCAGGAAGGCCTAAAAATCAAATTTATCAGAATCATAAAAAACCAGTGCCATTGTGTCAAGATCATCACACCAATTCTGACCATATATTTTTATTTTCCAAAAATGGACGGCATATGCAAAAGTTATCACGTTCTGATCATTTTCCCAAACAGACAAAAAAGTCAAAAAGTCAACAGTCAACATGGTGTATTGATGACATAAAAAACACATCAGCATGATGCGGCAGGTGAAATCATGATGACATCAATAGGGGCATGTGGTCACACTAGGGTGTGCCACATGGCAGTCATTTTTTGTGTTTTCAGGGATGAGTTGGACCTATAAGCAAGTGACACATGGTTGTACAGACACTGACAAGGAGGTAGGTGGAAGAATCTAGTCATGAAATGTGGTTGTATACACAATATGTGGCACCATTGGTAGTATGACACGTGGAAGATACGACAATGACGTGGTAGGATGACATGATGACACGTGGTGTATAAGTTGACTTTATATTTGACTGGGTAGATGACTTGGTAGTGTGATTGTGCAATGACTAGATTGTATAGGCTAATCCAAAGGTGACACATGACTCAATAATAGGGCACCATGTGGCACCCTAGATTTGTTCAAGGTTGGTTGGTCCAAAAGTTTATTGCACTCCGTGGGGATGGAACCCTTGACCTCCGGCCATACCAAAAAAATACACCAAATGCGATAGCCACTCGAGCACACATTCCACTTGTTTAACAATATGACCTTGATATTATTTAAGTGGTTAGTGGGTGTTGTTTTTTGGATAATCCTCGGTCAGCGAGGGGCTAACCGCACGACCAGAGGGTGCTAGACCATGAGTCAGGGTGGAGGACAAGGGCGCGACCTTGCACATGGCCACATGGTTCTTCCCATATGAACAAAAAAGGGAGAAAGGGGAAAGTACACCTAATTTTTCCCAATGTGGGTTAGAAAATTTATTATATGGATTTTTTTGTATTATTTAACTGATTTTATTGGATTTTTGCCCAAAATTGAGGATCCAGAGCCCTTTTTTAGGTAGGATATTGGGAGGAAGTTGGGATAGGATCCCTAACTCAAGATATATATAAATAAAAGGCTTTTGAAAGTCCAAGAAGGTTCATATTATCATAATTATGAATAATTTGGAAGCTTAAGCCATTTTTATATAGGGAAGCCATTGAGGAAGCGAACTTTGGAGGCCATTTTCGGGAGCCATGCTCAACCTTTTTCAGCGTCATCAGTTGTTTTGGATTATTGAGGTTGAGAAAGAAACAAATAGATCAATTTGTAATCCATTTGAGATACTTCTAATGTAATTTTGCAACATTGAATATTAATAATAAAGACTCCCCCATTGACACAAAGGCCTGAATATTTAGGCAACTTTGTTGAACTCTGTTAACAATCTTGGCATTATGGTTTGTTGTTATTAATGTTTATTTTATGTTATGTATTCTTTATGATGGTTGAGACAACATTTCATTAGAATCTCCTTCCTCATTTAATTTTTTGAATGGTAATTTAACACATGCTTAAAACTCAACCAAGTCTTTGAAATATCATTTTTCGAATCATACATGTACCTTCTACCTCCTCCTGTGCATTTTATATGCCTATATTTATAATTTAACACCATTACTAAGTTCTCTTTCTCAAGATATCTCCATATAATTTTCTTGTGCCTTAATTTGATTCCTGAGTAGGAATTATGGCCCTAAGAAGTTAGTTGGGTCTTAAAATTTACCCTTCACTATTTGGCATGTACCTTCCTCATAAAATATTTGTTTGATGAATGGTTTACACCACTAGAAATGTATCTCCAAGCTCTTTAATTTGAGTTTAAAATACACAGTTTACCTTGGTACACTTTATGCTCATGTTTTTTGAGTATCTAAAAGCATTGTTATGGGCATAAAAATTCCTTGCAAAAAGATGACCTGGAAAACATCAAAATTTTCCATAAATTTATATTAATTTCTGCTAATTTTAGCCACCTTATGTTGACGAGGATGCTAAAGTGGAACCCGATTCCACCTATAACCCCTCTGAGGATTCCATTTTAGCTCTCTTTCACACTTGGCCCGACCTCGTCGACCTGTTACCTCTTATTCTTTCTCTTTCCCCCTTCATTAGCATGCATTTAATTTTATAATCCGGTTCCCATCGACCCTTGGATGCCATAGAGACACCTACGTATTTGGTTGAAGATATGAACTTGCCCCATCCCACACTCATACGCCTCAACATGTGAAGCTTCACATTGGTGGAATCCAACTGTCATCATTTGATGGTCGTCGGTGGGGATCGATGATCCATGTTACATTTTGGCACCCCCTGCCCCTATGAACGTTAAAACCATAGGGAGGGGTTGAAATATATAACCGTGGTTAGGGATGAGGCGACATGTCACATAACCATTCATTTTGTCCTTCCCTTCCTTGGGTTAGTATAACCCAACTCAACCCGCTGAAATCATCGTAGGGTTGATGCATGTCCTATGCTTGGGGTTTCACTGGGTAGGATAACACCGCCTCTATGACACCAACTCTCATGGAAAATTTCACTTTACACTAGCACCATGTACATGAAACCATGGAATTAAATTTAAACATAATTATAATTCATCTGACCTATACCATCCACATCAAGACAAATGCCACAATACAAAAACCTTTCCAATTTTTCCAATTTCACCTATTTTTGAAAATTTCGAAAATGCTCAAAATACATAATTTCATATTCTTCTTCTTCAACCACCATTAGAAATCTATAATTAATCTTAGTACAACCTATTTAATACATATACATATAATTGGTCCTATGTTTTTGAAATTTGACTCTTTCACTTTTAATTTACCATTATTTAGTTGTAGGAATTTGGGGCTTTTCCCCCAATTTCATCCAATTTCACCATCGATGCTTTTGAAAATGTATAATTTCAACCAATTCAATCCAAATAAATTTCACTTAAACCTATGTAACAACAAATTTCTTATGTGTGCTACTGGTTTACATTCTTGGATATGAATCTTACTCAAATTTATTCACGAATTAGGGGAATTTTTACAATTTCCTCCATCGTGGTACTATAATTCAAAACTCATCTATCTCCAGCCCCAAATATATTCAATATGGATTTAAAACTTGGGTATTTTAATTACTAGGTTTTATTCTTCCAAATACCCCTAAAATGTACTCCAATTTCACTAGAATAATTTTGTCGAACAATTTGTAGACATACTCATTTTGACATTATGTCAACCAATTGGCATGATTACTCTACAAATTTTAGTTTTGTGCTCAGTTGATTGGGTCCATGTAGGCTCAATGTTGGAAACTGGGCTTTGATGCCACTTGTTAATATCCCCATCTACATGTTGGGAAATGCCACATCAAAATTTTGAATTCTGATACCATTAAATTTACTCATATGTTCTAGATATGAATAGAGTTAAGCATAATAATAATAATATACAAAACAATAATTCATACATATAATTAACAAAAATTTCATAACATAACATAGAATTTACATAAACATATAGAGACACTTATATTTTGTGAATTAAATACTAATTGCATGCATACCTTCCATGTTCATCCAAACCATAGACCACGTTGCTCATAATCTCAACAGTGGATCACCCATGAGTTGGTGATAAATTCTACTAGGGAGAAGGTTGTGCTAATCTAGTCTAAGGCCTGCCAAACAACAACAATTCTCAAAATCAGGTGCCAACTCTAACATCTAGCATACAATCCCTCATCTCTCAAATGTTTGTCCCACCCGAGGAAGTGTTCCCATTCTCTTCTCAACGGTCATTTGGATGTCTGGATTTCCTTCTAGGGCTTTAACAACAGGTCATACATGGAGTGTCAAATCCTTGTAGATGTAGCTTGACACCTTGGGAATTAATATCCAACAATTCTCTCACCTAGAGAGAATGCTCATGGGCATGGAAACCCATTTCTTCAACCACATGCCTGGCAACCTGGTTCTTCGACCATGATCTTGAAAACCTTATTCTTTGACCACGATCATGACAAACCACTTCTTCTAGTCACTCAATTGAAATATCTCCCATGTACAGATATGAATGCAGAGTCCACTTCCTTGGTATGGATGATGGATGAATGATTGATTCCAATTACACTAAATATCTCTCTTATATATGCATGTGCCTTTTATGACCCATGGCACTCAAGTAATTCACTTTTCCCCACTTAAGAAACTTAGGATATATTCATACCCATAACTTCATCCTTAAGGAATATTCATATAATATTCCTTTTGGCTTAAGCCCCCTTAACTTATCCCTTTTCTAGACTCTTAGCTACCCTTTCCATTTCTAGTGGATTTTATCCCCCAATCTCTTTTGTTGGGTCTGTATGCAATAGTGATGTATTTTATTAATAGTATGAGTCTTTAAATATTACAATAATAGGTTCACTATCCTTTAACATCTAGGTTCTTTGACCTAATAATCACACAGTCACTTTGGCCTATAATATCCTAGCTTACCAACCCATAAAATATTTGTACAATTACAATCAAGGATCAGCCCGGGGTATTACAATATCAGATTCATTTGATAGGTCAAAAAAAAGATCAAATGAAGGTTGACCATCCAAATAAACATGATTAGAACCCACCCTAAATGACAAGTTAGTACACCAACCAACTGCCTCACTAAGAGACTAGATACCTAGAGGATATGTAGAAGAAACCATACCATGTGAAGGAGAAGGAAAATACTTACCTTAATCATTCCATTTAGATTTATTTTCCATCCATATTCCCTTAATATTGCTCCATTGGGATGAAAATAAGTTGAGGTCCTCTGTAATGTTCCCAAGCCAATTTTTTTCGCTTGAAACTCTAACTGACCATTGATTTACTTGTTTCTTTGTGTATGCTTGAAAGTTGGCCTGTTAATTTTCAGCCTTAGGGTTATATTCTATTATTAATCACATATATCAATATAAACTCAATGAAAATACGACATCTAACCAATACAAAATATATGGAACCCAAAAACATAGATCTGACCTTTATTATTATGAAAAGAAAGAACCTGATACAAAGTGGATGTAGATATGGAATAACGTCATATGGATCCAAGAGATAATATATGAGCTACTAAAAGATGCTCCTGGTAATACAAAACAAGCCTCCAAAGGATGGATATGAAATGAAGGTAAATGCAAGAACAACCAAGGTCACATCTAAACCCCCTTGAATGATGGCACGTCCTGCTAAAGAGATGAGAAGACCAATATTTAGGCCCAACTGAAGGATGTCTAAGAATAACACCAAACTCAACCAAATGATAGATCTGGGAAAGTAGAAGCCCTCTCTGAATTCTGAAGCTCAGATGCAAATATCTACTCCTCCAAACTGTTGAATCATCAATCAAGACTGTGCCCTCTTGAAGACTACCAAGATAAATATTTCATCCCTCATCAAGGAAGCCTTCAAATCCATTGAAACTCTCTAGAAAGATAGACCGGGCTTCCACAAGCCACTGGGAGAAGTCTCACAGTCATATTTGAGGTGTAACCCCCTGAAACTGACAAGATCTGAATCACAACTATGCCCTCCTTCTCTCAAAACCATCGCAATGCTTGAAATAATAATATAACCAGAGTAACCCTCCCAAAACACTCTAGATCTTATGGAGAAGGCTCTAAAAGCCATATCTAGGTGTTATAATCTCAATAGACCTCATCAATAAGCTGGATCGAACTCTTCACCCATGAATGGTGTGTCCCCTGGTGGAAAACCATCAAGGGTACGACTTGCTGCTCTCTTGAATAGTTGATGGTACCTATGAATACTATAGAATGTTGTGGGTGGAGTATTTCATCCCCAAGACCAATCTTGGAACAAGGTGAGTGGAATATTTCACCACTGACTTCTTCTTTAGGGTTTGTATTCTCAAAACCCTCAAAACTATGTTCTCAAGAGCCCAATAGCCAAATGAAATAATTTCCAAGATGATGAGAGGTACATCGTAGGCTTTCCTTTATACCTATTTATGTTTCTCTATTGAGTTAAGTTAACCCATAGGTTCAACTCCTAACTCAACTCAAGCACTCTATTCCTTCATTGAGTTAGCTGAATTTTCCCCTTGTTGTATGAGACTAAGGTATAGTGGGTATGGCTAGACCACTAAGTCTTTCCAAACCTCTTCATCAAGAGGTGGGGGACATTACATCCTCCCCAATAATTTCCTTTAGAAATAAGTGTTTCCTAGACCAAAGATCAATCCCTATTAGAGGTACAACTATTGATTTTTTATAAGCATTAGGTTAAACATGAATTTCATTCCATTTCATCATTTAACCATATCATAAACGCTGCAGCAACCAAGATCACAAGAAGAAGCACAATTCATAAGAACCAAATATGTATTCTGGGAAACACTTCTCAACAAAGAAGAAAAACCAACCAAATCCTTTGCTATAATATTCAAGAGAAAGACCTTTACCAACAACAAATACCTAGCACACAAGAGGGTGCATAAAAACCTAGAACTCTAGTGCCCAAGATAGGTGCACACCTTTTTCCAAAGAAGTGTACTTGCTAAAATTTCCAAACTCACAAGTAAGGTGTGTTGTTACAATGGGATATTTCCCTTTATTTATATTAGACTTGTCCTATCAAATGAAGTGTATATTGGCACAACATGGACGACATATATAAGAAATAACATATTTATTATTATTATTATTATAATTAATATTAATATTAATTATACTTTACATTTAATATTAATCACATTCAGGTTGGGCCAACTTGTACCCTTTACAAATAAATTAGGGTTGCAGGTTGGTCTAACTCTTGAACAATATATAGAAAAGGATATGATACACCCACCAGTGCTCATCCACTAGGGGAACATAAATAGGGATGTTATAGCTCTAATTCACTGCATTACATAGAAGAACCAGGTCTTCACATGTCCACATCTGATCATCCACAGGCACGTCCACTCTATATATATGCTTTCTCACTTCCACTGATAGGAGAAGCATATGGAGTCTTCTCGTAATCTCTTCTACTCAGAGAAGGCTATCACATCATCTTAATTTATGTTCACATGACGATCTGCCCAACACTTTTGGGATTTCACACGTTCACCTTATGCTAAGCCACATGCACTCCTAACTCAACATATCACTTTTCCATTGTATAATCATTTGGAGTTCTTCTCACTCACGTCATGGAGGAGGTCATATCTATGTTCCTGGATCTATCCCAGGTAGGAATCTATTTAGTTGTTTGACTTATTTTCAGATCTCTCCCTACAACCAAAGAGACCTCAACCCCACGAGCCCAGGCAGTATTCCTTCGTTTTCTCCAAGAATTTTCCTTTTGAAGTCCCGATCCTCGATAATGAGTTTACTTCCAATAAATCTTAAGCCCATAATGTCATCCAGATCCAAAGAACCAAGGTATTTTGAACTAGGGTCTGTAGCAAAGTTGGGTACCGAATGAGAAGAGGAAGTTGGATCCCATCCTTTCACAAAACCATAAGAGAAACCTCGTCTTGATATTTGTATGGATGAGAACTCAAGTTTTGATGAAAACCATTTGGGGGATATGACTGATAGCTAGATATGCCTATATCTAGACAAGAATTTTGCAGAAAAATATTGGAGTCCATACATCCTTCGTGTGAGCTGACGTAGTCATAGTACGATTCAAGCTTTCAATTAACGTGTGGGTTCAAAAATATTCCATCCTCACTCAAAAACTAATTGGAGTAATCCACCAACTGTAGTGGATCATCCATATATAGTTACATAAATGATAAGAGAATACCACCTATTACCTCGTCATAAGCTAGACCCTAAGGCCTAGCCTCTTGAAATCCTGACCAAAGCACTAGGGTTTTGTAGACCATCAATTCAATTCCATCAAAGCATATTCTCTTTTTCTATGCTCCAAGTATTCATATAGATATACATGTGTGTGTATCTATATGAATATATATACATATTAGCACAACGATCAATAGTTTATGGTGTTGTTCCATAATAATCTTACAAATATATTATAGCAATAATAACACAATCTATAGCAATACCATTGCTATGAAATTGGTATTTTAAAATTATAATAATCTATAGCATCAATAGTGTTTAGTAAATCAACAATAACATGCATTCAAATGCATATACATAGAAATAAAACAGACAATAATATTATTAATTTACAAGGCCAAATTGTAATGAAATGGACATGATATAATGACACACAATTATTCTCATGGTTGTAGTGTCTATGGGGTTAATGCACCTCATTTATATGATAAAATTTAAACCAAATAATGTACTTTCACATTGTTAATAAAACATAAGAAATATTATATTAATTTTTTTTTAAGAATATTTACTATTCAAAGATATGTTTAGTGTTACCATGCACCATTGAGTTTGTTGAATTTGATTGTAAACCATGATATTGCACAAGTACTGAGTCCTTGTACCAATTTCCAAATACTTGTGTCAACTTGTCAATTGTAGATTGACCCACCAATTGATCTCCCTATCAACTCCTTTGTAAGCCATCAAGTTTAAGAAGAATCATGACTTCTTTTACAACCTCCAATAAACCAAACTCTAACAAACATAAATTAAAATTCATTTCAACATTATGATATCCATTTAGCATTAGGGTTCATACAATTTTTTTTTTGCCTAGCCTAACCCTTTGTTGATCTTTAGATAGGTCACAATCAAAACAACAACCTCATGGAGATAAAATATCACCCTTAGTTTTTATAGAGGTGATACTCATTTGCGATGGTATGAAATATTTATCTTGAATGTTTTGAATTCAATAATTAAAATGGGAAATACTAGACATCAAATACTAATCTTTATTTCTTTTAAAATATACAGACAAGATGAAACTATGTATTCATAAATAATGATTCCTAAGAAGAGGACCAACAATATTTTACAGATTGAAATAAAATATATACACGATATTATACATTAATAAAGAAACCATAATATGAAAGCATTGCATTCCTCACATCCATCGGAACATAAATAAATTTGGTCACATTCATAAGAAGGAAATATAATATTCCACAATTTACATAAATTTAAAAGAGTATTTCATTCATAACATAAAATATTATGATAGGTCCACTTCAAAAATATTGTGCTCATAAACTAAAAGTTTGAGAAATCATTGAAATTACACCCAAAAATAGTTATGTTTGGAGTTTCAAAAAATAATAATAGTCTCATTATAGTAAAATTGAAAGTTGGCGTTTGTCCAAATGGAATGGGATTGGGCTCCCGTGGACCATAAAAATAAATTAAACAAGTTTGGACTAGACCTATAAGAAGAAAAAGGAAATGATCAGAGATTGATTATGCACTCTCAATAGACTCAAAATACACAATTGAATTATTTTTGAACAAGAAGTATGTAGAATAGGAGATTACGAAATATGATCGGTTTACTTGTTGTGATGTATTTCTCTCATGTGTTATGTGCTTACTAAGGTCCTTTCCCTGGAATTTTGTGACCAGTTACAACTTAATATTTTTTATTTGGTTATGTTATTTTGGTTAAGGCGATGTTTAACCAATTTTCAATATAGTCTCTCATTGACGCAATAGGTATTTATTGCCTTACTTTTGTATAAAATAACGCACTTTCCATATCTATAAATTAAATTGTAAGTTGGTGTAATGTATCTTCAATATTTTCATTCTGGTTAACATAACTAACTAACCAACTTTCGACTTCCAATTATGAATATGTGGTCAAAATACTGAGCCTCTTAGTTGATGTACTTTTTAATAATTCCACTTTTCCTTCAAATTTCTCCTTGGACATAAGTATATAATTTAATATAAATTTTGCCTCTTCAAATTCTTCGGTGGTTCCATACAAATCTAAATCAATCAATTTTAAATATGACTCTCCTCTTTTGACATGTATAGTCTCATAATCAACCAATATTTCTTTTAAACACTTAAATGCTTTTATCCAACATGCTTTGAGTTACTTTATGCAAAGTAATGAAGGAAAGTTCTCCTCTTTTTTTTTATACTCACTCATGCTTGAAAGTTTCATGAAAGATGTAGAAACAACCCCTTTATAAAATTCTTCATCATTCTCAAGGTCATCCTGAATATATTTTCTCAAATTTGTAGATCTCGATCTGAAAGAAACAAAGATATTTTCTAATTCCCATGCCTTGAGAATGAGAGACATTTTTTTCTTAATATTTTATCTAACCTATTTTATAACATCAACAAGTAGGTTCAATGTTCCTCTTAATCTTGAGCTAGATTTTGGTGTTCCATTAGAGCTCTTCCAGGGTTTCATTTTAGTAATTGGGTTGGAAAGTATAGGTGGAGGGATCAGAACGTTCTCCAATTCTTTGATTCTTTCTTTTAAGGTGAGATTTTCAATTTCCATTTCATAAATAGACATATTTAAATATTCACCCATGGCTTCATGAATTTGTATGATTTTATACGTTGGAACACCATTGAGGTCTAGTCCCAATCTTGATTTTCCTTGAACTTTCTTATTATTTAAATGAAAAATTTCAAATACTAATTTCTTTAAACCTTTGTCAAATAGGAAACTATGCAAAGTTAGGGATTCTTCCTTGAATAAAATTGGTTCATGTGTAGCTAATTCTATCATGAATTCTCTACTTTCTTTAACTCTTTGTTCTTCATCAGTAAATCCGATATCTTCCATATTCACATCCAGGTCCAAGTCTTTAAGAACAATCTCATCTTCAGGTGCACCCTCATTTCCTCCTTCTCTACTTGTTTGTATTTTTATTTTATTGGTCACTAGGAGTTTATGAGGCATTTTAACACTTACCTTAGGAGGGTTGTGATCTCCTCCATCATTTGAATTGTTCAATAAAGATTTCCTTTGTTCCTATGCCGCTAACTGAGATCTTTTATTTGGTGGACTATTTTTCTGTGAAACATCAGACGACATAGTACTCCTTTCATTAACAAATTTTATGTTTGTCAATGGTATTGAAAACAATTTCAATATCATCTTGTTTCTTCTCAAAAAACAATACTCGATGGTTTTGGATATCACCCTCTTCTTCACCAAATAAAAATGTATGAGAAAATGAAATACTATAGACAAAATATATCGTATGATTCATAAACAACTGATAAGGCTAAAACCCTTTGATTTCATCTACTAGATTTAACTTAAATTGATCAAATTGAACTAAAAAATGATCAATATTTACAACATTTCTTAAAATTATCTCCCCAATTCTCCAGGGAAAAGGAAAAATTTCTTTTTCCTTTTTTCATTGAAGAAACATGCCCATAATCTATATTGTTTGCACACTTCTACACCAAACATATTGTCTAACACATAATATGGGAGGTATGAAGGTATTTATCGAGAAAAATAAACTTTGATGATATTGAAGTGTTCCATTGATCCAAAGGTTCCATTCTTATCTAGAAAGGTTGTTTCTTCTAAAGATAATCTTGGTTTACTTGACCCAGAAATGATCTTTTTGAAGGAGGAAACACATGCAATGTGCACTTCATAGAAATGGTACATAGCCTTTTGTTTCCACAAGGTTGGGTACCACATATAAACAAGGTCAATTTTAGAATTGACTTGTTTAGATAAATTCAATCCTTTGAAAACATGACATTAGGGAATGGAGAAGATTAAATATGAGGACATGTAAAATTTCTTATTCTTCTTGCAATTTGATAGCTGAAAAGATATTTCTTTGTAGATAATTTTCATCCAATCGAAAATCCCTTTCTCATGAATTGAAAAAAGCAGGATATACAAAGTTAATCAATGAATGGTAGCAGTAGATTCTCAACTAGCTACCCTAGAAAATAATCATGCAATCTCTTTGTATGGATTCTTTAAAAAATTGACTTGGATGCTTGATAAATCTTATGGAATCACTTCCGGGTCTTAAATATATTGTTGCAGCAGCTCCCATCTACCATTTTTTTCATTAAGGAAATATTTATCTTCGTCGCCTTTAAAGGTCATTATCGGCTCTGGTATCCTGAGCATTTTCTTGAAAATTGAAGGTGTCAGAGAAATAGGGGACTCTTCTTATAGCTGAATAATTCTCTGGTTCTTACCAAAATTTTTTTTTGTTTTCTATTTTGTCCATGACCTATGGGACTAGCCTGTGGCTGAGAAACCGTGACTCATGGGCATATAAGCTGTCAAAATCACCTAAGTATTGCACCCTTCCCGAGACACACCAATCCTTAACATGGTTGGATTTTTTGTCCCCACAAGTTTCGAATCGATGACTTTAACATCACAGAGTGCCTTAACAACACACTCTGTCACCGACTATCCTACATCTCGAGGAATTAAAGGTTTGAAGCCATTACAACATACTCATTGTGAGATTTTATTCATGTCATTATGAGAATTGAACTCGGGTGGGGAGGATAACAATCATTCCTCAAAACCATCCAAGCTACACTCCATTGACTGTTCTTGCCAAACTTATTTATACAGCACAAAACTAATGATTTGGCATAAAAAAAACTATGGAGCACGACCTACTGAAGAAATTCTTGATGTCCAAATATAGTTAGAACTTCTCTCTAGAGTCGACAATGTAGAATAATACTTGTATTCTATTGATAAATAAAACTTTTGATCTTCCTGACATTTTTTTTTTATTTGTATCTCCATGGAAGTTATGCTTTCTTCTCAATGTCATGGTTAATGAAGCTGGTAGATTAATGTACATTCCTTTTAGAATATTAATGCCAAATTAAAACTTTTTACCCTATGTTGGTGAAGGACATTTAGGTGAAAAACATGGTAATTAATGAAGGAATTTAGGAAATGGGCCAAAGAAGGAGCACACGCTAGAAAAAGGGAAAAGTAGCATCGAGAAACCAGGAAATTCAAGAAAATGATGAAGGATGTGGATTAATGAGGAAAACAATTGGATTTTGGACTAGCCGCGATCAGGGAGTTATAAAGTGGACAAATGTAATCCACCTAGGGTTAGTGGGTTAGGGTTTTGGTCATTTTTGTAACAAGTAATTAACCCCTTTTTTGTAACATAAATATGTGTTTGAGGTAGTAGAAACGAAGCTAGTGTTATAGATATATAGACTAATACTGACATGATAGAGAGATGAGAAGAAATAAAAAGATATGCAATGTAATAGAAGATAAGGTCATAAGCTTTGGATCTTAGTATGTTCTTATCAACCTCAATTGTAATGCGCATAATACTATAACCTTGATGAAGAATAATAAAAGAGCCACAGAATCCATATCTTTTTGGACGTAGCCCAGGGGGGTGAAACATGATAAATTTTTGTTTTTATGTGGAATGGTTGTCTTATTTCTTGTGATTGTTTAGGTATGATGAATGAATGAATCTGCAATAATAAAATGCAACACATAATAGAATGATAGGATAATTACAATAGAGTAAAATATAATGAATGTATTTGATGTGTTGATGTAATAGAATAATATATATGATGTACTTTGAGGTAGAAAGAATGTCTCCCATTCCCACATAAGTATACCTTCCAAGATTGCAGACATCTAGGTCTTGTAGTCACCCATAAGCCATCTCTGGTGAGACTACATTTTTCAGTCTGTGTACAATGTTTCCTTCTAGCCTCTAGAATGGCTGATGGTTTACATGGTTTTTTTGGAAACCTAAAGTGGAACCCGAGTTAGCATGAGAAACTTCCAACAAATGGTTATATTGTCGGCTAGAACACAAAAGAACATATTGGAATGGACTTGTTGAGAATAAAAGTTAAGAGAATGAAGTATTATAAGGGGATTACCAAACCATGGAATCCAACTAAAAAAGATGTTGAACAATGGATGACAACAAGAGATATTGTTTTTTTACATAAAGATAGTAAAAACCCTAAGTATACACTGTGCCAATATTTGGAGAGGTACATATTTACTAATCTTCATGAGACATTGTTTTGTGAATTTTCACATTTGTTGCAGGAATCAATATTGATATTGAAGGAAACTCACCCAACTAATTAGATAAGACCAGTAGAATGGACTATCGAGAATATTGTGCATCTACAAATTTTCAACAATAAATTCACACACACAGTCGATTTCTAGCTAGAAATCATTATTGTAGGATTCGTTATCGAGTTTGCAGTCGATAATGCAAAATCATACATTGTTGCAGAGCACAAGGTTTTGAAGGTTCCAAGAGGATGGCATATTAGATCACTCTATACATCAATCAAGATTTTGCTGCATCATAAACGTGTGATAACAATGGATTCTAATAGCTAGATAACTTTGCGCTCATGGGGAGATTGGGGGAAACACTAAGGATGATCTAAGATATGGAGAGGGATATGGATAGAGGTAAGAAGAAGGAAGTGATGGAACCCATTATGATGCATGAAGAATGAATCAAGTAAATAATGGACATACAGGGAACGATGAGTAGTGAAAGACCCTACCAATAATATTAATAGGAAAAAGAGAGTAGTAGCCAAGAGGGAAGGCTTGGAAAGTTATGAATATGAGGTAGAGGATGTCCAGGATAAATATCATATTAAGGAAATATTGTGTGCCACATATGATAGAAAAACCATAGGTGATGGGTCTGACATAGAAGAAGTAACTCCATTCCAGATATGAATTAGTGTGGAAGCCACGAGTACATGCACGACTAAGACATCAAGAAATAGAGAATGTTTTAGAAAACTAGAAATTACTGGCAGGAGTCTAATAGGTCAAGGGACCAGTTGAAATTCGAGTAGAAGTATGAGTTAAGGTAGCAGTAGTCATTTATATACACCATGCAGAGGAAGTACTACACATTTTACAATGGTAGGAGAATATCCAACCATTCGGTTACCATAATTTTATGGATAAGGGTGAGAGGAACCATAGGAACATCTATTTATGTTTGAAAAGATTTGGGAAGATAAAAAAAATATGGATGAAGACACAAAAGTGTCTCAGGTTGCAATCACATTCAGAAACCACACACTCAACTGGTTTATGATCCTAGTAGTGAACATTCCATAAGGATCACCTAAATCCATCACAGATGCAAGGAAGACACTAGACAATAAGTTCTAGCAACCAAGTTCAGAAGATCAATATATGAATGATTGGATAGAAATCAAACAGAATCCAAGAGATTCCATTTGGAAATCGATCATAAGTTCAAGAGATTGAAAGGAAGTTGAAATATCCCATAAGAGACATGCAATATATACAACTATTCATAAAATCATTATTACCCTATTTTAAATATCCATTGTGACAACAAAAGTTTGATACTTAGGCCAAGGCTCTACAAGAAGCCTTACAACTAGAAGAGAATCAATATAAAAATATAGATCCAACTATAGAACATCTAAGAGAGGATACCAACAATATGACATTTAAGTTGAGATAGAAAAAAGGCAAGGGAAAGAGGGAATATGTTTGTTGTACCTGATGCAGAACAAAAGGACACCACAAAAATGAGTGCCCAACAGTTGAGTAGTATTTGAGAGTAGGGTTGTCAAATTCCTTACCCATAGGAGGATTATGGTGTGAAATTTGTAAGACACCTAGACATGATCCCTGTCATTTCCCAATGATGCAAAAATACCAAACAATGCCTAAAAGTACATTATGCAGTTTCTACAAGTCTATAGGACACGAGGGTAAGGATTTTAGAACCATGGAACTTATTAAGGAAGGGACCTCATATTCTTATAGGATGCTAGCAGAACTAATGACAGGTCCACCTGCGCAAGAGTATAATAATGTGAAACATTTTGCAGTGCCACCTAAATATAATAAGGTACCATGGTATAATAGACTGTGCACAGACAATGAAGGAAACATAGGAGGAAAAGGAAGAGGAGGATTTGAAAGAGGCATATGACCAATAACATGCCACAATTGCTAGAAACCTCAGGATTATGTAAGGAATTTCCCACAACCATCAGCCACATGCATGTACTATCATGCAATAGATCATACTATAGAAGAATGTCCTATACTTCTGACAAAAATAAAGGAAAAAAGGAATCATAATAACCAGAATGTTCAATGGATTGGAAAGGAAACTAGAGATGATGGGAAACGAATTAATATAGTTACTTGAGGTGGAACCAAAATAGGAGTAGATGCAATAGATCATAATCAAAATCAACACCAGTGGGTTAGAAATAATACAACACCTCAAAAACATTTTGATGTGCGCAAGGAAAAGGAAACATTCAAGTAGTCCAGACAAGAAATTTTGTATGAGAATATTGCTTCTACCTCAAATGCACAATGAGGGTATGATGTCCTTGTATATGATATGCGTCATCCATATGATCGTACAAGTGGAGATCATCCTTCTGAAAATGTAAGTAATCTAAGAAACTTTCTAGTATCTTGCTTGAAGTTATTGAATGATCAAACATCTATACAAGCATTACAAAGTTTGTTAGAAAAATGCAATCATGAAGAATATATGAAACTAAAGAAAAATATAGTAAATCATTTCCATAGGAAGACAAGAAAAAATAGAGACTTCAGACTAAAATCAAATATTGTAGATTTTAGCATAGGTGACATCATATTAGATTTAGGATATGAGGTAAATGTTTTTCCTAAGAAAACATGGGAATGCATGGGGGAACCTACATTGAGAGATTCACCTATTCAATTGAAACTAGAAAACCAACATAGAGTGATACCAATTGGTCGATTGAAATGCATACCAGTGGATTTAGATGGTGTGTGCACTATGGCATATTTTGAGGTAATTTATATAGTGGATAATACTACACCTTATCCAACATTGTTAGGACTAGATTAGGCATTTTACAATCAAGCTATCATCAACTTGAAGACACAGAAAGTGATTTTTGAATCGGGAGAATATAGAGTCATAGCACCATTAGATATTTTACAAGGTGTAATATATGTTTAACCAACAACAAAAAAATTCATCACAAAAGAGATAAATTAGTTCTATAGGACTACCACATGCAAGGAAGATTACATTAACCTAACAACAAATGGAATGCTTAGATGCAGAAGCATCAGTTATTGTGCTTCAGATTCTGGCATAGGACTGGAGAATTAGAAACAACGCTTACATGAGATATCTACCATAACATGTGAAAGAATGACACGCACACTAAGATGGGTTGGCATAGAGGTAAGAGAACCTCCAAGATTTTATGGTGAAAATGATTTGAAAGAAGTCATAACAAAGTTTGAGTTAGAAGTATTGGAAAGTAAAAGGTTAATAGTTTTGGATATTTCCTTGAAAGGAGCACCTACATGTTGGTGGGTTACTCACAAAGAAAATATCCATGATTGGTACCAATGCAAAAGATTACTACGCATTCGATTTGGCACAGAACAAGAGAATAAACATATGGAGAAATACGATGGAACATTACAACCCAGAGAACATATAGATAGATGCATAACCCAATGGAGACTAGTATCACCAGAAGAATGGCCATGTCACTTCATCCATACATTATAAGGCATACCAAGAGATTGGTATACAAAATTGGAACTGCACAAAGGAAATAGATATTGGACAACTTTGCAGCAGGATTTTGTAATCATGTTTTCATTTGAACATGAGAATCCAGTGATGAATGGAACAATGAAGTTGATAAACTAAATTATTTTTTAAGAAACTAAAGTTGATATTATAACATATTATCAGAATCACAACTAACATTCAGTTAGAGAGTTGTTACACTATTACCACATCGTAGAATATGACCCAACAAAAGAAAACCCACATGATATTCATATAACAAAAGTTGAATGGAAACTATAAGTGGAAGGCCCATAGTTAGAGTCAGAAGAATTTTATGCACCACTAAATATAAAGAAGATAAATATTGGAATAGAAGAAAATCCGAAAATTGCAAGTACTGGTGATTATTGGGATAAACAGACAGTGGAAATAATAACATAATTACTATGTGAGTATAATGATCTATTTCCAACAATGCTTTCATAAATGAAAGGGGTGGAATGATAACTTGGACAAATGAAGATTCCTTTTCGACCAGATGCTAGACCAATAAGACAAATACCTTATAGGTTGAATCGAGTATATAAACATAAAGTTAAGGTAGATTTTGATAAAATGTTAGAGGCTAGTATAATAGAACCTATTGAATAATATAAGTGGATTGGTCCTATGGTAGTTCAAAAGAAGAATGGGGGGATAAGGATCTGTGCAGGCTTGAGGAAGTTGAATGATGCATGTCTACATGATCCCTTCCCTACTCCATATACATATGAGGTATTGGAAAATGTAGGAGGAAATGAAGCATTCTCATTTACTCATGGATTTTTCAAGGTATCAACATATCATAATAGCACCAGAGGATCATCATAAGACTACATTTTCCACAGAATGGAGGTCATATCAATACATAGTGATTCCCTTTGGATTGAAAAATTCCCCTCTTATTTTTTCAAGAGTAGTGGTAGATACATTTAAATATTTTATACAGAAGTTTTTAGAGGTTTATTTGGATTATTAGAAAATATTTAGCCTATTGAAATATCATGTTGAAGTCTTAAGATTAATACTAAACAAGTGTAGACAATTTCAAATCTCTTTGAATATTAAGAAATGTATATGCAATGCACCATTTGGAATTTTTCTAGGAAATGTGGTTTGTAAATAGGGTCTATTGGTTTTCTCTACAAAGATTGGTGTCATTGTTAATCTACCACCACCTAAGTCAGTGTGCCAATTAAGAGCTACACTAGGTCATACAAGATACTATAGAAAGTTCATAAAGAGATATGCAGAGATTACTGTGCTAATGAAGAAAATGTAAAAGAAGGATATGAAGTTTCAATGAAATGATGAGTGCCAACCGATTTTGGACATATTAAAAGAGAAAATGGTGGAATCACCAATTCTAGTGTTTCTAGATTGGTCAAAAGAGTTCCATGTTCATGTTAATTCCTCTTCAATATCACTTAGAGAAGTATTAGCACAACTAGGAGAAGGTGACATACATCACCCAATAGAATTTGTAAGTAGGAATCTCTCAGAGTCAGAACAAAATTATAATACAACAAAGAGAAGGTTTGGCTATGGTGTATGCATTATAAAAGTTTAGAAATTATTTATCAGACCAACATTTTAAAATGTTCACAGATCACTCTTGTCTCAAATACCCGGTCAACAATCTAGTGTTGGGGGGGAGAATATGTATATCGTTGTTGTTATTTTAAGAGTTTTATTTTGAAGTAGTTGTGAAACGTGGAAGATTGAATGCAAGGCCAAATCATATGTCCAAGATAACTAATGGAGAGGAACCAAGAAACTTGGAGGACAATTTATTGGTACAAAACTCTTTTCACTGCATATCGGTGATGAATATTGTTATTATATCATTGACTTTTTGAGTACATGATTTGATCCAAAGGAATACAACAATGCGCAGAATAAGAATTTAGTGGTTAGAGCTGCAAATTACGAACTTATTGCAGGACATTTATATAAAATGGGTGTAGATAATATTCTAAGGAGATGTGTCATGGAACATGAACATCCTATCAACTTATCAAAATCACATGAAGGAATAGTTGGCAGACATTATGCTAGAAAATCCACTATGAAGAAGATACTACGCATAAGACTATGGTGGCCAACAGTTTCTAAAGATGAAAAGGAGTATTTCCAAACTTGTGATGTTTGTCAGAGGGTAGGAAAGCCATCAAGGAGGGATGATATTCCACTAGAACCTCAAGTAACTCTTAAAGTGTTTGAAAAATGGAAAATAGAGTTTGTAAGACCGATCAACCCACCAACTAGAAGATCAGGAGCAAGATACATCATTACAGTGATAAAATATTTAACTAGATGGGTTGAAGCAACAATAGTAAAAGATTGTAGTGCAAAAACTACAACACACTTACCGTTTGAACAAGGAATTACAAGATTTTAATACCATCCTTGATATAATGGAACAATGGAAGCATTTAATAAAATATTGGAGAATTCCCTAACTAAAATTTACATTGTAAACATGGATGATTGGGATCTGAAGATACCAACAAT
The DNA here is from genome assembly GCA_009831015.1 of Picea engelmannii. Taxonomy (NCBI): domain Eukaryota; kingdom Viridiplantae; phylum Streptophyta; class Pinopsida; order Pinales; family Pinaceae; genus Picea; species Picea engelmannii. The sequence goes on along the minus strand of ML789524.1, from coordinate 479,229 downwards.
ATTATGGGCCTATAGAATGACATGCAAGAAACTTACAGGGAAGACACCTTTCATATTTGTGTATGTTCAAGAAGCATTAGTTACTTTAGAATATTTTATACTTTGTCTGCATATTGCATCCATTACAAACATGACATAAAGAGGCAGAGCCCATAAAATATTATGTCAACTCATGGAACTAGAAGAAGATAGGATTATGGTTGGTTTCCATCAAGAACTACAGAAATAAAAAGACAAAGAATGGCATGATAGACGGATTAAAAATAAAAACATTAATGAAGGATATACAGTTCTTCTCTATGACAAAAAATACTTACAATACCCATAGAAATTTAGGATGCATTGGCTAGGGCCATATGAGATAAAATATGTCATAGATGGAGGTGATGTATAGTTGTAGGATCTATCTAGCATATATATTCAAGGATTATTTAATGGTAGTTGACTAAAACTATATAAGTACAGTTGACCCAATAACCCTTAGTAGTTGCAGCGCAAAAAATTACAATTGTACATAGTGTATATAGTAGAATATGAAAAAGAAAGGAAAATTTGGAAAAGTAAGAAAAATACAAAAAAATGAAATGGATGGATGAGTGTTAAAACATCCAATTAGAGTATATGATGCAGGAGAATCTACGACGTCATGGCGCGAGCCAGCGTGGAGAAAAGGGAAGAATAGCTGGACAACATCAATGCATACCTTTTTGAATTTATTTGAAAAGATTGTTGCGCCGTCGTTTGAATGAATGCATTCATATGAAGTGCACTTGTAATGTAATGTAGATAAGAAGGCATTTAACAATTTTAAATGCTGGTAGATAGGGTTAGCCGTAGATTAGACAGTTTCATTTCCAGGAGGGAAAACGAATATAGGCACCCTCCTTGTATAATTGATATTATTATCCATCATTAGCATAGAAGAGCAAGATAGAGAGTAGGGCAGAGAGTTGTGAAGAAACCCCATGTACAGAAATTGAATTAATAGGAAAGCTTTGATTCAATCTCATGGATGTGTTTGATCTCTGTGTGTTGTCGATATTATGTTGTTGCATGCTTGCTTATTTTTATGCTTATCTTCTATATGTTGCATATGTGATTGCATATCAGGTTCAAAACTTGAGAGAGTGAGCGAGTGAGTTCCAATTGTTTCACTGATTTGAACCAAAAGATTCCTGCATCGAGTGCAGTCGAATTCCTCCGCTTAGAGTGCGTCGAGGAGGTTCAACAGTGAAGATCTTATTCTCGTCAACCAAAACTGTGTTGGTTATTCGAACCATGCAGGTGAGTGCAGGTTGAATTGAAGTCTCAGAGACGAAACCTGAGAGAAGGAGGACTGGAATGTTGTTAGCAGGATTGTACAGGTCTAGACGACTTCCACGCTTTGAGAGTTGTTGGAAGTCGAGTACAGGAAGAGCGTGAGAAGCCTCTGAAGGAGTCAGAGAGAAACAAAGATCAGGAGGGATAGTTCCTTGCAAGCATCGTAGGAACATGCCTGGGAAAGATTCGAACCAAGGGCAAAGCTTGGAAGCCGGAGGATTCTCAAGAGGAAGAGAATCGACAACTTGTAATTCCAGTGAAGTTCTGCGAAATCCCGAGGACCGTCAGATCGTGGAGGAGTTGCATGGGAGATAACCCGTAAGCACAGGGGAAGAAGGATAAAGGTCTATCGGGTTTCGATGGTTCGGCGTTCGGGGGTTGGCGAGGTAAGAGTTTTACACCTCGTGAAATCGCGAGTTGCGATTTCCCGATTCGATGGGAGTCGTCGATCCGAATGGGGACACGTGGCGCAAGATCCTGAGGAGTCGGGGTTCGGGGTTTTGCAAAGACTGTGATCTTGTGCATCAGGAAACGCGAATTCCCGAATCGCGATTTCCCGATAGCACGAGTGGGAGACAGGTGTCAAGGCGTTAGGCCTTACCAGGAGGTGCTGTCAGGTGGCATCGCAAGATTGGGGTTCAAGGTTTTGCGATGCAAAAGAATTGCGACCGGTGAAATCGCGACCTGCAATTCCCCGATGTAATCGCAACCGTCGATTGGGGGGGGAGGACACACGTCAAAGGATCCCTTGGAGTCGGGGCTCGGGGACTTGAGATTCGGAGAATCAGGGTTTTCGATCATAGGGAAACTTGCATCGCGGATTCGCAATCCATGAAATCCTGAAGAGGACGTGGCAGCATGGGACCCTGGAAGCTAGTGGAGTACAGGTGGCGTTGTATCGGGGTTTCGGTCTTCAGGACTTTTCACTGCAAAGGAATTGTGAACGGCGAAATCGCGATCCCGCGATTCTAGATAGAGTGGAGAGAGGAGCTGACCTGGCGAGGAGATAGCGCACGTGCTATCGGAGTTCGGGGTTCAGGAGTTTGTGGTGTCAAGGATTCGTGACATCGCATACTCCGATATCCCGATAGGGAAACCCCCGATGTGCGGGAGCATTGACTGTTGACCATCGACATTCAGGGTTCGGGGATTTGATTTGCACGAGAACATGCACACAGGGTTCGCGATAGCGTGAACGCCGATTTCCTGATTTCTGAAGGGGAGATCGCCGAGGAGAGTCCCGTGGGTGACGAAGACTCCCGAGAGGATTAGAAGAGTACTTAAACTCTTCGGGCCCATGTGTGAAGAAGGTCCTGGAGGGACCGACTTGCTCGGTGAGGGGCAGGTTGGGTTTAAGTGGTATCAGAGCCGGAGTGTCTTTGTTTTCTGAAGCAGAGATAGAAGAAACCTAATGCCGCCCAGAAGAGAAAGGCAGTCACCTGATCGTGAGGACAGGGATGCCCGAAGAAGGGGTAGGCCAGCAGGTAATGCTGAGATGGAGCGAGAGATGAGGGATCTCTGAGCCAGACTTGAAGAAATAGAGACCACCCAGAGACATGGTGCTAGTGCAGCAGAGTTCAGTGATCCCGAGATTGAAGAGGAAGCTGGACATGCTGAAGAAGAAGTCGCGGCAGAAGACGCGTCAACCGAGAGGTTGATTAGAGCCATTTTGAGGATGAGATCGAAGACGAAGATGGAAATTCCAACTTACGAGGGAAGCCTGGATACAGAAGAGTTGTTGGATTGGATCCGAGCACTCGACACCTACTTCAATTATGAAGACATTGAAGAGGACAAGAAAGTGAGGCATGCCGTCACGAAGCTGAAAGGACATGCGGCCTTATGGTGGGACGAGTTGTAGGCAGAAAGGCGTTCCAAAGGCAAACAAAAGATCAAAAGCTGGGATCAGATGATCGCCAAGATGAAGGCGAAGTTCATTCTGAGGGATTACCAGATCACTCTGTTCAGGCGCATGCAGAACCTGAGACAGAAGCTGATGACAGTGAAGGAGTACACCGAGGAATTCTATAGGCTCAATATTCGAGCTGGTCATCAGGAGAGTGATGACGAAAAGGTGGCGAGATACCTAAATGGTCTCAGGTATGATATTCAGGATGAATTAAGTATGGTCACCATCCGAACAATTGAGGAAGCTTACCATATGGCTTTGAAAGCAGAGGAGAAGTTGAGCCGTAAGCAGGGACAGCGAGGGCGAGGCAGAGGCCATCCTAGAGGCAAAGCAGTTGCCTAAGAGAGAACTCAAAATCCCAAGGAGGATTGGAAGAGGCCTCAAGGAAAAGATGAAAGAGGTGGAACCTCGTGGCAGAGGCAATAAATTTCTGATCCGAGGAGGCAACAAGGTGATCAACAAGGAGGATATGCTGATGCCAACACTTTTCCTCGTACCCGAGGTAGAGGAAGAGGCCGTGGAGGATTTATCACATGTTTTACGTGTGGGAAAGACGGACACAAGGCCGTTGACTGTCCATAGAGGAATATGGACAGAGGAAACGCTCATGTTGCTGAGGCGCAGAGGTGTGATGTTGAAGATGAAGACGCTGGAAGTGGGAAGTCACTAACAGTGCATAAAGTTCTCTTGAAACCCGAGAAAGAGGTGGAGGACACAATGCAAAGATGCAGACTGTTTCGGACGACTTGCAAGACCAAGGGCTCGAAATGCAAGGTCATAGTGGACAGTGGGAGCACCGACAATCTCGTCTCAAACGAGATGGTGGAGAAATTGGCGCTGGACACGCACAGACACCCAAGTCCATACAAAGTGTCATGGCTGCAAAAAGGACACCAGGTATGTGTTACAAAGAAATGCTTGGTCAATTTTAAAATGGGTGAATATAGGGATGAAATTCTGTGTGACGTTATACCCATGGATGTATGTCATGTATTAGTGGGAAGACCATGGCAGTTTGACAGAAATGTTGTTCATGATGGGAGAATGAACACCTATACCTTGGAGAAGGATGGGAAATCACATACCTTGCATCCGGTAAAGGATAAGGAAGTGAATCCGGAAGTGAGCAGTGCCATACTTCTCATGAGTGGGAAGGAGCTTCTCACAGAGCTGGAGAAGGATGAGGATCCACAATTCTTTGTTGTCAGAAAGCCGAAAATCATCCTGACAAGCACAAGAGTGGACGACTTACCAGAGGAGATTCAGGAACTACTTGGAGAGTTCGCTGATATCATCGTGGACGAACTACCTTGTTCGTTGCCACCGATGAGGAGTGTGAGTCACCACATTGACCTTATACCCGGAGCAAGTCTACCAAATAAGGCAGCGTACAGGTTGACACCTCAGGAGAACGAGGAAGTCAAAAGGAAGGTACTGGATCTGCAGGATAAAGGACTGGTGAGGGAGAGTCTGAGTCCGTGTGCCATTCCAACGGTACTAAGTCCGAAGAAGGATGGGGGCTAGAGAATGTGTACAGACTCCAGGGCGATAAATAAGATTACCATCAGGTACAGGTTTCCACTGCCAAGGATGGACGACTTGATGGATTACCTGAGTGGGGCAAATTACTTCTCCAAGATAGATCTCAAGAGTGGATACCATCAGATCCGGATGAGAGAGGGATATGAGTGGAAGACAACATTCAAAACAAATGAGGGTTTGTACAAATGGTTGGTCATGCCGTTTGGGTTGACAAACGCGCCTAGCACATTTATGCGACTGATGAATGAAGTCCTGCGGGAGTTCATTGGCAAATTTGTAGTCGTATACCTGGATGATATTTTAATTTTCCGCAAGACAAAGGCTGAACACTTGAGGCATTTGGCCATTGTGATGAGAAGACTGCAGCAGGAAAAGCTACTGATCAATTTGAAGAAGTGTTCCTTCATGCAGATAGAACTCATTTATTTGGGCTTTGTAATCTCGGAAAATGAATTGAAGATGGATCCTGAGAAGGTTGAAGTAATCAGGAATTGGCCATCGCCAAGAAATGTTTTTGAGGTAAGGAGCTTTCACGGGTTGACAAGCTTCTACAGAAAATTCATTCGGAATTTTAGTGGAATCAGTGCCGCAATGATGGACACTGTGAAGAAGCGGCATAAGGTTTTCCATTGGACAACAGAGGCTGAAAGGAGCTTCAATTTGCTGAAGCTAAAGATAACTGAGCGACCAGTGTTAGTGTTGCCAGATTTTCAGAAAACCTTCCAAGTGAAATGCGATGCCAGTGGGTATGTTGTTGGAGGGGTTTTAAGTCAGGATGACAGACCTGTTGCATACTACAGCGAGAAGCTGGATGATGCAAAACTGAAGTACTCCACATATGATAAAGAATTCTATGCCATTATCCAGGCCTTGAAAAAATGGAGGCATTACCTCATACCCAAGGAATTTGTTCTGTACAGTGATAATCATGCGTTACAGTTCGTGAGTCAGCAAGAGAAGCTGAATCATAAGCACGCAAAGTGGGTGGAATACATGCAAAATTTCACATTCGTGATCAAGCACATTTCGGGGACTGCGAACAAGGTAGCTGACGCCTTGAGCAGAAAGTGTTTATTGCTGCAGGAATTCAGGGTCAAAACCTTGGGTTTTGAAAATCTAAAGGATATGTATGCAGGTGACGCAGACTTTGGTGAGGCATACGAGGCAAACGAGAACCCAGTTCTCAGGGATAAGAGTCCGTGGATTGACTACCTGACCCAGGATGGATTGTTGTTCAAAGGCAATCAATTGTGCATTCCAGATTGCTCTATGAGAGAGAATTTGGTAAAGGAGAAGCACAACGGGGGCTTAGCAGGTCATTTCGGACATGATAAAACATTCGCCAAGCTGAGCGAATCATATTTTTGGCCAGGCATGCATGCAGATGTGAAGAGATTTGTTGACCGATGCAGAATTTGTCAACACGTGAAGGGCCGAAAGCAGAACACAAGGTTCTATCAGCCATTGCCCATACCTGAGAGGCCTTGGGAGGCGATTAGTATGGACTTTGTGTTGGGTTTACCGAGAAATCAGCGAGGAGTTGATTCCATTTTTGTAGTGGTGGACAGGTTCTCAAAGATGGCACATTTCATTCCGTGTCATAAAACCAACGATGCAACTCACATCACCAATTTATTTTTTAAAGAGATTGTGCAACTGCATGGATTGCCGAGAAGTATAGTCTCGGATCGGGACACGAAGTTCATAGGTCATTTCTGGAGGACGCTATGGAAAAAGCTGGGAACTGACTTGACGTTCAGCTCAGCATACCATCCGCATACAAATGGGCAGACAGAAGTAGTCAACAGAAGCTTAGGGGATCTGTTGAGGAGCCTAGTGGTGGAGCATCATTGTAGTTGGGATCAGATTTTTCCACAAGAAAAATTCGCGTACAACAATTCGGTAAATTAAAGTACAAGTAAGAGCCCATTTCAGATTTTGTATGGGACACAGCCGAGAGGATTTTCTGAGCTCAGGGAGTCAGAACAGGCTGAAACTAGCAGCGCGAGAGCTGAGGAATTTGTTGAAGCAATGCAAGAACTTCACACATAGGTGAAGCAGCAACTGCAAAAGTCCAATCAAGAGTACAAGCGCAGAGCCGATCAGAGAAAAAGACAACTTCAGTTTGAAGTTGGGGACATGGTTCTGGCGCACCTAAGGAAAGAAAGGTTCCCTAGGGGAACATACAACAAGCTCAAGATGAAGAAAATCGGACCTTGCAGAGTCCTGAAAAAGTTTGGGGAGAATGCATATGAGCTTGAATTGCCAGAGGGCATTGGGATATCTCCGATTTTCAACGTTTCAGATTTATACCCCTACAGAAGGGATGAAGCAAACACTGGAATTGAGGAACCAGTGATCCAGTTGCAGAAGCAATTTCCAGTTGCACAGAAGCCAGAGATGCAGTGCATACTGGATAAAAGAGTTGGCAAGAAGACCAGGAGGAAGCAGTATTTTGAATACCTAGTAAAATGGACAAATCACCCAGTGGAGGATGCTAGCTGGGAAACAAAGTCAGTGATCCAGAAGCATGGGCACACTGTGCAGGAGCTTATGGACAGGAGCCCATGAAATCTTTCGAGCTGAGGAGCATGATGCAGGAGCATCTACGACGTCATGGCGCGAGCCAGCGTGGAGAAAAGGGAAGAATAGCTGGACAGCACCAACGCATACCTTTTTGAATTTCTTTGAAAAGATTGTTGCATCGTCATTTGAATGAATGGATTCATATGAAACACACTTGTAATGTAATGTACATAAGAAGGCATTTAACAGTTTTAAATGTTGGTAGATAGGGTTAGCCATAGATTAGACAGTTTCATTTCCAGGAGGGAAAACGAATATAGGAACCCTCCTTGTATAATTGATATTATTATCCAACATTAGCATAGAAGAGCAAGATAGAGAGCAGGGCAGAGAGTTGTGAAGAAACCCCATGTACAGAAATTGAATTAATAGGAAAGCTTTGATTCAATCTCATGGATGTGTTTGATCTCTGTGTGTTGTCGATATTATGTTGTTGCATGCTTGCTTCTTTTTATGCTTATCTTCTATATGCTTCATATGTGATTGCATATCAGGTTCGAAACCTGAGAGAGTGAGCGAGTGAGTTCCAATTGTTTCACTGATTTGAGCCAGGAGATTCCTGCATCAAGTGCGGTCAAATTCCTCCACTTAGAGTGCGTCGAGGAGGTTCAACAGTGAAGCTCTTATTCTTGTCAACCAAAACTGTGTTGGTTATTCGAACCGTGCGGATGAGTGCAGGTCGAATTGAAGTCTCAGAGACGAAACCTGAGAGAAGGAGGACTGGACTGCTGTTAGCAGGATTGCACAGGTCTAGACGACTTCCACGCTTTGAGAGTTGTTGGAAGTCGAGTACAGGAAGAGCGTGAGAAGCCTCTTAAGGAGTCAGAGAGAAACAAAGCTCAGGAGGGATAGTTCCTTGCAAGCATCGTAGGAACAGGCCTAGGAGAGATTCGAACCAAGGGCAAAGCTTGGAAGCCGGAGGATTCTCAAGAGGAAGAGAATCGACGACTTGTAATTCCAGTGAAGTTCTGTGAAATCCCGAGGACCGTCAGATCGTGGAGGAGTTGCGCAGGAGATAACCCGTAAGCACAGGCGAGGAAGGATAAAGGTCTATCGGGCTTCGATGGTTCAGCGTTCGGGGGTTGGCGAGGTAAGAGTTTTACACCTCGTGAAATCGCGAGTTGCGATTTCCCGATTCGACGGGAGCCGTCGATCCAAAGGGGGACACGTGGCGCAAGATCTTGAGGAGTCAGGGTTCGGGGTTTTGCGAAGACTGTGATCTTGTGCATCAGGAAACATGAATTCCCGAATCGAGATTTCCCGATAGCACGAGTGGGAGACAGGTGTCAAGGCATTAGGCCTCACCAGGAGGTGTTGTCAGGTGGCATTGCAAGATCGAGGTTCGGGGTTTTGCGATGAAAAAGAATTGCGACCAGTGAAATCGCGACCTGCGATTCCCCGATGTAATCCCAACCGTCGATTGGGGGGGAGGACACACGTCAAAGGATCCCTTGGATTCAGGGCTCAGGGACTCGGGATTCGGAGAATCGGGGTTTTCGATCACAGGGAAACTTGCATTGCGGATTCGCGATCCACGAAATCTCGAAGAGGACGTGGCAGTGTGGGACCCCGGAAGCTAGTGGAGTACAGGTGGCGTTGTATTGGGGTTTCGATCTTCGGGACTTTTCATTGCAAAGGAATTATGAACGGAAAAATCGCGATCCCGCAATTCCTGATAGAGTGGAGAGAGGAGGTGATGTGGCGAGGAGATAGTGCACGTGCTATAGGAGTTCGGGGTTCGGGACTTTGTGGTGTCAAGGATTCGTGACATCGCATACTCCGATATCCTGATAGGGAAACCCTCAACGTGCGGGAGCGTTGACTGTTGACCATCGGCATTCGGGGTTCGGGGATTTGATTTGCACGAGAACATGCACACAGGGTTCACGATAGCGCGAGCGCCGATTTCCCGATTTCCGAAGGGGAGATTGCCGAGGAGAGTCCCGTGGGTGATGAAGACTCCCGAGAGGAGTAGAAGAGTACTTAAACTCTTCGGGCCCGTGTGTGAAGAAGGTCCTGGAGGTAGCGGCTTGCTCAGTGAGGGGTAGGTTGCGTCAGTATACAAAATGAAATAGACACTAAGTGGTATGAAATAACATGAATACAAATTGCACCATAGATATGTTACCAGGGAGAAAAAGAAGCGCGTTGATACAAAAAAATGGTCAAAAAAAAAGAAAAAACAATGATTGAAAAATTTTGGCGCAATAGAGAATTTATGACGTGACCTATAAAAGAATAAAACATGAATGAGAAGACTCATTTTTAATTTGTGCAAATGAGAGATAAGGAAGAAAATTTAGTGTGAGCGGGTGATTTTGATGTGTCTACTCACGATTCAGAACAACCCCTTTCATAATTTAACAAAATGGCACCACCAAAGCTAGGTGATCCCAACTGGGTCACAATAAAAACACAAAGTTCCATGAGCATTGCATAGGACACAACAACGAACAAAGTAAACGTAATACATCCAAAAGGAGTGGTGGATATGGACACTATTCCATCCCCAATCATTGAACTAGTTAGTCCCACATTTGTAGAAGAGAAGTAACATCAAAATCCAATGACAAAAGAAATGGATATCGACCCACGGAGTGAAACAAAAACCCTAGAACAAAAAAAAAATTGTGCAACAAAATGGGTTAGGAGAAGAAAAACCTCAGGAACAACTAAATGAGGAAGATCACGAGAAGACAAAATTTGATGAAGGGAAGAAACCTATAACAAAGCCAACGTAGCAGTTGTGGGAACAAGTACAGGTTGAAGATATCACATACCAGTAGAACTCAGACACTGAACAAGATGAGGAAGAGAACTAGGTGGAAATGGTAGGTCCATCAGTATGGAAGAAAAATACTAAGGAAAACATGTCACACCAAGAACACCAAGCAAGAAAAAGGAACTAACATTGTCACAACCACAGATACCTGAAGGTGTTAAGATACTTTATGAAATGTTAGGATGTATGAATAAGATGAAGTATGTTGAACATTATGTTACATATATGGGGAAGTTTCCTAAGTTCACGTTGCAAATCCACATGGAAAGTAAAGGACCAGGTCCATCAGGAGATCCCATTTTGGTGCCAAAACAATGGATTATATGGCTATATAACACACTAATTATAAACTTGTTGGAGATTCCTCACTTTGGAAAATTAAAGGATGTGAATGCATGTGTCAAACAACTACTGACACTGGTACAGGGAGGAATCTTATGGATGGATAGGCTTGTATCCATAGATGTGGACTTAATTATGGAAATCACAGTATTACCAACAGATGGATAAAAGCCAGAGGAATACATGGATGAAAAATCTAAAGAAAAATCCATGGAAGATGAGATAAAGAATAAATATGGGACTAACAAAGGATCAAGGGGAATTATTATTAGATAGATAAATAAACCAACAACTAAGTTTGTAACAAACATGATGGCATGCAAAGTTTTGAGAAAAATTCACTAGGAGGAATCCCCTATAGGAGTAATAGTAGTAGTTGTGCAGTGCACAAAGGGGAGTCTACTTAGCTAGATTCCATATCTACTAAATTTGTTTATGGAGGATTACAAGGATGTGCATGATCTAGGTTCAAAATTTTATTATTCATGGACAATCATATTGATAACATGGGTTGGATGGGGATAACCAAAATATAGTAGATTTTACTAGAGGCTAGGGAAATTCCACACAACAAAATATACATCATTATGGCATACTTAAAATCCAAAGAAAAGGAAGGTGAATTATAGCATTTTCTTCATGCTCTATGATGAGATGTAGGAGAATCTAGAAAACACATGGAGAATACCACAATAACTTGTGAAAGAGAATCAAGGAATAGAAAACTTTCAAGCTTCAAGGCATAACATGTGGATCCAGGCTAAGAGGGATCCTAAGAAGAAATTTCTACACTTAAGATACCATGTCACAAGGGAAGAGGTGTAGTGGGATATGAAGGATTGTCCTGAAGAATGGAAGGTTCTAGTGATCTCAAAGAAAGTACCAAAATATAAACAAAAAGTAGAGGCTGGTCCTTCACGACAATCAACCATCCCAACATAAAATACAAGGAAAGAGACAAAGGGTAGCACAAAAATTAAAAATCCAAGGTAGGAAAACATTATCCTTGTTGGATGTATGGGCTAATCCAGGTTATACCTTAGTTTTCCAATAAAACCCTAGTAACCATCAACCCCTATGATAAAACAAAAGGAAACATTATCCATAGAATGCACAATGCAGTCTCACCTGATATGGATTATGGGTGATTGCATGAAGAAAGTGTCTGCAATCATGGAAGGGATGGAACTTGTGGGAATTTTACGGATATTAGAATTCTTCTAATTCAAAATGTATTCTACCATACCATCATTCATTAGATATATTATTTTACCGATTCAATAACACTCATTATATAGAAAACATCATACTATTATATTGCGCGGTGTAAAAAAATCTCACTAAATTCATGGATTCATTCAACACAAAATCATATCAAAGAAACACATAAGATAATCACACATAGAGAAAACATTTTTACCATGGTTAATCCCCTTGGGCTAAATCCATAAAGATCTTGTGTTTATTATTATTATTCATCAAAATCAGGCGGTGCACGCATAACATCAAACGTTTTTCATACTCTGTGAGGTTGATTAGTGTTGCATCAAGCTCCACATGTTGCAACTGGACCCTCAGATACAATCCATAAATCTCAAAACTGACTCCATATGACCTCCATATCTCAACAAAACTATTATTGTGACTCAAAGTTTAGAAATGTTCTCAAAAGGAACTCTCAGTATACTCAAAAATGTCGATCCCCCTATCTACCTCATACATCATATTTATACAAAAACATGGGTAAAAACCCTTACATTGACTACCAAAACGCTAAATCTAAGTGGACTCAACTTGTCCACATTCTAACTTCTTTTGCACTCTAATCCACATTTGTGTCGGGTTGATTTTCCTTTATTTTTTATGCACTGCCTCCTTTGCCTTCTTGTGTGCTGCTTCGTTGGTCCATTCCTTATATGTCATCCTCGTTTACTGCACTCTTTCCTCAGAATTTGATCCAAAAATAGCCTACTCCAATAGTCCCCAACACTAACCCATGGCTCATCTTGAGCCACTCAGGCAGTATGTGCCTCCTACACTGATTTCTCCAATTCTTGGAAACTTCCTGACATTTCTCCAGCACACGTTTTAACCTGTGCTCCCTTCTCTACAAAAAAATTTACATTCTATGCTATGATAGACTCCCTCATCATCTCTTTAGCCTCCAACTTAAGAACTTCCATATGACCCTTGGTTGCATCCATTTCTGTTAATATCTTCTCTACGTGTTCCTGTAGCGGCTCCAGTTGAGCCTCCCTTGTCTTCTTCTATGTCTACACAGTTTTTAACTTTGCTTGTAAATTTTTGAGCTCTTGTACACTCCTGAGCCTCTCCTAAATGTTCATATCCTCTTTCTTCTTCTTCAACTCCTACGAGGCTGAATTGACGCTTTCCTTCTTTTGTTCTAGTGCCTACAACTTTTCATCTTCTTATAGACTTGTCCAAACTTGTGCACTTTTCTCATATAAGTATGCAATATTCTTAACACTATGCCATTTCCTTTATGTTCCCTATATCCTCCTACACTTTGTGATCCCACCTATGGTGGTTTTATTTGGTTCAATTATTCCATCAACTCTTTTATATGACTCTTGTAATCTTCCAACGCCTGCACAATCTTCCCAATTTTCTCCTCAATTTGTAAGTTTGTCCCTTATTATGCGTTGTCTAGATTTGACTTAAAGACTTCTTCAATGCACTCCTCTATCTAGCCAATGCACTTCTTTACCTGGTCCTTCTCAGCCTATATTTCCTTGATATTTATGTTCAATGTGTTATTGATATCCTTATATGTTTGTAACTCCATTGCATCTGCGCCTTCTCTATATTAGACTTCTTGTGCGACACTAACTTGCAATTTGTACAATGATTTCGTGGGGATATTGGGAAAATCCAAGTGAAAATGATCTATCTCTGTTAGTTTTTTATGTGTTGTCTCCTCTTCTAACTGCATCATATCCTGAGTGATAGGAAAAATATCACTCCTTGACACTATGATCTGTAATGTTTTCTGCACTGACACTACCTTTTCCTGAAAAATATGTTGTGGTTGCACCTTTTCTTTCTGTTGTATTTCACTCAAGTGAAGTTGCACCAACGTTTCCTTCATTTATGATAATCTCTTTAATATTTCCTCTCTTTTCTTCACCATTTCGTCCCATGACTCTGCTACACAGTCTTGGACTTTTTCTGTCACCATCTCTGCATCATCTTATGCTACAATACATTTTGGGACATCTATATGCACCTTCATATTTTTCCTCTTTCCTCCTTCCGACGACACATGTCTCTTCTATGGTAAAGTCTCTATCTGTGTTGAATTTGTAGGTATCTATATATCTGTGATATATCCTCCTATGTCAGAATCATTGTTTCCTTTTGTGTTCTTTCATTAGTTTTATTCTTCGGTTGTTCTCTTTTGTTGGTGGCTTCGGTGTGAATTTTATCCTATGCAGATGGCTTTGGAATGTTTTTCTACTGTATTGGTTTTCTTACTATCACACCTCGTACACTATCCTTTATGCACTCTGCAACTTTACTGGTGTTTTTTGTTCGAATTCCTGGTTTTTTGTCATCTACCAGCTTCTACTGGTTGTTTCCCTTTATGTCCCTTCTTTGATGTCATTTTTACTTTCCACTCATCTGGATAGTCCTTCACGGACCATTGAAATTACTCTCTTGTGTTCCTCCAGCACTTATGGTGGGATTATCCATGTCTCTTCCACCTTTTCCTGTATCTCCTCCAAGTAAATCTCAAATATGCTCAAGTTAGCCTTCCTTTATTTTTTGTTTGAGGTGTGCCACAGTGATACATACTCTAATAGGCAACACTTTCCTATCCTTCTGAAAAATATGCTAAATTTGGGGTGCCTCCATCCAATGAATGTTATGATTATGATCAACCATGAGTAATAAAAATCTATCCCCAAGTCTTGTGCATATTGGCACTCATCCAAAAATAATTTCACTACATATGGACTACAACTAAGTAGAGTCCCCTTCACGCACTACGTGAATACTACGATCACCCCTACTGGAGCCTTCTCCTTACGAAACTTTCTTAGAAACTTGCATTCCACTAGCTTCATTTCCAACCTTTTTGTAGGTTCGTTGATCCTATTAATCACAATTCCCCTAGACCCTTTCATTGTGCCATATGTTTTCTACATTTCCTCTGTCAGGGTCTTCTTCTTAGTTTTATCATCCATATATTATTCAGTTTTCTCACCAATAGTTGGAAGACTTGTGATCTACCTAGTTAGGTATACGTCAATGAATATGGGCCTGTCTAGCCATAAAATACCTCCATGTACTAACTCCAATAATTTTTTGATGCAATTATTCACTTCCTTGCCACATCCAAAATGAGGGATATGTACTAAGTCCATTATCCTTGTGTTGTATAAACCTATTATCCATTACTTTGGTTCAAGTATTGGTACTCACATCACACTGATCCCTTTTATTTCCATGTATACCTATGGATCCAATCCCTGAAATTTGTCTTTATCTACTACGTCATGGCATGAATACCTTATTTTTTCTACACATCCTACAATATTAGGTAGAATTGTCACTCCTTATAGAATGCATGGTAATGTTATCATGACTTTTAGTTGTTTACACTGTCATATATGCACCAATTGTTTCTTGTTTCCATTTCCCATTGCAGTGGATGGCCCTGCTTCCTGACATGCATCTGAATTTGGCTCACCTATAAAATATTCTACTTGCACATGTTGCTCTTTTTTTGGTGTTGGTTTTGTAGCTAGTTCATGTATAGGTTCGACCTATGCCCTAGGCACGTTAGACTATATTCTTCCCTGATCCTCCCCATTTTTCTATTGTGACGCTCCTAGACAAAACTATGAGTAATGGGTTTTTTTTCTTCCATATTTAAATCGACATTCATCTTCTCTGGCTCATGTTCTTAGAATGATGTTGGGCTAACTAGTTCCAGTGACAAAATCACGTCCATGTCCATGACTCCTACCTGTACACTAGTGTTTTCCACTTCTAGTTCTTATGTATTTGGTGATCTTGTATTGATGTGGGTCTTCCTTGAGACTTGGGCAAGTGCTCCAACCTTTGGTAAGAAGATACTATAATTTATTAACTCTGGTGTTCTAAATCAATGCTAAAACCTTCGGGGATAATTGGTCGCTTTGTGTGTTTTCTCAACTTCTTCTCCTTAGATCTTGTTCGCTAAAAGTCACAATGAGGTATTATTTGCATGTTTCCTTATTTTATAAGGCACTTCATTAATTCTCTATTGTATTCCACTTTTTTTATGTTACTTTATCTCTTTTATTCTATTTTCGGTCATTCTCCCTCCCAACGCCCAATGTTTAGTTTTTCTGTCGTTTATTGTATTGAATTATCTCACACTGATTTTCCATCTATTGCAAACTATCCCACCCACCCCCCACACTCACTCCCTCCATCCCTCCTCCTCTCTTTGTCCCTCCCTCTCCCTCTCTCTCACCCTTTCCCTCTCCTTATCCCTCTCCCCCTTCCTCTCTCTTTACCTCCCTCCCTGTCCCTCCATTTCCCTCCCTCTCTCTCCCTTCCACCCCCTCTCTCCCTTCATACCCCCACCCTCTCCCTCTCTCCCTCCCTCCCTTCCTCTAAATCCATCTCCCTACCTTTTTTGATATCTCTCTCTCTCCCTTCCTCTCCTCCTCTCCCCTTATATCCCTCTCTCTCCCCCCCATATATATCGCTCTCTACCCCTCCCTCCCTCTCTCCCTCTCTCTCACCCTTTCCCTCTCCTTATCCCTCTCCCCCCTTCCTCTCTCTTTACCTCCCTCCCTGTCCCTCCATTTCCCTCCCTCTCTCTCCCTTCCACCCCCTCTCTCCCTTCATACCCCCACCCTCTCCCTCTCTCCCTCCCTCCCTTCCTCTAAATCCATCTCCCTACCTTTTTTGATATCTCTCTCTCTCCCTTCCTCTCCTCCTCTCCCCTTATATCCCTCTCTCTCCCCCCCAT
>ML789524.1:449866-460534 GCA_009831015.1 Picea engelmannii | reverse complement strand
CCCTCTCTACCCCCCTCTTTCTCCTCCCCAACATTCTCTCCCCATTTTCATCCCTCCCCCCCACTACCTGACCCTTCCTCTTCTCGACCCCTCTTCTCTCTTCATCCCTACATTTCTTTGAAGTCTATCCTAATCTAGTCTAACCTAAAACAACGCTAAAGTATACTACCTAACGTTACCCTAAACTAGTCTAGTTTAACCTAATTTAACTTGTCTTAACCTTCAACCTAGCCTAGTCTATCCCAGTTGAACTTGTCCTAACCTACCTTAGTGTATATTAACTTAGACTACCTTGAGCTAGCCTAGTCCTACCATAAAATAGCCCAACCTATCCTAACCTTGCCCTAATATAGCCTATCCTAACCTAACCTTAACCTAACCTAACCTAGCCTACCTTAAACTAACCTTGCCTAGCCTAGCATAGCTTAACCTCACCTAACCTATCCTAGCTTAGCTTTCCCTAACCTATCCTAGCTTAGCCTACCCAAACTTAGCCTAATATAACCTACCCTACAATAACATACTAGGCTATGCCAACCTAACCTAGCACATATTACCTTAACCTAGTGTAGCCTACTTTACCCTAACCTACATAGACTGATCTAGCCTAACCTAGATAGACTAGGTTACCCTATCCTAGTCGAACCTTAAGTGTAAATCCCTAATAATAATCCTAAACCTAAGCCTAAGCCTTTATATAACCCAAGGCCCAAGCCTCACATAATACTCGCATAAAATAAAAATAATTCTTTGAACAAATTTATAATATAACAATATACAACTTACTCAAATCCATTTTTGAATATGGAATAGAGAATCATGGATCCATTATGTTAATTAAAGTAAAAATGACATAGTTTTAATTGAAAATACAAAGTAATTCAAAGAAATTAACAAAATGACAACAAACATATAATAAATTTACATCACACACTTAAAAAAAGATAAGATACCACATATAAAATAACTAACATAAATAATGAATTTATAAAAAAATTTAAAAATATAGCTTTTATCTACAATAAAAAATAACAAATAATAAATATTTTAAGTTAAAACAAAACACAATAAAATAAAAAATATGGTTTTGATCTACATGAAAAATAACAAATAATAAATATTTTAAGTTAAAACAAAACACAATAAAATATTCAATGTACACATAGAACTATATACAAATTTTCTATTTACTTAATTAATTAAATGAACTATATACAAATTTTTTATTTACCTAATTAATTAAATGAAAGTGAACAATAAATACAAATAAATACTTAAATAAAATTATAATATAAAAATTATGTAATTTTTTGTCTTAAAAATTTAATTAGCCATTGTCTATTTGTTTTATATTTTGGTTTTTAGTTGTAATTTTGTTATATAAACTTGTATTAAATCACAATTTTATTTTTTTTAAATTGTATTTTTGAATGTTTAAAAATAACTGGAATATTTGGATTATACAAAATTAACCATTAAAATCTGTAAATTCAACAATTTTTTTAAAAATTTAAAATAAAATTTAAAATAAAATAAAAATAAAAAAATATTAAAAAAAAAACAAAACTCAAAACAATTAAAATAAAAATTTCAATTTCCGTTATGCTTATATTTTACTGTTTGAAATTAAATTTATTTACTGAATTGTAAATGCTAAGTTAAAAAGAAAAAGTTAATATTTAATGGATATATAACGCCTCAAAGTCAAACCCATTAAGCATAAGAGACAAATAATCTAAAGTTAGCAGAATTATGATTGGGGCTAGAATAATAAAGGACCGTAAATTCCGTCAGCAGAGATGGGCCGGACAGATTAAACTAACTACTGAGAAACCAACGAACAATTGGTTAATTCAGGTTAGAGCTTATCCTTAGAACTTATTATGATTCTTCCCTTATCATGCTTTTTCACATTTGATTTTCACAAATTCCCAAACGTTCAGTTTATCGCTGCGTTTGCGTTTATCAGTTCATTATGATTCTTTTTCAAATATTACAAATAGATAGTTTCCCTCTGTCCGTTATAGCTAATCATGTTTTTTCACTTTTGATTTTCGTACGTTTTCAAATTATAGTGGGTGATTTGCGCAGGCAATTTATAGATTTATGATCTTTTATTAAAAACCGTATTAAAAACTAAAAACGATACAATAAATTCATTGACCAAGGCCATATTCGACTCCTTACAATTTTTAAGCTCTGCAAAATAGTCCATGGTAAAACGTAAAAAATAAAGATAAAGAAAAACAAGAAACCAGAGAAGTCATTAGATTGAATCCCTCGGAGGTATAAGAAGCAAAATAAATGAGCTGGAAGTGGGATATTAGCATGGCTGAAAAATATAATTGTGTTGAAAAACCAAAATGTTGCCTAGTCATCATACTATTGTATATAGTTTCAGTTAAATAACTTGAAAATATTAAAACTAGATATGAAATCATTAAGTTGCTGTACACGATTTAGTTACATATTTTATTTGTGAATGTAGAAATAAATTCAACTTGTTTAAAAATTCATGGAGCATTTGAATTATATAGAATTAATTATTCAAATCTATAAATTCAATAATTTCTAGAAAGATTTTCAATAAAATTAAACAAAAAAATATCCAAAACACACAAAATAACACAAAATAATAAGAATAAAAATTTCAGTTATGATTATGTATTTACCATTTGAAATATAATTTATTTACTAAAATGCAAATGTTAAATTGAAAAAAAAGTTTTAATGTATATATAAAACATTACAGTCAAATCCATTAAACATAACACACATATAATCTAATGCTCCCACAATGAATGCCCAGTTTGTCTGGACTCTTAGTGGGTGGAGGAGTTTAGAAGGCTGCTGTGCTAAAAAGAAGGATTCAGGTTAGAGCTTATCCTTAAAGCTTATCATGCTTTTTCACTTATCATGCTTAGAACTTATCATGGTTTTTCACTTTTTGATTTTCACTTATCTCCTTCAAACCCTAAACGCCTCCCTACAATTTTTCTTTTGGAGGTCTGTATAAAGCTCTACAAAATAGTCCATGGTAAAACGTAAAAAATAAAAAATAAAACAAGAAACCAGAGAAGTCATTAGATATAATCCCTCCGAGGTATTAAAAAAAAGAAATGAGTTGGAAGTGGGATATTAACATGGCGTTGGAGGTCTGTATAAAGCTCTGCAAAATAGTCCATGGTAAAACGTAAAAAAAATAAAGAAAGAAAAACAGGAAACCAGAGTCCATGGTAAAACGTAAAAAATAAAAATAAAGAAAAGCAAGAAACCAGAGAAAAAGTCATTAGATCGAATCCGTCCGAGGTATAAGAAAAAAAGAAATGAGGTGGAAGTGGGATATTAACATGGCGTTGGAGGTCTGTATAAAGCTCTGCAAAATAGTCCATGGTAAAACTTAAAAAAATAAAATAAAGAAAAACAAGAAACCAAAGAAGTCATTTGATCGAATTCCTCGGAAGTATAAGAAGCAAAAGAAATAAGCTGGAAGTGGGATATTAGCATGGCAGAAAAATATAATTGTGTTGAAAAACCAAAACGTTGGCTAGTGTTGAAATATAATTGTATATAGTTTCACTTAAATAACTTGAAAATATCAAAACTACATATGGAATCATTACTTACAAGATTCACTTACATATTTTGTAACCTTTTTAGTCAGATAAGATGTAACGTGTCATTCTACATAACCCGTTGAGATTGGGGATCCTGTAGAAGCGTTGATTTTCCCTGTGTAATTTGAACGAGAAAATACCTGTGTTTTATATTGACTAGAACTCTACCACGGATCTATACATTTATATTTTTATATAATAAAAATATATCGTCTAGCTCTCTTACAACCTATTGTCCATCCTCAAACAATACAGTGAAGCAATTTAATTTTATATGCATATGATCTGGTATTTTCTGCTTAATAAATAAATTTAATATTCTATTCTTAAATGTTTCTGCAGTATTGCCATTTTAGAGAAAAGAGAGCAGAAGAAAAATGTACCTGAAAATTGGAGAGCTGAGTTGGAGTGTTATCGGCTGCTTCTTTTGAGTGTGTCTATGCATTATATGTTCCATCATTACTCGTTCAACCGAACAAAGATAATCGAAGCTTCAATTCCCCGTAGTCCTTGAAAAACGCTTGGCAAAGAACAGGTTGTTGTACGAGAAGTTGAAGAACTTGTGGGAGGGAAACTCGTTCAAATCCGTGGAAATATTTCCTAACATCGTGTGGAATCGTCCTGGTGAAATTATTACCCCATGTGAGCTTTTGACTCCTGTCAAGCTTTCACAAGAGGGTGCTCGCAGAGATTTGTTCCAGAACATCAAGGTTCCTAGCTTCAGCAGGGCTATGATTCATCAGAGAACCCTTCGACTCATGGTTTCATCAAGTTCTGCAGGGGTAGGAATTTGAACTGGATGAAGGTCTTGGTAATAGGTCCCGTGAGCTTGCTTTCTGAAAGATCAAAGAATGCAGACATACACACAACAGAACGCTCCACCTCCACAAACGCACAAAAGAAAATAGTGCTTGCCAATAATCCCTGAGAGAGTGAACAGATAGATAAAAGCAAAGAGCTAAGGCCACTTCCAGAATGCAAAAAAGCAGATAGATAAAAGCAAAGAGCGAAGGCCACTTCCAGAACGGAAAAAAACAAAAAGCAAAGAAGGAAATCAAATAAAATGATAAAGTGAATGAGATCGTTGAATTTCACTATCCGTTAGAATGTAATACAAATTCAAACTAACCAAATTTATAATTCTGTCATTATCCAACGGTCTAATTATTATCCTTTAAGGATTTAAATTCAAATTTCCAAATTTCTAAAAAAGACACATGGTCTTGGTGACTACCCAATTACAAAGAATTTATACTTGTTTTACATATTCCCAATGTCAATGAAAACTTTACCCCATTTTTTTTTGTTTATATACACTTGGCTTAGCCAACACATAAAAGATAAAAATATTTAAGTTCAATCAGATATATAATCATGAAATCAAAAATGTATAGAACAGCCTAATGGAATTTAAGTAAAATACAATATAAGATTCAATACAATTCAGTTTTTCTAGTTCAATCAGATATATTAACTTATAATTATAAAATTATAAAAGTAAATATGTATGCAATAGCTTAATTGAAATAAACATTAAGGTAAAGTGAAATATAAAATATAATGATAATTTAATTTGTCATATTAATAATATTTTATAAAGTGTTTATCTTAAAAATTTGAAGTAGATAATATTTTACAAACTTATTGTATAATTTTTTATGGAATTTTGTTATTTTTCCTACACAAAATTTCAAATATATAATTATATTTTTTGTAATATCATATAAATAATAAACATTAAACAAAATATTAAACAGTTTCAAGTCAAAGAATATTCACAATATGTAAGTAAAAGAATATTGACAATCTTTTTGATATTAAATACATTGAAAATGGTGTGTTTAATAAGGAAAATACTTTGACGAAAATACTTTGAAATAAGAAAAAAAAAAGAGATAGCCCAAAATCCAAAATAGGTAGGGCGGGTTGGATGCTCAAGGCTTTGTTGCCCCAAGGTGGGTGATAGATCCACCCTGTGGTTTTATTAGCTATTAGATCAAAATCATTTTACATGCTTAATTATTTCTTGAGTACTTTTCCATCCCAATAACTCTTGGTTACTTTTTGCATTTCCAGCGAGATACTATGTTGATATTAAATTTTAGCATTCCTCAATTTCTGGACCAAACTAATTTATCCTTTCCTTGAATGAATACTTCAACACTTGTATTTTATTGAACCATTCTTTTCTATTTTCTTGGCCCAATTGGTTTCAACTTGACATGCATATTCAACTTTTAGCATGCCATAATGATGCACATATGTCTTCTTCTCCAACTACATATAATTAACTAGAAGTAATTAACACTTCTTTCAATGGCCATCATAAATTATGGTGATAATTCCAACCCATGGAAGGTTTTCAACGGATATTTTCCACTTGAGATGTATGTTTTTCAAGTACAATCTCTTTTACATTCTATACCAAGAACAAAACTATTTTCTTCTTCATGGACCCTTATTGATTTCCCTTTAGGATCTTCTTTTGCCTGTTTACATTCCTCTTGACTTGATATCTCCATGCTACTTGGGAATTATGTTCAACACTTTTGGAATACATCAACAATCCTCTTATATTTTTGGGATCCCTCATGGAGTGTTTCCATGCACCCGTATTAGCTTGACATGCACCTCATTATATCTTTTTCCATTCGCTTAATAGGTTCAAGGTTTGGACTCCACCTTAAAATCTTTCTTCCCTTTATGGAAAACCCTTCTTGAAACATGGTTACATTCTTTTGGATCCAATCTATACATAATGTATGGATTTGTGCATCTGGTAGCACTTTTAACATACATGATTTTCCTTACTTCACCCATGACATTCTAAAATTCACACCATGATTCCACTATACTACTTTGATGATAGCAATGGAGGTACTCCCCCCACAACTATATGACTAAACCTAGGAGTATCTTCCCTTGTATCCATGTATAAACCATGTCCTTTTATCAGAACACTAACACCTAGACTTACTATTCCTTTTGGAATAGTTATGCCCATAAAGTACTTACTTTTTTGTACCTTGGCATCCTCCAAAGTGAATGGACCTTCATTACTTTATCCACTAATGGTCTACTCTTACCCCCAGATTCCACTAAGAATTCTGATGAAAATGAATGAATTTTTTTTTGTAGTGGTCCCCAAGCCTTCATGGCTACACCTAGAATCCTACCTTAATATTATTTAGTCTTAGCCTTTGATCAACTTGTGAGTTACACTTGACATAAAATTAGGTCTTCAAGTTCCTCTTATCATTCCTGATAGAAGATCAAAACTCTTTTCTATTCTATAAAATCATACTTATATATCCTCATTCTTTGCATCTCCATATGAACCTATGATATATGAATTATTAGGTATTGGAGATGGATTTCCCACCTAACATCCACATATGATATGCATAATTGTCATTTGGAATTTTGTTCCAATCATAGTTCCATTGAAATTATTCTATATTACTCTCTGAGTATTGACATTTTTGGTTGGTAACTCCATCAAACAATCATTACACATCTAGTATTCCCATTGTCATCTAGAGTTCTTCCTCAAACAATAATTTCATTAGGGGTTCCCCATGTCAGTTATTGAACCTAATAGTTGATCTAAGAACTTCAGAGAAACCCATTGTTCCTAATGAATATATATCTCTATTATTTTGTCTCTTATCTATAGGCATTACTTTCATTTTCATTGTTCTATTAATAATCATAACAATTGAGAGAAATGCATACAACCACATTTAATAGTTAAGATTTATGATATACAATTCTGGGATATATCCATAGTCTTCCCCTCTTAATACCACCATAAATATTCTTGTAACTTCCTAGAAATACTACTATTCAAATCACAATTATGGGTGATCACATGGACTCCTTGGTCCAATACCTTTACAATTACTATTTTCTTTATGAATTCTGAGTTTTGAGCAAAAAGTTATGGAGATTTTAATATTACCCAAAAACTCCTTGAACCAGGTGAAATTTTTAACTGAGCTTATGCATCCTTGCATCCGATCCTTTGAAAATTTGATAGGATCTCAATTGAGTTCCAATAATCACATTTTGGACTATATAGCCTAGTTTCATCATCATTTAAGCTACAGGTTGTTAAATACATCCTGCTGAAGTTTGAGGCCAATTAATATTTTTGGTCCTAAGTGCTATAGTGATCCAAAATGGATCCAGGAAGGCCTAGAAATAAAATTTCTCAGAATCAAAAGAAACTAGTGCCATTGTGATGATATTTTCGCGTCGATTCCAGCCATATATATTTTTTTGAAAATGAACACCGTATGCAAAATTTATCATGTTATGATTTTTTTCCCAAACATGTAAACAAGTCAAAAAAGTCAACAGTCAACAGGTCGTACATTGGCATGATGTGGTAGGTGACATCAACATGAAGTCATGATGAAGTCAACCAAGACACATGGAAACACCAGGGCATGCCATGTGGCAGTCATTTTTGGAATTTTTAGGGTTGAGTTGCACCTGTACGAAAGTGACATGTGGTTCTATGGATGATGACATGGTGATAGGTGGAAGGATCTTGGCATGACACGTGGTTGTACGGACACGAAGTGGCACTAGTGGAAGCATGACATGTGGTAGGTATGATAGTGACATGGTAGTATGATAGGACGACACGTGATATATAGGCTCACTGTGAAGTTGACTTGGCGGATGACTCGACAGGGTGACTATGCAGTCACTAGATTCTATGATCTAATCTAGAGGTGACACATGGCCTAATCAAATGATGCCACATGAAACCCTGGATATGGCCAAGGTTGGATGGTAAAAAAGTTTGTTATGATCCGTGGGCATTGAACCCCTAACCTTCCATCACGCCAACGGACTACACCAAACATGATAGCCACAAGGGCACACATGCTACTTCTTTAACAATATGGCCATGATATTATTTAAGTGGTTAGTGGGTTCATTTTTTGGGATAAGCCCTGGTCGGTGGGGGGTTTGCCACATGACCAAGGGACGCTAGACCAAGAGCCAGGGCAGAGAACAAGGGCACAAACCTACACATGGCCACATTGCACTTCCCATATGACTAAGGGCCAAGGAAAAAGGGGCTCTTTCACCTATTATCTGGAGCCCATTTTGAGGGAAAATATTGGGAGGAAGTTGGGATAGGATCCCCAACTCAAGATATATATAAATTGGAGGTTTTTTACAGTCCAAGAAGGTTCATATTAGAAAAATTCTTAATAATTTGGAAGCCTGAGAGATTTTTATGTAGGGAAGCCATTGATGAAGTGAACTTTGGAGGTCGTTTTCATGAGCTACCCTCAACCTTTTTCAATTTTGCTAGTTTTGTTGGATTATTTAGTTTGCACAGAAAAAATCCATATTATTTTGTAATCCATTTGAGATACTTCTAATTTAATTTTGTAGCATTGAATATTAATAAGAAATCCTTCCCCACTGAGACAGAGGACCAGAGACGTAGGAAACTTTGTTGAACTCTATTATGGTTTTTTGTTATTAATGTCTAATTTATGTTTTGTATTATTTATGATGGTTGCAACATTCTTTCATTAAAATATCCTTCCTCATTTAAGTTTTTGAATGGTAATTTAACACATGCTTAAAACTCAACCAAGTTTTTAAAAGATCATTTTCAGATCAACTGGTATCAGAGCAGGTTGACAGTTGGTTGTTTGAGTTTGCATGACTACCAGGGAAAAGTTAAGTCATGGTGAAGGTGATATTGTAGAAGGGGATCCATATATTGGATTAATAACGAGGATGTGTCAGAGTGAGAAAATGGCATTGAAAGACGGACTTTCTCAAAATGAAAGAGAATTTCAAATAACTTTATTTCCCATGTTGGAGATGGTAAATGTGTTGTATGATGATTAATTGGAAAGAAAGAGGAATTTTCAAGGGGAATATTCAAAGAAAGAAAAACATGAAGAAGGAGAGGACCCTGCTAAACCTCCTCCTTCATCTCCTTCTTCTTCTTCTTCAAGTACAAGTTCAAATTCCACTATAAGAAAAAATTCTCATAAACATAAGCCTGATATGACATTACTTAAGCTTGATGTAAAATTTGATTTACCCATGTATGATGGGGAAGTCAATGATGAGAGACTTGATAATTGGGTTAGAAATATGTAAATTTATTGTAGTGTGCAACAAATCAACGATGAGGTAACCCAAATCAAATTGGCATCACTTTGTCTTGCAGGCACAACACTCATCTGGTGGTGGAGTAAGTTGCAACATGGTACTCAACAAGTTGGTAATGTATTTCCATCGTGGCAGGATTTTTTTTTTGTACTTAGAAAGCAGTTTATCCTTTGGGTTATAAGGAAAAGGCTTTAATTGAATGGAAAAGTTTTAAACTAAGAAAAGGAAAAATGGTGCAAGAATACAAAGATGAATTTCTTAATATGGAATTAATGTTAAATATTCAATTACATACACAAGAAACGCTTATGAAGTATATAGGAGGTTTACCTGAACATATTCATAACATTGTATTTATCTTTGGACCTACTAATCTTGATGAGGTTTTTGTTCAAGAAATGTATATTGAAGTAGGGAAAATAAGAGTTTGTGTATCAGGGGAATCGTCTTCAAGGAAATAAAACAAAAGAAAGGGGAATGCGAAGAGGGAAAATTTAGCTTCAGTGAAGAGAATCTCTCTTGCTAGCATTGCAAGAAAGAAGGGAGTGATGATGACCATTGTTGGAAATTGCACCCAGAGAAAAGAGTGAAGTGGTTCAAAGAGAGGAAAGGGAGGCAAACAATTGCAATAGTAATACAACCAACAAACTTGGGGTATGATTAAGGTGATGAGTCTAAAATCATGACAATTCATTTGTCAGGTAATATTGGTGATGATTATGACTCTAGAAGTAAATTGTTTCATATAAGGGTCATAATGAAACATACTAAGATCGATACATTGGTAGATAGTGGATCTCACTATAACCTAATTTCGTAGGAAGTGGTTAAGAAATTGGGATTAAACACTAAGATGCATCACAAACCCTATTCACTTAATTAGATAATCAAAGAT
>ML789524.1:366490-379899 GCA_009831015.1 Picea engelmannii | reverse complement strand
TATTGGATGGTTTAATACATGACGTTATGGTCATAGAAAAAGACTTATAGATCCCATGAATGATGATATAATAAGAGTTTCAACAACGGTAAAACGAAATCTTACTTATAAAAAATACAAGACTTCCCCAAATATTTAGAGCTATAGATTGTTCCTACGTAACTACAATCATTTAGAGCTATAGATTGCTCTTACTTAACTACAATCATTTCTGTAGATTTGGATAAGTCAAATTACAATATTGTATGAATCAAAACATAGCACAAAAACTTAATAAAGTAAGTTTCCATACCTTCCAAGAAGACAAGAATCATGTAATGTTAATTATCGGTATGATGAAATAATTGACACATGTTATTGAGAAACAATGATTCTTTATCTTGTCATGGAAACAACATGACAATTAGATAAGAATATCAAATAATCATATCAAATAAAGATATAGGCCATGGATAACATTAACAATGTGAAGGGGAATAAATTTACTTTGTGGATTCAATGGTGAGTGGGGTGAAGGTGCTTTCTTTGGTGGACACTTGCATGAACCACAAATTTGTGAGTGAGAAGACCAGAAAGTCACTCCATCATAATATTGAGAGAAGCATAACCATGTACAAGGTGGTCAACTCAATAGTGGAACTGAAAGTTGGAAGTTGTTTTGGAAATCGAGACTTGAAGGTTGCTCCATTGGATGATCATGCATTGGTATTGGGGAAAGAATTTAATATATATTCTTGAAGGGAGTGCTACTCCCACATGTAAGTTTCTTGGTGTTCTTGGACGAAGCCAAAATTCCAAGTATTCCCATGACAATGAATAGGAAGCTTGGATGAATAACCAAGATGTATGCAATCAAGTTTATTGAGAGAGTGAGTGGAAGTGTGAACAAACCTTGAAACACAACATAGCAGAAAGGGGTGAGTTTGGCCATGGTGACCTTGGGGGGATAGGGCTAGAGAGAACAAAGGCTGAAAGAGGGGGATTTAACAGAGGTTTTAACAAACGTGCCATATAACTAAAAAAAATTCGTCTCATGAAGATTGTAGTAGATTTTTTTTCAGTTCTTTTATTTTCAAAATGCATCAGTGCACCATTAAATTAAACACCTTGGTATGTACCTAAATGTAAAATGCACTAGAACAAACTTACATAAAATTTCATGGAACATACATAAAACCAAAAAATGTATGGGTGCAACACTACATAAATTATTGGTATGTACATAAAATGAAAACTCACCGATGTGTCATTACATGAAATGCCTTGGTCATACACAAAACAAAAACACATTGGTTTTTTCCATTACATTACTACCTCGAAGCATACCCATGATATAAACACGCTGGGGTGGTTATATTTATTACACCCTAGATTCCCTTTTTTTGTATGAAACATCGACATGCTTGTATTTTATGTCTGTCTCGGTGCTTGTATAATTTGTATGTTCCAGTGCCTATACTACCATGTGCACCGAAAGGTATTGAAATTTTGAATATTCGGGTTGAGAGGTTCATGCCATCCTTTGTTTCAAAGCACTGGTTCTTTTATTAAATTAATTCACTGGTGCATTTATTTTATTCAAAGCATTGGTCTGTTTAATTTATTTAAAGCACGAGATTTGTTATTATATTTAAAAATTCGATGTGTATTTATCACATGCCCACCATAAAATTTTAAACTATCGCATGTTTTATGCACGAATGCTTAAATATAACTAATGTATATTGGTGATTCAATATTCTTAATATGCATCCGAGCATATAACCCCTTAAAAAGAATCGATTTCTATATTATTTCAGCCAGCATTTTGTGAGTTAATACGAATGAACCAATATCTATATATTTTAATTAAATTTTTTTTACAAATGTTTTTATAATATTTTTTGTATTATTTCTATTATTTCATTTTGATATAATGATTGCATTAATGTCTTATCAATGGATCACACCTCTTTTATTTTCAACAATGTAAATCATTCACATATTAATTAATTAGCAACACAACATTTAAAAACATTTCACAATGCAATAAAATAGCAAACCCATTTTATTATATATGAATAAGAGATCCATGGTCATACAAATGGGAAAATGTAAAGGACCATAAGAATCAAAATGGAACCAATATGTAATTGCTACACTTATTCATAATATTTCCTCATGCAATTGGAACATTATTTCCACTACGTTAAGCAAAATCCCTCATTTTTATAGAATGATATTGAAAAGTATACAACTTGCAGTAACATTCAATTATATTAATTATCATTCATCACTTGAAATTTCATCATTTCTCTAGCTAAGTGCATCCCTCATTTATTTATTTGTTGTAGACGATATTGTACTTTGGTTATTTAAACAAAAAATTTCTTGCTCGACTTATTTTTGGCGTTCTGAATTCTCATGTTCCATACACAAACATTGAAACAAATTGTAATACATCAAAATACATTTATAATATAGTAGACTGTGCATGATTTTGTAAATAAAAAAGTGTACCATAGAAATGATAATTTTATCCTCCTTAGGCTGTGTGGGATGCTGACATGGCACCCCCGAAACGATTCCATGTCAACTCATGCTAAGAAGATGCATGCTACAATGGCACTAGATCATATGCCACCTTTTCCACTATTCCACCATGTACATTCCCCCATGGAATCTCACATCACTACTCTTCCATTTTAGATAACATGTGGACCTCATGTCATGCTGACATTAGCGTACGAAAAAATACCCAAATTGTCCAATTTTTCCTATTTTCGAAATTTCTCAAAATGCCCAATATTACATAATTATTCCCATGCCTACCATTAGAGCTCCGGGATTAGCTCAAAATAGGAAAATCTATAAACATGGGATTCCATCCTTCCCTCTTTAATTTCCCCATTAATTTAACCATAAATTTGGAGCTTTTCCCATAGATTCCCAATTTCATTATGGGTTCTCTTCAACAAGAAATTTGGCCAATTATAGGCCCAAATTTTCCCAATTTGAGATTTTAATTCATGTGCTTGATTATTGCAATTTCCTGTGAAATTTTCCAATAATTCTTCCACATACCACTATAATAATTTCGCCAAGCAACTTGTAGACAAACTGAAGAATTTAATTTTTTTCAATTCTCGCTTCAACACTCTGTTAACTCAAACAATTTAGGCTCAATGTTGAAATTGGAGCTCTGATATGACATTGTATCATCCCCATCCCCGAGTTGGGAAATGCCACATAAGCAATTATGAATTTTGATACCATTATAATTACTTGATAATCCTCTACAAATGGAAAAATCAATGCATAATAACAACAAGTGTATGTATACAACATATACAAGAAAAACCCATGAAAATAAATGTACAAATATTAACACAACACATAAATTAACACACAATATGCACTTATCTTTGGTAAAAATAACATTGTCTGTGTGAAGACCTTCCACGTTCCTCTAATACTTACACCACACTACTCATAACTCTCAACAGTAAGTCACCCATGAACAGGGGCCAAAACGCCACCTAAGTACATGAATCCTAACTAGGCTAAGGTCTCTCAGACAATAGAAAACTCAGACTCAGATTCCAACTCTAGAAAACAACCTACAATACCTCATTCCCCACATATTTGTCCAACCCCTGGAAGTGTTCCCGTTCTCTTCTCAAAAATCCTTCGACTTCCCCACTTCCCTTTTGGGGCTTCAACAACAGGTCGGATAAGAAGTCTCAAAGCCCTATTTCTGCAACTTGGCACCTTGAGAATCAATTCCTAGTAGTTCTCTCACCTAGAGAGAATGCTCACGGGCCTAAAAAATCACGTATTCGATATCCCATGGGCCCAATAACCCACCTCTTCAGTCTAGTTCTAAATATTTCCATGGTACAGGTACAAGTACAAGTACAAGTAACGACAACATGAAAGTAGAAATTATAGTAGTGTGGCGAGGTGAGAATTATGATGGAATGAAGGAAAATGATCTAAGTCTCCTCAAACTTATGTGCATGTTACCAAAATAAAACTTGTCATGTTGGGAAATATATGGGTCCCCCACATGGACCCACCACATGGTGATACGTTCCCCCCTTAGATAAATAGGATAAAATTAATTATCCCATACTTTATACTTTAAATTCTAGGAATATTGCCCCCAGGGGGGCAGCTCAATTGGCAAGTACCGTGAAAATGAAGTTCCATGAGGTTTCGAGTTCAACGCCCCCCGAATTACAATGTGTGCCGCATATGGGGCCTCATGGGCACACCTGGAGGTTATAGTGGTAGCAGTTGGATAACACGGTCATGTATAATGTGAGCACGTGCCCAACTAGTTGCTAATTCCTCCAGACATAAAAAAAAAAAAAACAAAAAAAAAAAAAATTAGCAATATTAATAAAATATTCATTTGGGCTTAAGCCCCCTCAGATTAGCCCATTTTTTCTAAAATATTATCCCTTCTTTCCCATTCTCATGGATTTTTGTCCCCCCATATTGTTTTATCTAGTTTTTCAACAACAATGATGTGTTTTCATTAAAATATTAGTGTGATTACATTTTACAAATATAGGCTCACTAGCCTTTTAGATTCTGTCTTTCCATCCTAATAACCACATAGGAACTCTAGCCTCAAAATACATATATACAAAGGCACTTTGGCCCAAATATATTCTCTCACTAGCCTATATGTATATTTACATTTACATTTATAGTTGGGGTTCAGCCTAGGGGTATTACATCATAGCTAGTAGTTCATATATGTTAGAAGCGTGATACAATTACATACAAGGATGGCCTCGCCCAATAAGCAACAAGTTCAAACAAAGGCCAAATGGAGTAAGGAACAGTCAATACCTAAGTCTATAATCCCATCCAATGTGATCTTTGTAGCCCCTAAGTTAGGGAAAGTTTATGTGTTGTTGTGCACAAATCACAATGTTCATGATCTATCATAGTTCCTGAATTGTAGCTTGAAAAATATGCATATATTATTCAACAAACCGATAGGATAGACAAGGCACTCAGTTCGAAACACGCCAATCCCCATAGGTAGTTTGACATCCTGACGTTGGTGGATTGCCCACATTTTGGCCAGATGACGTTGATGCATGAATGTGTGTCCTTCTTTCTTAGTCGATTGTTTGGAGGGTATATATGGCTCAACCAGCCATACCAAGTGGATGAGAAGACCATGTATCGAGTCTCATGCCTTCCAATAACATACGATGACCTAGCCAACGCAATTAAGGCCAAGGATTCAAAACATGAATATTTTTACACTAAATATGGGATGCATAGAGGCTCTTGTGAAGTAGTAATTATAGAGATCAATAACCAGATAGTCTGATTTGTGACGCAATTGCTTTCCTGTAAGATACTTTGGACATTCCACAAGGATGAGTTTCTAATTGGAGTTATTGTTGTCATTTAGTGATATGTTGTAGGAGTTTAGATGGTCTGGAATAATATATCCTAAATGAGTTTGTTGATGATTGTTTTGAGGTCCAAAACTCGGGCAAAGAGTTTTATTACATATGGGTTATTTTATTACTTGGAATGATTATGTTTGTGCCCCTCGGGCCACCAGGAGGATGAATTTGGTGCACCACTCTTTGTCACACCTTGATTTCTTATGCTCCAGTACACCAAGCAAAAAGAAGTCCAATCTAAGCATAACATATCCTTTAAAAAGTGGTACACACAACTGATACAAGCAACTAATGCGATGTTGTGAATTACAAAGAATCTACTAAAAAGGTATGAGTACTACCTAGAATTCGAGTCTCACTTCCATAATTTGTTATTTATCCATGTGCATATAAGAAATAATCCACCTACATTCTACCATTTTTCATCACAGAAGAAGACATCCAACTAGGTTTCATAGAATAGGACGAGGAATATCCGCCTCAATTTGCAGATGAGCAAGCGCAACTCGAAACTAGGATGAAGAAAAACCAAGAGAAGAAAAGGGCCAAAACTCCATCCAAACAAAAAGAATAGGACTTAGGATCTAAGAAAAAAAAAATTGATACCTCCGAAGACAAATTCATAAAGTTTTCGAATGATAAATCACAAACCGATGAGGAATCTAAGAATGAAAGTGACGCTTATTAATGAAATTATAGAGGATTTTAATGAAATAATGTTGCAACCATCATAAATAGTACATAAAAAAAAATAAACATTAAGAAAAACAAACCATAATTCCAATATTGTTAACATAGTTCAACAAAGTTGCCTACATCTTCGAGCCTTTGTCTTAGTGGGGGAGGCTTTCTTATTAATATTCAATGCTGCAAAATTACATCAGAAGTATGTAAAATGGATTACAAATTGGTCTGTTTGTTTCTTTCTCGACCTCAATAATCCAACACAACTGATGAAAATGAAAAAGGTTGAGCGTAGCTCTTGGAAATGGCCTCCAAAGTCCACTTCTTCAATGTCTTCCCTGCATAAAAATGGCTTAACATTCCAAATTATTTAGCATTGTGATAATATGAACCTTCTTGGCCTGTCAAAAACCTTTGATTTATATATATCTTGATTTGGGGATCCTATCACAACTTCCTCCCAATATCCAACCTAAAAAAGAGCTATAGATCCTCAATGTTGGGCAAAAATTCAATAAAATCAGCTGAATAATACAAAAAAAATCCATATAATCATTTTTTTAACCCAAATTGGGAAACATTAGGTGCACGTGCCCATTTTTCTTTTTCCCTTGGTCATATGGGAAGCAACAAGTGGCCATGTGTAGGTTTGTGCCCTTGTTCTCCACCCTGGCTCATGGTCTAGCACCCTCACGTCGCGTGGCTAGCCCCCCACCAACCAAGGCTTATTAAAAACACTGTACCCACTAACAATTGTCATGTGCACCTAAGTGGCTATTACATTTGGTGTAGTTCGTTGGCATGACCGGAGGTCAGGGGTTCCATCCCCATGGATTGCAACAACCTTTTGGACCAGCCAACCTTGGCAAAATATAGGGTGCCATGTGGTGCCCTGTGATTGGGCCATGTGTCAATTATGGATTATCCTATACAATCCAGTCATTGCACAATCACCATGCCTAGTCATCTACCCAATTAGATACAAATTCAACAAGTGCTACACATGTTTTCGTGTGATCATGCCATGTCACTGTCATACCTACCATGTGTCATGCTACCATTGGTGCCATGTCTTTTTTGTACAACCACATGTCATGCCCAAATATTTCCACCCATTTCCACATCAGCGTTTGTACAACCACGTGTCACTTCCGTAAAGATCCAACTCATCCCTGAAAACACCAAAAATGATTTCCATGTGGCACACCTTGGTGTTTCCACATGCCCCTACTGACGACATCATTATGTCACTTGCCACATCATGCTGACGTATTTTTGACGTCATCAGTATGGCTTGTTGACTGTTGAATTTTCTACTTTTTTTCCTATCTGGGAAAATGATCGGAGCATGATAACTATTGCATATGCTGTCCATTTTCGAAAAAACAAATATATCTCCAGAATTGGTGTGATGAGACCGACACAATGGCATTGGTTTTTTATGATTCCAAGAAATTTTATTTTTAGGCCTTCCTAGATCCATTTTGGATCATTCCTCCCCACTAATACCTTTTGGTCCTCCAAAAGGGTATTAACCAGACATCAAGTGCATGATATGCCTCCCCACTTTTCCTTTGTCATTAAACTATGTCCTATGCACATGACACATTATAATCAATTGCATAATAACCATGAAAAATGAAAGCATATTTTTATCCATCTGAACTTGTTCACATCTTACTGAAGCCACTACCATCCATGTAGATAACATTAGAATAAATAACATCATAAATATGACTGAAAATTAATCCATATGTTTGATGTGCTTGCACGACATTAACTTATCTTGAAGAAAATTATGATTGAACTTCTATTCTACAACCATTTCATGTTCATGCTTAAGATAAACCGATTTACTTGGAATAGCAAAAAAAGTCAACAGTCAATAGGTTGTACTGCTGAATTTAGTAGTACGTCGGTAATATGTGGTAGGTGAAATCAGTGTGAAGTCAAGATGAAGTCATATGAGACTTGTGGAAACACTAGGGCATGCCATGTGGCAATCATTTTTGGCATTTTCAAGGCTGAGTTGCACCTGTATGGAAGTGACATGTGGTTGTATGGATGTTGACATGGTGATATGTGCCAGGCTCTAGGCATGACACATGGTTGTATGGACATGACRTGGCACTAGTGGAAGCATGACACATGGAAGGTATGATAGTGACGTGGTAGGATGACAAGAYGATCTATGGCATATGGGCTAACTRTGCAGTTGACTGGGTAGGTTGACTATGCAGTGACTAGATTGTATGATCTCATCTAGAGGTGACATGTGGCCTAATCACATGGCATCATGTGGCACCCTATATATGGACAAGGTTGGCRAGTAAAAAAGTTTGTTGCACTTTGTGGGGATCGAACCCCTAACCTTTGKTCATGCCAACAGACTACATCAAATGTRATAGCCACAATGGCACACATGGTACTTGTTTAAAATTATGGTCACAATATTATTTAAGTGGTTAGTGGGCAAATTTTTTTGGATAAGCCCCGGTCGGAGGGGGGCTAGCCACACGACCAAGGGGCACTAAACCAGGAGCCAGGKTAGAGAACAAGGGTACGACCCTATACATGGCCACATTGCACTTCCCATATGATTAAGSGCCAAGCAGAAAGGGGCACTTGCACCTAATGTTTCCTAATGTGGGTTAAAATCTTTATTATATGGATTTTTTTTGTATTATTCAACTGAGTTTATTGGAGTATTGCCCAAAATTGAGGAGTTGGAGCCCTTTTTGAGGCTGGATATTGGAAGGAAGTTGAGATATGATCCCCAACTCAATATCTATATAAATCAGAGGTTTGTTTATAGTCCAATAAGGTTCATATTACCAAAATTCTTAATAATTTGGAAGCTTAAGCCATTTCTATGTAAGGAATCCATTGAGGAAGAGAAATTTGGAGGCCATTTTTGAGAGCTACGCTCAACCTTTTTCAGTGTTGTTAGTTGTGTTGGATTATTTAGTTTGACAAGAACACATCCATATGATTTTGTAATCCATTTGAGATACTTCTGATGTAATTTAAAAGATCATTTTTGGATCAAGTGGTATCATAGAAGGTTGACAGTTGGTTGTTTGAGATTGCATGATTACCAAGGAAAAGTTAAGTCATGCTGAAGGTGAACTTGTAGAAGGGGATCCATATATTTGGTCAAGAAAAGGAACATCCCAAAGTTATAAAATGGCA
Organism: Picea engelmannii; assembly: GCA_009831015.1. NCBI lineage: Eukaryota > Viridiplantae > Streptophyta > Pinopsida > Pinales > Pinaceae > Picea > Picea engelmannii. The sequence goes on along the minus strand of ML789524.1, from coordinate 370,606 downwards.
TTGAAAGAAGGACTTTCTCAAAACAAATGAGAGTTTCAAAGAATTTTTTTTTCCATGTGGGAGATGGTAAACGTGTTGTATGATGATTACTTGAAACAAAAGGGGCATTTTCAAGGAGAATATTCAAAGAAAGACAAAATTGAAGAAGGAGAGGACCCTCTTAAACCTCTTCCTTCACCTCGTTCATCATCTTCTTCTTCTTCTTCTTGAAGTACAAGTTAAAATTCCACTACAAGAAAACATTCTGATAAACATAAGCCTAATATGACATTACTTAAGCTTGATGCAAAATTTGATTTACCCATGTATGATGGGGAAGTCAATGCTGAGAGGCTTGATAATTGGGTTAGACACATGGAATTTTATTGCAGTGTCAAACAAATCAACGATGAGGAAACCCAAATCAAATTGGCATCACTTCATCTTGTAGGTACAAAACTCATCTAGTGGCAGAGTAAGTTGCAACATGGTACTCAACACGTTGGTAATGTGTTTCCATCATGGAAATATTTTGTTTTTGCACTTAGAAAGAAGTTTTATCCTTTGGGTTATAAGGAAAAGGATTTAATTGAATGGCAAAATTTTAAACTAAGAAAAGGAAAAACGGAGCAAGAATACAAAGATGAATTTCTTAAGATGTCATTAATGTTAAATATTCCATTACATACACAAGAAACTATTATGAATTATATAGGAGGTTTACCTGAACATGTTCATAAAACTGTATTTATCTTTGGACCTACTAATCTTGATGAGGTTTTTGTTCAAGAAATGTATATTAAAGTAGGGAAAAAAAGAGTTGGTGTATCATAAGAATCCTCTTCAAGGAAAGAAGACAGAAGAAAGGGGAATGTGAAGAGGGAAAATTTAGCTTCAGTGAAGGAAGAGAACATATCTTGCCATCATTGCAAGAAATAATGGGGTGATGATGAACATTGTTGGCAATTGTACCCAAAGAAAAGACCAAAGTGGTTCAAAGAGAGGAAAGGGAGGAAAACATTTTCAATAGTAATACGACCAACAGACTTGGGGTATGATTCAGGTGATTTGTTACGCCCTAATATTGGCTCATTATCCCTTAATTGGGGCATGTTCTATTAGTAATGTTATTTTATTTATGTCAGCTTTAGGCCATTAGTTGTAATTATACCTCCTAGTCCCCTATATATACCAAGGAGACATTTTCATTTTGAATCATCTTGTACTTGAACATTTTAGTGGGGTAAAAGAAGGTTTCCCCCTCAAAGAGGATTATTATCTGAAATTGTCTCTTTTTCAAGGCGTTAAGTACTTTTTCTGAGGTTTCTCTATGCTATATTGATATTTGGTTCTTAACATATGGTATCAGAGCTCAAGGGGGGTTTCGCTGATACATCTGAGACACCTTGGAATTTTTTCTATAACTTATTTTCTACAATGCTTCAGAGGGAACGGATTGGAGGATATTTATTGTATGGATCAAGGTATGTTGGGTTAAAAATTTATCTCCTAAGGCCTTATACTTTCGAATATACAGCCTGTACAAGATAGGGTTCTAGAATCATCATGAACTGATTCATTGTGAAAACTTCACTATAATTTTTTTTTTGTAATGTTTCAGACCCTAAACTCTAGAGGCTCTCCAAATAAATTAGTAAGGTATATGTGGTAAACATTTCAGCTTCTAGGTCATCTTAAATTTGTAGATACACCTTGTGTAAGATAGGGTATCTGATTAGTCCTATTGACTAGTATAAAGAAGGTGTTCTAGGTAAAAAAATCATAACTTCTTCCTAGAGTATCCAAATTGAGTAAGACTAGTTTCATTAGATCGTGGACAACCTGTAGAATATTTGGTGTGAGTTTCATAATTTTATTTCAATTATTTTGTGTGGGGCATGCTATACAAGTGAGATCTCCTGGAATGGCCAAAAATCGACAAGTTGTGGGGAAGTTACCGTAAATTCCACTTGGCACATCAAATTTTGATCACACATGTGGCATTGCAGAGAAGAAATATCAGAGAACTACATAAAAAAAAAGTTTCATACCTAGAAGGGCCGAAACTTGGGAGATACAACATAAGAAAGATTGTATAGTAGAACCACCTCAAAATCAAGGTTCAAAAGTGATACTTGGCCAACATGCCACCCAAAAAGAGAACTTCTACACCAATTAAGCCTCCAAACAATCCTACTTGGACTCTTGATGAAGGTGAATAAATTCATAGGGACATAAATGATTTACAAAAGAATATAGTAACAAAATATGAACTACAAGAGATGATGGAGGGTTTAAAAGGCAAGATCATGGAAGTATTGAAAAATTTCGTAACAGAGAAGACACCTAAAAGTAAAAATGCATCCCATGAAATTCATGATGAGGACACAAGGAAGGTGAATCTATAATGGAGAAACTCTAACTTTGGTTTGAAGACCAACCACGTTCCTAAGATTGATATGAGGAAGTTTGAAGGCAAGGACCCAACCACATGGATACTTCAGATGGAGAATTTATTTGATCTCCATAATGTGCCACATACACAAAAGGTATGAATTGCTTCTTTATATTTAGAACCTAATCAATTTGTATGGTATCAATGGATTTTTTCTCGCAAATCACTTGTCACTTGGACAATTTTGACGGAAGAAATGATAGTACACTATGAGGATACAAGGACCAATACCTTCTTTAGCCAATTGATAAATCTCAAACAAAAGGGTTCAGTTACCGAGCACATTGAGAACTTCCAAAGATTGAATATAAAGGTAACCGATATTCCAGATGATCACTTGATTGATGTATTCATAAGAACTTTAAAGGATAACATTCAACATGAGGTTCTCCTTTGGGAACCCAAATCATTGGAGAATGCATTTAAGGTGGCAAGAAATGTTGAAAGAAAAAATATGGCTATGGCTACTAGAAGGACCGATCCTAACATCTATAGAGAGAAAAATGCTCCTTCTTATAAAACACCACAACCTACAAGGTTTACACCTCAACAATTGGAGGAAATAAAAGAAAAAGGTTTATGCTTTAATTGTGATAGAAAGTATAGTAAGTGACAACAAGTGTGGTGAGAAAAAATTATTCTACATAGATTGTGAAGAGGAAGAAGAAGAAGAACAAGAACCATCTCAAGATGAAAACCTAGAAGCAATTTCATCTGAAGAGTTGAATCCCATGATATCGTGTAATGCATTGGCTGGAATTAGCACTCCTCAAACCCTTAAGACCAAAGGATACATCAAAAAGAAAAAGGTAATAGTCCTAATTGATTCTGAGATTACTCATAATTTCATTCACTATAAATTAGCCAAAGCTCTCAATTGCTTTGTATATCCAGCACCAAAGTTTCAAGTAATAATTGCAAATGGAGGAACTATCAATTGCTCAAGAAAATGAAACAATATCAATCTTACTATGGGGTAATATGTAATGAATATTCCAATGATTGCTATACCCATGGGTGGTGCAGATGTTGTACTAGGAATCCAATGGTTACAATCATTAGGAACAATGGATTTTAATTTTTAAGAACTTTTCATGAAATTTTCATTGGAAGGAAAAGAAATTGAGTTAAGAGTTATCACAGGGAAACCTAGTAAGGTGATAAGCTCTAATGGCATGACACAATTATTAAAAAAGGGGCATCAAGCCGTTATTGCACAACTATGCTCACTAGATGTTCAAACATCTAAGCCATCTATTCCTCAAGATCTCCAAAGGATCATTGATAAGCATTCCAAAGTATTTGAATATATTCCCAAATGTCTTCCACCCACTCGAAATCATGATCATGAAATTCACCTAATTCCTGGGAGTGTTTCTCCTAACATCAGGTCATACAAATACCCTTATGCCCAGAAGAGTGAAATTGAGCGCATGGTTGTAGAAATGTTATAGGCTGGCATTATTAGACCTAGACAAAGTTCTTACTCTGCACTAGTGGTAATGGTATTCAAGAAATATAGTGCATGATGTATGTGTCCAGATTATAGAGAGCTCAACAGGATCACTATTAAAGATAAGTTTCACATTCCTGTCATTGATGAATTGTTATATGAACTACATGGAACAATCTATTTCACAAAATTGGTTCTTCATTCAGGGTATCATCAGATAAGAATGAAG
>ML789524.1:332536-345637 GCA_009831015.1 Picea engelmannii | reverse complement strand
TGGCCATATATTTCTTTTCTGAAAATGGACATCATATACAAAAGTTATCATGTTCTGATTCTTTTCCCAAACATGTAAAAAATTCAAAAAATTTAATAGTCAACAGGTAGTACTATTGAATTCAGCAGTACGTCGGTAATATGTGGTAGGTGACATCAGCATGAAATTATGATGAAGTTAGTTGGGACATGTGGCAACACTAGGGCATTCCATGTGGCAATTATTTTTGGCATTTTCAAGGATGAGTTGCACATGTGCGGAAGTGACACGTGGTTGTATAGACATTGACATGCTGATATGTGGCAGGCTCTAGGCATGACACATGGTTTTACAGATGTGACATGGCACTAGTGGAAGCATGACACATGGTAGGTACGATAGTGACGTGGTAGGATCACAAGACAATGCGTGGCATACAGGTTGACTGTGCAGTTGAAAGGGAAGATGACTGGGCAGGGTAACTATGCAGTGACTAAATTGTATGATCTCATCTAGAGGTGACATGTGGCCCAATTACATGGTTTCATGTGGCACCCTGGATATGGCCAAGGTTGGCTGGTCAGAAAGGTTGTTGCGCTTTATGGGGATCGAACCCCTAACCTTCGATCACGCCAACAGACTACACCAAACACAATAGCCACAATGGTGCACATGCCACTTGTTTAAAAACATGGTCACAATATTATTTAAGTGGTTAGTGGGTACATTTTTTTGGATAAGCCCCGATCGGCGGGGGGCTAGCCATGCAACCAATGGGCACTAAACCAGGAGCCAAGGAAGAGAACAAGGGTGCAACCCTGCACATGGCCACATTTAACTTCCCATATGAATAAGTGACAAAGAAAAAGGGGAACTTGCACCTAATGTTTCCCAATGTGGGTTAACATATTTATTATATGGATTTGTTTTGTATTATTCAGCTGATTTTATTGGATGTTTGCCCAAAATTAAGGATTTGAAGCCCTTTTTCAGGCTAGATATTGGGAGGACATTGGGATATGATCCCCAACTTAAGATCTATATAAATCAAAGGCTTTTTATAGTCCAAGAAGGTTCATATTAGCAAAATTCTTAATAATTTTGAATCTTAAGCCATTTTTATGTAAGGAAGCCATTGAGGAAGAGAACTTTTGATGCCATTTTCAGGAGCTACATCAACCTTTTTCGGTTCCGTTAGTTGTGGTGGATTATTTAGTTTGAGAAGAACACATCCACATGAGTTTGTATTCCATTTGAGATACTTCTAATGTAATTTAAAAGATCATTTTCTAATCCAGAATCAGATCCAGAAGCTTGACAGGGTTTAAAAATGCTCAAAAATGAAAGTGCTCGGAATGAGACGAGACCAGCACCATTGCATCTGTCTCATCCTCTTGATTTTGGTGGTATATTTACTTCATCAAACGAGATCCGTATGAGCAAGATATTGCGTTCTGTATGAAAAGGCAAACAGGCAAAAAAAGGGGATGACTGTACAGTCCGTACAGTGCCACATGGCATGCTGACTATATAGGCCATACGATCTGTACAGATGACATGGCATCTCCAGGAGGTGACACATGGTAGGCTGATTTGGCATACGGGTAGATAGTTAGGCCAATTCATGAGTGACACGTGTCACCACTGTAAGGATGACATGTGGCACGGATGACGTCAGTAGGTACGGTGGCAGACACGTGGCAGGCTGACAGGGAAGTATGGAATTTCAAAGGTGGTAGGCACATGGACCATTCAGCGATTGACAAGTGGCAGTTTGTGGTTAGTTGTTGAGGTGCCACATGGCCCAGTCATGGGATGCTGCATGGCACCTCGTGGTTGGTTCGTAGGGTTTGGTAAATTTTTGTTTTTTCACCGAGGGTCAAACCCGCGACCTATACTCCAGGCAACAGACTGACAGGGCTGGGCTAACTGCCTGCCCCACAGGTATGACTTAATAGTCAAATGACATATAATTTATTTATGTTTGAATTAAAAATTCGTCGGTGGGGGAAAGGGCCAGGGCTTAGCCCCAGCCCAAAGTTCAACGTACACGACCAGATGACCAGAGCTCGGACGGAGGGGTTTAACTAGTGCAGGGGTGTAATGGATAGGGTCCATCCCCTAGATACTGGGTGGATCCCATAGGACTAGGGCCTATCCACAAAAAGGGCGCGGGTAGTTGTTATATCCCAAGGATCTATGTGGATCCCACGACCAGGAGCCAACGATAGGGAGCCAACGACAAGGGGCTAGTGGTACGCCAGTGGAGCGCTCGGCCACATGGCCGCCTACATATGACCCAGAGAATGCATATTGGGGGTTGTGCCCTGATTTTTAACAAAATGGGTTTTTATTATAAAGTTTTTGATTTTCCAATGATATTATGCCTGTTATTATTGGATTTTCTCCATTTTTGGGAGATATTGGGAATTTTTGGAGCCCAAATTTTGGGAGGAAGTTGGAGATGGATAGCCAACTTCAGATCTATATAAACAAGGCCTGTTTGAGGCCATGGAGGATAGAGAAGGTCAGTCAGAGTAGAGTTATGCTAAAGGGAAGCTGAGCCAAAGCCATTTTTATGTAGGGAAGATATTGAGGAGCAGGCATTGTCAGGTCATTTCTGGGAGCTTCGTACATCTGTTTTGCGTGTCGTTTTCTTTGCAGGGTTCTAGAGATATGGAAGAACATGACCAGATTAGTCTTGTAGCCAATTGGCACTGCAACGATGTACTTTTGAGATTTTGAACAGAAATAAAGAAGCCTCCCCCACAGAGACAAAGTCCCGGAGACGTAGGCAAAGTTGTGCCGAAATCCGTTATCAATCTGTGTGTTATGGTTTTCTTTCTATTATTTCATTTCCGATCTGCATATATGTATATGGATTTCATAATTCCTCTTCTTTCCTCATTCTTTCACTAAGTTTCTCAAATGGTTAATTAACGCATGCAAAATTAAAACTCAACCATAGTCATTAAAAGATCCTATCGATCAAGTGGTATCAGAGCTAGTTGACATTTGGATTTGAGTTTTGCATGTTAACCAGGGAAAAGCTATAGCATGGTAAAGGTGAGCTTGTTGCAGAGAACCCATTAATTGGATTGAGAAAGAGAGCTTCTCACAGCAAGAAGATGGCATCGGAAGAAGGGATTTCTCAAGATGAGAAAGAATTCTGGAAAACATTCCTTGCTATGTCGGAGATGGTGAAAGTTTTGTACGAGGATTACTTAGAATGAAAGAGACCAATTTTGGGTGAATCTTCAAAGGTAAAAAGTGAAGAGGAAGAGGACCATCCTCAGATTCCTCCTTCACCTCCATCAACACGTCCTTCTTCTCCTTCTTCTTCAAGTTCAAGTTCTAAATCTAATGGGAAGAAAAATGTTCATAAGAATAAACATGAAATGCCATTGCTAAAACTTGATGTTAAATTTGAGTTTCCCATATATGATGGTGAAGTAAATGCAGAAAAACTTGATAATTGGATCAGGCAGATGGAGGTATACTGCAGTGTGCAACGGATCAAGGATGAGGCCACACAAATCAAGTTGGCATCTTTGAGACTTGCAGGTACAACTCTTATCTGGTGGCAAAGCAAGCTGCAAAAGGGAACACAACATGTGGGTAATGTATTACCATCATGGAAGAGTTTCATTTTGGCACTTAGGAAACAATTCTATCCTTTGGGTTATAAAGAAAAAGCATTAATTGAATGGCAATCTTTAAAACTAAGAAAAGGACAAACAGTGGAAGAATACACCGTTGGATTTCAAAAAATGGCATTAATGTTAGACATCCCTTTACAAACACAAGAAACTCTTATGAAGTATATAGGAGGTTTACCTGCACATATTAGAAACATTGTTTTCATGTTTGGACCCACTAACCTTGATGAGGTTTCTGTTCAAGCTACATATATTGAAGCAGGGAAAGGAGGTGTGTCAGGTGAATCATCGTCTTCAAGGAAAGAGGACAAGAGGAAAAGTCATGACAAGAATGCAAATGTAGTGACGAGGAAGGAAGGAAAGCCCTCTTTCAAGCATTGCAAGAAAGAGGGACATGATGAGGAAAAATGTTGGCAGTTGCATCCTGAGAAGAGGCCAAAGTGGTTCAAGGAAAAGAAGGGAACGCAAACAGTGGAAATGACATCAAAACCCATAGACTTGGGATCGGATTCAGGTGATGAATCAAAGATTTCATTGGTTGGTATGATAGGTAAAATTTGTGAAGACATTGATTGTAGAAGCAAGTTGTTTCATATAAGGGTAATCATGCGACACACTAAGATAGACACATTAATCGACAGTGGATCTCAATCTAATCTAATCTTAGAATAATTGGTTAAACAATTAGGGTTAAAAACACAACTACATCATAAGCCATACACACTTAAATGGAGAAGCAATCATCATCAAATGCACATAACAAAACAGTGCACAATCAAATTTGCAATTTCATCTACGTATGTGGACGAAGTAACTTGTGATGTTGTTTCATTACGAGAATGTGGAATGTTCTTAGGTAGTCCATATTTATATGATCGTAAGGCAATCTTATACAGAACAAAGAATCAATATCAATTCACTAAAGCAGGTCAGGATTATGTGGTTCATGATCATCATGTTAATGTGAATAAAACACTTCAAACAATGGAACAATTAAAGAAGGAAGTGCAAGCAAGCAACAAACCAATAATTGTTTCAAATGAAGTAATTGATCTTAAGCAAGAACAAGACATGATTATTGAATGGAAAATCAATCATAAATTTCTTCAAGATAAGCTCATGTCGGGAAAATATCTCAAGTATATCATCTCATTTGCAGTCATCTTTTTGATTTTGTCATTAGTAATGTTTTCTACATGGATGATAGTGGCTTTAGTAAAATGTAACAGGGTTTAAATGGCTGACAATATACTGTCAGTTGTCATGATTGTGTTACAGTTGATCTTGATGAGACAGGTGCATAGGAAAGATTTCAAAGATAACGGACAAGTCGAGTGGCCTATCCCAATCTTGTTGACTAGTCAGTAACCTTTTGGGGACCAAAAGGTATTTTTGTGGGGAGGTGTGATCCAGAATCGGATCTAGAAGCCTGACAGGGTTTAAAAATGCTCAAAAATGAAAGTGCTCAGAATGTGAAAAAAATAGTGCCATTGCGTCTGTCTCATATTCTTGATTCCGACGGTATATTTACTTCGTCAAACGGGCTCCGTATGAGCAAGATACGCGTTCTATCCAAAAAGGAAAACAGGCAAAAAAAGGGGATGATTGTACAATTCGTACAGTGCCATGTGGCATGCTGACTGTACAGGATGTACAGTCCATATAGATGATATGGTAGCTCCAAGAGGTGACACGTGGTAGGATAATTTGGCATACAGGAAGATATTTAGGCCAATCCATGAGTGACAGGTGTCACCACTATAAGGGTGACACATGGCACGGATGACATCAATAGGTACGGTGGCAGACACGTGGCAGGATGACTGGGCAGTACGACATTTGACAGGTGGCAGGCATGTGGACCATTCAACAACTAATGCATGGTAGCTTTTGGTTAGTTGTTGAGGTGCCACATGGCCCAGTCATGGGATGCCACGTCGTACCTCGTGGTTGGTTCATAGGGTTTGGTAATTTTTTGTGGTTTCGCTGAGGGTCGAACCCGCGACCTATACTCCGGGCAATGGACTGACAGGGCTGGACTAACTGCTCACCCCACAGGGATGAATTAATAGTCAAATGACATATAATTTATTTATATTTGAATTAAAACTTCGTCCGCGGGGGAAAGGGCAGGGGCTTAGCCCCAGCCCACGGTTCAACGTACACGACCACACGACCAGAGCTCGGACAAAGGGGTTTAACTGGTGCAGGGGTGTAATGGATAGGGTCTAGCCCCCGGATCATGGGCTGATCCCATAGGACTGGGGCCTATCCACAAAAAGGGCACGGGTAGTTTTTATAGCCCGAGGATCTATGCGGATCCCACGACCAGAAGCCAACGATAAGGAGCCAGCAACAGGGGGCCAGTGGTGCGCCAGTGGAGCGTTGGCCACATGGCCGCCTCTATATGAACCAGAGTGTGCATATTGGGGGCTACGCCCTGATTTTTAACAAAATGGGTTTTTATTATAAAGTTTTTTATTTTCCAATGATATTATGCCTATTATTATTGGATTTTCTCCATTTTTGGGAGATATTGGGCATTTTTGGAGCCCAAATTTTGGGAGGAAGTTGGAGTTGGATAACCAACTTCATATCTATATAAACCAGGCCTGTTTGAGGCCACAAAGGACAGTCAAGGTTAGTCAGAGCAAATTTATGCTGAAGGAAAGCTGAGCCAGAGCCATTTTTATGCAGGGAAGATATTGAGGAGCAGACGTTGTCGGGTCATTTCTGGGAGCTCCGGACGTTCGTTTTGCATGCCATTTTATTTGTAGGGTTATAGAGATCTGGAAGAACATGACCAGATCAGTATTGTAGCCAATTGGCATTGCAAAAATGTACTTTTGAGCTTTTGAACAGAAATAAAGAAGCCTCCCCCACAGAGACAAAGGCCCGGAGACGTAGGCAAAGTTGTGCCGAACTCCGTTATCAATATGTGTGTTATGGTTTGTTGTCTATTATTTCATTTCGGATATGAATATATGTATATGCCTGTCATAATTCCTCTTCTTTCCTCATTCTTTCACTAAGTTTCTCAAATGGTTAATTAACGCATGAAAAATTAAAACTCAACCATAGTCATTAGAAGATCCTACAGATCATTTTCAGATCAAGTGGTATCAGAGCAAGTTGACAGTTGGTTGTTTGAGTTTGCATGATTACCAAGGAAATGTTAAGTCATGGTGAAGGTGAGCTTGTAGAATGGGATTCATATATTTGATCAAGAAAAAGGACTTCCAAAAGTTATAAAATGGCATCGAAAGAATGACTTTCTCAAAACAAAAGAGAGTTTAAAAGAATTTTCTTTTCCATGTCGGAGATGGTAAACATGTTTTATGATGATTACATGAAACAAAAGAGGCATTTTTAAGGGGAATATTCAATGAAAGACAAAAGTGAAGAAGGAGAGGACCCTCATAAACCTCCTCCTTGACCTCGTTCATCATCATCTTCTTCTTCTTCTTGAAGTACAAGTTCAAATTCCACTACAAGAAAACATTCTCATAAACATAAGCCTGATATGCCATTACTTAAGCTTGATGTAAAATCGGATTTACCCATGTATGATGGGGAAACCAATGCTGAGAGAATTGATAATTGGGTTAGACACATGGAATTTTATTGGAGTGTCGAACAAATCAACGATGAGGCAACCCAAATCAAATTGGCATCACTTTGTCTTGTAGGCACAACATTCATCTGGTGGCAGAGTAAGTTGCAACATGGTACTCAACAAGTTGGTAATGTGTTTCCATAATGGAAAGATTTTTTTTTTACACTTAGAAAGAAGTTTTATCCTTTGGTTTATAAGGAAAAGGATTTAATTGAATGGGAAAATTTTAAACTAAGAAAAGGACAAACGATCCAAGAATACAAAGATGAATTTCTTAAGATGTCATTAATGTTAAATATTCCATTACATACACAAGAAACTCTTATGAAGTATATAGGAGGTTTACCTGAACATGTTCATAAAACTGTATTTATCTTTGGACCTACTAATCTTGATGAGGTTTTTGTTCAAGCAACGTATATTGAAGTAGGGAAAACAAGAGTTGGTTTATTAGGGAAATCATCTTCAAGGAAAGAAGAGAAAAGAAAGGGGAATGTGAAGAGGGAAAATTCATCTTCAGTGAACGTAGAGAATATCTCTTGCCAGCATTGCAAGAAATAAGGAGGTGATGATGAACATTGTTGGGAATTGCACCCAAAGAGAATATCGAAGTAGTTCAAAGAGAGGAAAGGGAGGAAAACAGTTGCAATAGTATACGACCAATAGACTTGGGGTATGATTCAAGTGATGAGTTTAAAATCATGACAATTGGTTTGTCGATTAATATTGGTGATGGTTTTGACTCTATAAGTAATATGTTTCATATAAGGGTCATAATGAAACATACTAAGATCGATACATTGATATATAGTGGATCTAAATATAACTTAATTTCGTAGGAAGTGGTTAATGATTTGGGATTAAACACTAAGATGCATCAAAAACCCTATTCTCATAAAAATCAATGTATCATAAAAATTGCAATTACATCTAAGTATATGGATGAAGTAACTTGTGATGTGGTGCCACTAGAAACATGTGGAATGGTCTTAGGAAGCCCTTATTTATATGATCACAAAGAAATCTTCTACAGGGAACATAACCGATATCCCTTAACTAAAGAAGACAATGAATATGTTGTACATGCTCATCATATTAAATAAAGTTAATCTCTTCTAACAATGGAATAATTTAAAAAGGCATCTTATGCAAGAAATACACCTATAATTGTTCCAAGTAAAGCAATTTATCTTAAGAATGAACATGAAATGGTTGTAGACTGGAAGTTCAATCATACTTTTCTTCAACATAAGTTAATGTCATGCAAGAACATCAAACATATGGGTTCATTTTCAGTCATATTTCTGATGCTATTGCTGCTAATGTTATCTACATGGATGGTAGTGGCTTTAGTAAGACGTGAATGAGTTCAAGTGGATAACAATATGCTTTCAATTTTCATGGTTATTATGCAATAGATTATAATGTGTCAGGTGCACAAACATAGTTTAAAGACAAAGGACAAGTGGAGAGGCATATCCCACACTTGATGTCTAGTTAATACCCTTTTGGAGGAAAAAAGGTCTTAATGGGGAGGAATGATCCAAAATGGATCTAAGAAGGCCTAAATGGATCAGAATCAGAAAAAGTGAATGTCGTTGCATCGGTCTCATCACACCAATTCCGACAATATATATTTTTTTTCGAAATGGACACCATTTGCAAAAGTTATCGCATTCTGATAATTTTCCCAAATATGAAAAAAAGTCAAAAAGTCAACAATCAACAAGCTGTACTGTTGATGTAAAAAATATGTCAGCGTGATGTGGCATGTGACATAATGATTCTATCAGTAGGGGCATGTGGCAACACCAGGGTGTGCCATATGGAAATCATTTTTGGGGTTTCCAGGGATGAGTTGGATTTTTACAGAAGTGACATGTGGTTGTACATACATTAACATGGTGACGGGTGGAAATATTTGGGCATGAAATTACATTGTACAAAAAAAATGTGGCACCAATGGTAGCATGACAGGTGGAAGGTACTACAGTGATGTGGTAGGATCACAAGATGACACGTGGTGTACTCGTTGACTTTTTATATGACTGGGCATGGTGATTGTGAAATTACTAGATTGTATAGGATAATCCATAATTGACACATGGACTAATCACAAGGAACCACGTGGCACCCCATATTTGGCCAAGGTTGGTTGGTCTGAAAGGTTGTTTCAATCTGTGGGGATGGAACCCCTGAACTCTAGTCATGCCAACAGAATACACAAAATGTGATATCCACCCAGCCGCACATGACACTTGTTTAGTGGGTGTAACTTTTTGGATAAGCCCTGGTCAGTGGGTGGTAGCCACGCAGCGAGAGGGCACTAGACCAGGAGCTAGGGTGGAGATCAAGGGAAGAAACCTGCACATGGCCACATGGTGCTTCCCATATGACTAAGGGAAAAGGATAAAGGGGAACATGCACCTAATTTTTCCCAATGTGGGTAAAAAAATTGATTATATGGATTTTTTTTTGTATTATTTAGCTAATGTTATTGAATTTTTGCTCAACATTGAGGATCTAGAACCCTTTTTTAGGTTGGATATTGGGAGGAAGTTGATATAGGATCCCCAACTCAATATATATATAAATAAAAGTTTTTTTTATAGTCCAAGAAGGTTCATATTATCATAATGCTAAATAATTTGGAATCTGAAGCCATTTTTATGCAGGGAAGCCATTAAGGAAACAGACTTTGGAGGCCATTTCCGGGAGCTACACTCAACCTTTTTCAGTTTCGTTAGTTGTGTTGGATTATTGAGGTCAAGAAAGAAACAAACATACTAATTTGTAATCCATTTTGTATACTTCTGATGTAATTTTGCAGCATTGAATATTAATAAGAAAGCCTCCCCCACTAAGACAAAGGCTCAGAGACATAGGCAATTTTGATGAACTTCATTAACAATCTTGGCATCATGTTTTGTTGTTCTTAATGTTTATTTTATGTTATGTATTATTTATTATGGTTTGAATGGTCTTTGTTTGATGGTCGTTGGAAAGGATCGATGATCCACGTTATATTTTGGCACCCCTTGCCCCACCAAACGTTAAACCATAGGGAGGGGTTGAAACACCTAACCATGGTTAGGGATGAGGTGACCTATCACATAACCATGAATTTTTTCCCTCCCTTCCTTGTGTTAGTGATGCAGGAGCATCTCCCACATCAAGCGAGCCAGCGCGAATGCAAGTGGACAGCTGGGTAAGCGCCAACACAAATTTTTAAATTTCCTTGAAGTTGTTGCACAATCTTAAATGAGCCATTAAGAAGAGGCGCACTTGTATATTGTAATTGGACCTTGAGCCTTTAGCTCTCATCCTTAAGTAGGTAGAAGGAATTTAATATAGTTAATGCAGGTAGATAGAATTTAATTCTATATTAGACTATTTGAGAGCGCAAGAGGGAAACGAGATATAGACACCCTCAGTGTGCATTGTAACATTATTGGAGATGAAGCATTAGAGAATAGGAGCAAGAAGAGAGCTATGTAAGAACACCCATGTATAGGCATTTGAATTAATAGAAAGAGTTGATTCAAATTCATGGTTTTGTGTCTGTTCTCTGTGTATTGATGTTGAATGATATGCTCATGAATGTTTGCCTTCCTGTTATACATTTTATTTATGAGCTGTGTATATGATTTCATGGTTGACTTGAAGTCTGAAAAGGAAAGGGAATGAGTTTCAATTGTTTCTCTATCCGAGTTGGAGTTCCTGCAAGGAGTCTAGTTGAAGTGTCTGCAAGTAGTGTGTTGACAAAGGGTTCAGACAGAGATAGCTTTTGTTCTCATTCATTCTGAGGTGCAGACAAGCATAGGAGCCGTGCAAGGAGTGCATAGGCCAAGTGAAGTTTCAGGGTTACAAACCTGAGAAGAGTATTTTGAAAGACTGTTGTTGCACGAGTGCACAGGGTTGAGGGTTTTCAACACCGAGGAGTGTCTGAAGGTCACCACAAGGAGTGTGTGCAAATTTTTCTGAAGGATTCAGAGTTGCAACAAAGTTCAGGAAGGATAGGCCTTCAAATTTTGTTGAAGAACAGTGCAGGGAAGCTGTGACTGGAAGTTCATAAGAAGCTTCATGAGTTTGCGAGCAGGTGGACGAATTCCACGAAGGAATACTTAGTTATTTCACAAATTCCTCAGAGGAGGAATGGACGATTGGTATTCTCCGAGGAGGATTTGCGATATCTCGCGAACTGTCAGATCTAGTCGAAAAGCAGGAGAGGTATGGCAGGTATTCCTGAAAGGTTGAAGCTCAGGAGGGGCAGGACCGTAGATCTGAGTCACAAGGATCGTCGTGATCGCACGTGAAATTGTGTATCGGGGTTTCGTAAGGTGAATTATTGTAAGCATAGCATCAAGAATCACGAAATCGCAAAACACGATATCCCGATATTCAAAGAGATAGTGTGGGCCACAAGGGTCATAGTGGGAGAAAGGTGGCACGACTTATCGAGGTTTCGTAGTGAGAAGTCCCAATATAATAGCATCCAGATTTGTGATATTGCAAACTCCAAAATTCCGATGGAGTGAAGGATCATTGAATAGTTAAATAGCACGTGCGTCGAGGTTTCGACATATCGGAAGTTAGGAGTCGGTAAAGTGAGTTGTTTGATATCGTGAGTAGCAAAATCACGATAAGAGAAGTTCTGAAATAGAATGGAAGGTCGGAGTTGAATGTCATCGAGTCTCGGGGACTTGAGGGTACAGTGCTCGATCACTGACCTTGCGAAGTCGCAAAGTCCGATCCTCTGAGTGTAGAGAGGGGATCACGTGAAAAGTTTTGTGGGTGAAAATTTCCCGACGGGGAAATAGAAGAGCCTTAGTGTTCTTCGGGCCAGTAGAGAACAAAATATCCTGTGAGCGGGTGTGCTTGTGACCACGGCTACATCAGGTTTGATATCAGAGCGCGATTCTTGTCTGTATATTTCAGGTGAGGAAGGCATAAGTGGTAAAGAGTACTCTGATACACTGCATTAGGTTTGGTATCAGAGCTTAGAAAATTTCTTTTCTTTCTACAACAGAGAAAGAGATTCACCATGCCTCCAAGGAGAAGGGACATGCAATCACCCGATCCAGAGGATAGGGAAATGCCAAGAGGAATAGGCAGACAACTGACTGATACGGCCATGGAAAGAGAGATGCACGATCTATGAGCTAGACTCGAAGACATGGAGACAGCGCAAAGACGCACAGCCAGTGCAAGGGATCTTAGTGATTCCGAAAGTGAAATAGAGGCTTAACATGAAGAAGAAGTTGCAGTTGAAGATGCATCAAATGAACGTTTGATCAGAGCTATTGCCAGGATGGGTGCAAGAGAAAAGATCGACATTCCAGTTTATGAGGGAAACTTGGATGCAGAGGAGATTCTAGACTGGATTAGAGCTCTAGACACTTACTTCGACTACGAAGATGTCGAGGAAGGCAAGAAAGTCAAGTATGTTGTCACAAGATTGAAAGGACATGCAACATTGTGGTGGGATGAACTACAAGCTAACAGATGCTGCAAGGGTAAGAAGAAGATCAAGAGTTGGGATAGAATGATCATGAAGATGAAAGAGAAATTCATCCCCAAGGATTATCAAATTACTCTGTTCAGGAGGATGCAAAACTTGAGACAGAAGTTGATGACAGTGAAAGAATACACTAAGGAATTCTATAAACTGAACATCAGAGTAGGTCATCGGGAGAGCGATGATGAGAAAGTTGCCAGATATATGAATAGCCTGAGATATGATATCCAGGATGAGATTAGCATGGTAACCATATGAATGGTGGAAGATGCTTATCAGATGGCTCTAAAAGCTGAAGAGAAGATGAGCCGAAACAAGAGTTAGAGGGG
>ML789524.1:269741-322833 GCA_009831015.1 Picea engelmannii | reverse complement strand
TGCATGTGGTTGATGCAGATGAGATGATGTTGATAAAAGTTAAATTGTTGGCTACAAAGAGTATCTCGGGAAGATGCTGCTTGGAAACCTTTGAGGGCAGTTGGAACTCCAAAAGCCATGGTGCTCTAAGACTTCCGGTCCGGTCTGTTCCTGCAACCCAAGGTAAGGGAGATTGGCAGCCAAAGGACTGTCCAGGTGACAGAGAAGGTGCATTCTCTTGGGGTGGAACATGCATGTGGGGAATGAGAGACCGTTGGTTGGAGTACTACTGAGGTTTGAATGGTTGGAGTGCTGCTGAGGTCTAGTACCTTGGCCTAGACCATGTGGATAAGGATTGTGGACCATGGCTATCTTGGGAAGCCATTGCCTGATGGAGTCATAGCTCTGCTCTGGGGTGGTAGGTCTTCTCACTCAAAAGATAAGTACAATTCTCTATTTTTGATGTGTATATTGTACACAGTTTTAATGTTATTGAATTTGTTTGTATATACATACATATACATTTCATAAATGATTGCATTATTGCACCCACGACTGTACCTAAGGTATCTCATATTTCATTACTTAAGAAATCTATATACCTGATGCTAATCATGTAATCAATTGGAATGTGATTCAGGTGGAACCAGAGGGTGTCCTGCATGTGCATCCTGTGCGTATATTGGACAAGAAAAGAAAACAGCTCCGGAATCGAGCTATAGAACTTGTAAAGGTCCAGTGGACCTGGTACGGTCCTGAGGATGTGACATGGGAGCATGAAGAGGTTATGCGGGTAGAGTACCCGCATCTTTTTGCAAATTTTGAAAGGCTTGCAGAGACAGTGTAAGTTGCACTGAGGACAGTGCCAAAATAAGGGAGGGAGATTGTAATGTCCCCAAGTCCGAGCCCTTTATAAATCTGATGTACAAAATGAATTGTACATATGTGTTATAGGCTAGTGAGCCGAGTTCCTATAAGATGTAGTCTTATGTGTTTGTTAGGCTAGGGAGCCTAAGTGTTGAAGGCCAGGAGCCTGCTGTTGTACTTGTAAGTATGCAGAATATTTAATAAAATATAAACACTGCAAGGTGTAGACCGACCATGATGAATGAGTGAAGGGGGACTGAGTGTCCACAGAGTGGGAAAGGAATTAGGGGCTGGAAGGTGGGAAAGGGGCTAAGTGTTGAGCCTAGGGGCTAAGCCTAGGGGGGGGCTTAAACCTGGAATAATATTTTAATATTATTTCAAAAGATATGTGCATCATATGTTTTTATCCTAAGTCTATTTGGAAGGACACATGATTTCCCAAGTGGTGGGAGGAATGTGTGCTAGTGGAACACATGCAGTCCCATGGGTTACAAGCATCAACCCTAGCGCATGCACTAAAAGGCTGGGATGAGCCGTGAGAAGGTTCCTCCTCCATGGAACTAGCGGACTGCCAGAAGGGAAGGGGGTCTGACTCTTGCAGAAAAACCCTCGTACCTCCTCTGAACCGAGGAGGCATGTATATGTGTTTGTCCGGATAGCTGGTACATCCTTGGGGTATGAACCATCCAAACCTGTGTGACCCCTTGCGTGGATTATCTGTCACACATTCCCGACACCAGGGCGTGAGTCTATCCTAGGTAAGGGGGAGGAAAACGACATTCAGCCGGGGGCAGAGAGTGGGGAGTTCTGGGGAATCAACACCGTGAGACCTTGCCACCATTGTGGAGCTTGTGTGAGAAGCCCGAGTCTATATTCCCGATTATCTATGGTGGTCACGCAGTGCTGGTCTGCACATGGCATACTGGCCAGAGTAAGTCATTGTTGAGCTTGTGTGAGAAGCCCGAGTCTGTATTCCCAGTTGACTGTGGTGGTCACACAGTGCTGGTCTGCGCATGGCATACTGGCCAGAGTAAGCCATTGTTGAGCTTGTGTATGACCCCTCTCTAGGTGAGGGAGGCGGTTGATGTTGGAAGAGGCAGGTTGTCAGGCCTGCGAGCAACTCTTTCCAGGTGAAAGAGTTTGTTGGGAAGTGGTTTCTTCCAGAGAGTGTCCAGCACTAGCTACAGGCTCTGAGACTTCCTGATCCGGCCTGTTGCCGAGACCCAGAGAGGGAGGTTAGCACTGATGGACTGTGCATGTGAAGTTGTATACTCCCGGGTGGAACAACCATGTGGGGAATGAGAGTCTGGTAGTAGTGGGCGTAAGATGGCATCTCTGGGAAGAATCCTTCCAGATATTTCTTTGTTGTTTTCCCTGTAACCTCAGTCTAGCCTAGGATTTCTTGCCTTGGGGTGGAGCTCAGTCCCAACTCGGGGGAGACCCATTGTTGAGATGATGAGCAGTGTGGTCTAAGGCTGGGAGGTTCGTGGAAAGCCTGCACTGGGTTGGTGTATTTCACCACTGTTACAAGATAAGTATCTAACTATGTTCTTATCACATTTTAGCATGACTGTGCTGTATATATTATCATGTTTTCCGCTGTGTATATGAATTAGTATGAAGTGCAATTGATTGTTAATTATGGCAATAATTCATATGAATACTCTGTGTAGAATGTGTTTTCTTGTTTAGATGCATGTGGAGTATATACTGGACTGTATGTGTTATGTGAAAAGTGTGTACAGATTATTACATAGTGCGTTAAAAGCCTTGGTCAACAAAAAGGTACACTACAAAGGGTCTTGAAGAAATTTGGGACGAATGCTTATGAGATTGAATTACCCGATAGGATCGAAATTTCTCCGATATTCAACATCTATGATTTGTACCCATACAGAGCTGGGGAAGAAGAGACTGGAGATGAGAAACCAGTGATCCAGTGGACAAAGAAGATGCCAGTTGCAGAGAATCCGTAGATGGAGTGCATACTGGACAAAAGAATTGGTAAGAAGACAAGGAGGAAAGAATACTTTGAGTATCTGGTCAAGTGGAAGAACCATCCAGTTGAAGATGTCAGTTGGGAGATTGAAGCAGAGATATAGAAGCATGGACAGACTGTGCAGGAGCTCATGGATAGGAGCCCATGAAATTTTTCAAGAGAGGGAGTATGATGCAGGAGGATCTCCCACATCAAGCGAGCCAGAGTGAATGCAAGTGGACAGCTGGGCAAGCGTCAACACAAATTTTGAAATTTCTTTGAAGTTGTTGCACAATCTTAAATGAACCATTAAGAAGAGGTGCACTTGTATATTGTAATCATACCTTGAGCCTTTAGCTCTTCTCCTTAAGTAGGTAGAAGGCATTTAATATAGTTAATGCAGGTAGATAGAATTTAATTCTAGATTAGACTATTTGAGAGCACAAGAGGGAAACAGGATATAGACACCCTCATTGTGCATTGTAACATTATTGGAGATGAAGCATTAGAGCATAGGAGAAAGCAGAGAGCTATGTAAGAACACCCATGTACAAGCATTTGAATTAATAGAAAGAGTTGATTCAAATTCATGGTTTTGTGTCTATTTTCCGTGTATTGATGCTGAATGATATGCTCATGAATGTTTTCCTTCCTGTTATACATTTTCTTTATGAGCTTTGTATATGATTTCATGGTTGAGTTGAAGTATGAAAGGGAAAGGGAATGATTTTCAATTGTTTCTCTATCTGAGTTGGAGTTCCTGCAAGGAGTGCAGTTGAAGTGTCCGCAAGTAGTGCATTAACAAAGGGTTCAGATAGAGATAGCTTTTTTTCTCATTCATTCTAAGGTGCAGACATGCATAGGAGCCGTGCAAGGAGTGCACAGGCCAAGTGAAGTTTCAGGGTTGCAAACCTGAGAAGAGTATTTTGAAAGACTGTTGTTGTAGGAGTGCGCAGGGTCGAGGGTTTTCAACACCAAGGAGTGGCTGAATGTCGTCGCAAGGAGTGTGTGGAAAGTTTTGTAAAGGATTTAGAGTTGCAACAAAATTCAGGAAGGATAGGCCTTCGAATTCTGCTGAAGAACAGTGTAGGGAAGCTGTGACTGGAAGTTCATAAGAAGCGCCATGAGTTTGTGAGCAGGTGGATGAATTCTGGGAAGGAATACTTAGTTATTTCGCAGAATCCTTAGAGGAGGAATGGATGGTTGGTATTCTCCGAGTTGGATTCACGGTATCTCGCAAACCATCATATCTAGTCGAAAAGAAGGGGAGGTACGACAGGTATTCCTGAAAGGTTGAAGCTCAGGAGGGGTAGGAACATAGATCTGAGTCACAAGGATCGTTGAATTCACATGTGAAATCATGTATCAGGGTTTCATAAGGTGAAGTCTCATAAGAATAGCATCAAGAATCGTGAAATCGCGAAACACGATATCCCAATATTCAAAGAGATAGTGTGGGCCACAAGGGTCAGAGTGGGAGATAGGTGGCATGAGTTATCAGGGTTTCGGAGCAAGAAGTCCTGATACAATAGCATCCGGATTCATGATATTGTGAACTCCAAAATTCTTATGGAGTGAAGGACCATTGAATAGTTAACTCACACGTGCGTCAGGGTTTCGACATATCAGAAGTCGGGAGTCGGTATAGTGAGTTGTTTGATATCGCGATTGGTGAAATTGCGATAAGAGAAGTTTTGAAATAGAAGGGAAGGTTAGAGTTGACTGTTGTCAGGTCTTGGGGACTTGAGGGTACAGTGCTCGATCACTGACCTCGCCAAGTCGTGAAGTTTGATCCTCTAAGTGCAGAGAGGGGATCGTTTGAAAAGTTCTGTGGGTGCAGATTTCCCGACAGGGAAATAGAAGAGCCTTAGTGTTCTTCAGGCCAGTAGAGAAGAAAAGATCCTGTGAGTGGGCATGCTTGCGAGCAGGGTTTCATCATTTAGTATAAAATAACCATGAATTTTTATCCTTCCTTCCTTGGGTTAGTATAACCCAACTCAATGCCCTGAAATCATCGTAGGGTTGATGTGTGTCCTACACTTGGGGTTTCACCAGGTAGGATAACACCACCTCTATGACACCAATTCTCATGGAACATTTAAATTTCCAATACCACCATGTACATGCCACCATGGAAGTACATTTCAAAACCATTCCACTTCATCTGACACGTACCTTCCACATCAGACAAATGCCACAGTACAAAAAAATTTCCAATTTTTCCATTTTCACCTATTTTCGAAAATTTCCAAAATGCTCAAAATACATAATTTCAAATTCTTCTTCTTCAACCACCATTAGAAATATATAATTAATATTAGTAAAACCTATTCAATTCATATACATATAAATTGGTCTTATGTTTTTCAAATTTGAGTCTTTCACTTTTAATTTACCATTATTTAGTTGTAGGAATTTGGGGCTTTTTCCCCAATTTCATCCAATTTCACCATGGATTCTTTTGAAAATGTATAATTTCAACCAATTTCATCCAAACAAATGTCACTTCAACCTTTTCAACAAAAGGTTTATTGTGTGCACTACTAGTTTACATTCCTGGGTATGAATCTTATTCAAATTTATTCACGAATTGGGGGAATTTTTACAATTTCCACCATCGTGGTAATATAATTCAAAATTCAGCTATTTACAGCCCCAAATATCTTCAATATGGATTTAAAATTTGGGTATTTTCATTACTGGGTTTGATTCTTCTAAATACCCCTAAAATGTACTCCAATTTCACTACAATAATTTTGTCGAACAATTTGCAGACATACTCATTCTAACATTCTGTCAACCAATTTGCATGATTACTCTACAAATTTCATTTCTGTGCTCAGTTGATTGGGTCCATGAAGGCTCAATGTTGGAAATTGGGCTCTGATACCACTTTTTAACATCCCCAACTCCATGTTGGGAAATGCCACATCAAAATTTTGAATTTTGATACCATTAAATTTACTCATATGTTCTGCATATGAATAGAGTTAAGAAGAAGAATAATAATATACAAAAAAATTAATTCATACATATAAATAACAAAAAATTCATAAAAGAACATCATAATTCATAACATAGAATTTACACAAACATATAGAGATACTTATCTTTTGAGAATTAAATACCAACTGCATGCAGAACTTCCACGTTCATCCCAACCATAGACCACATTTCTCATAATCTCAATAGTGGATCATCCCTAAGTTTGGGATAAACTCTACAAGGGTGAAGGAAGTGCTAAGCCAGTCTAAGGCTTGCCAGACAAGAACAATTCTCAAAATTAGGTTTCAACTCTAGAAACTAGCCTACAATCCCTCATCTCCCACATGTATGTCCCACCCCAGGAAGTCTTCCCTTTCTCTACTCAACAGTCCTTTGGATGCCCCATTTCCCTTCCAAGGATTCAACAACAGGTCATACATGAAGTCTCAGAGCCTTGTATATGTAGCTTGGAACCTTGGTAATTAATTCCCAATAGTTCTCTCACCTAGAGAGAATGCTCATGGGCCTGGCAACCCATTTATTCGATCACAAGCCTAGCAACTAGGTTCTTCAACCATAGGCTTGAAAACCATCTTATTTGACCATGGGCATGATAACCCACTTCTTCTAGTCACTGGATAGAAATAGTTCCCACGTACAAATATGGATGTAGAGTCCACTTCCCTGGTACATATGATGGATGAATAATTGATTCCAATTACAATAATTATCTCTCGTATATATGCATGTTCCTTTTATGACACATGACACTCAAGCAATTCACTTTTCCTCACTTAAGAAACTTAGGATATATTCATATCCATAAATTCATCCTTAAAGAATATTAATATAATATTCCTTTGGGCTTAAGGCCTCTTAACTTATCCCTTTCCTACACTCTTAGCTCCCCTTTCCCTTTCTAGTGGATTTTAGCAACCCATCTCTTTTGTTGGGTCGGTCTGCAAAAGTAATGTATTTTATTAATAGTATGAGTGTTTACCTATTACAATAATAGGCTCACTATCCTTTAACATCTATGTTCTTCAGCCTAATAATCACACAGTCACTTTCGCCTATAATATCCTTGCTGACCAACCCATAAACTATTTGTACAATTACAACCAAGGATCAACCTAGGGTAATACAATATCATATTCATTTTATAGGTCAACAAAAATATAAAATGAAGGCCGACCATCCAAAGAAACATGATTAGAACCCACCCCCAATGACAAACCAGTATCTGAACCAACTTCTTCACTAAGAGACTATATACCCAAAGGATATATAGAAGAAACCATACCATGTGAAGGAGACATGAAATATTTACTTGAATCATTCCATTTAGATTTATTTTCCATCCATATGGCCTCAATATTTCTCCATTGAGATGTAGACAGGTTGAGGTCCTCCCCAATAATTTCTTTTAGAAAGAAGTGTTTCCTAGACCTAAGATCAACCCCTATTAGAGGTACAACCATGTCCCCAATTGCAAGATCCACCTTATCTTGTTGAACATAACTATAATCGGGCATCATTTCCATACCACCACTTGGAGGAGAAGGTGGTAGATCCTTATTGACCTTCCTCTCACTACACAAAACCATTGGGGAGGAATATTTACGATAACCTTGAGAAAAACCTTGAAACGTTTTGATAAGTTTAAGATCACAACAAACCAAAACATGACCCACTTTGTGGAACCTCATACAGTAAAAAAGGAACACTCCAATAATCCAACACATGTGTGTTGGATCTCCCATGAAAAGTGAGCTTCATAGATTTGAAGAGGTCCTAACTCAGGTGTAGTTGGACCAAAATATGTGCCACTTATCGACTATTAATAGCTTTGAAATTTGAATCAAAGGCAATAAAAGTCTCCAATGAATCCCCAATAACCTTTAGCCTTAAATCCAACCAAAATTCTAATGGGATGTTGGGTAGTTTTATCTAGATATAAATATTTCTCATCACTTCCTCATGAGCGTCAAAAAGGGGGTTCCATGGCTTCATGCAAAGAATATGTCGGTCCTAGAACGATCATGCATATAATAGTTTTTTCATATATTCCTTGTAGTGGAATATAAACAATATCCATCCCCTGGATAATAAATAAAAAATTGGAATGTAACACAGAACTCTACCCCACTATTCTTCCATCCACAAATTCAAAAAGCGCGCAAAACTTGTCCACCAAATGTTTTCCTCCAGTTTATTTGTTTGACTTATTTTTAGATCTCTCCCAACAACCAAAGAGACATCACCCCCACGAGACCAAGCAATCTTCCTTTCTTTTTGCCTAGAATTTTCCTTGTCAAGTCTTGATCCTCCAAAATGAGTTTACTTCCAATAAATCATGAGTCCCCAATTCCAACCACATCCAAAGAACCAAGGTATTTTTCTCTAGGGGTTGTAGAAAATTTGGGTACCAAATGAGAAGGGGAAGTTGGATCGCATCCTTACACAAAACCATAGGAGAAACCTCGTCTTGATATTTGTATGGATGATAACTCAAGTTTTGATGAAAACCATTTGGGGGATATAATTGATATCTAGATATGTCTAGATCCAAAAAATAATTTCGTAGCAAAATATTGGAATCCATACATCCTTTGTGCGAGATGACGTAGTCGTAGTACGATTCAAGCTTTCAGCTAACATGTGGGTTTGAAAATATTCCATCGTCACTCAACAAATAATTGGAGTAGTCCACTAACTATAGTGGATCATCCATATATAGTTACATAAAGGATAAGAGAATACCACATGTTACCCCGTCATAAGTTAGACCCTAAGGCCTAGCCTCTTGAAACCCTCACCAAAGCCTTAGGGTTTTGTAGACCATCTATTCAATTCCATCAAAGAATATTCTCTTTTTCTATTCTCCAAGTATATATATATATATATATATATATATTAGCAAAGAGATCAATAATTTACGGTGTTGTTCCATGATAAGATTACAAATATATAATAACAATACTAACACAATCTATAGCAATACCATTGCTAGGAAATTGGTATTGTAAAATTATAATAGTCTATAACATCAATATTGTTTAGTAAATCATCAATAACATGCATTCAAATGCATATACATAGAAATAAAACATGGAATAATATTATTAATTTACAAGGCCAAATTGTAATCAAATTCACATGATATAATGGAACACGATTATTCTCATGGTTGTAGTGTGTATGGGGTTAATGGACTTGATTTATRTGATAAAATTAAAACCAACTAATTTGTATTCACATTGTTAATAAAACATAAGAAATATTATATTAACTTTTTTAAATAATATTACTATGAAAATATATGTTTAGTGTTACATGCACCATTGAGTTTTTGTTGAATTTGATTGTAAACCATGATATTGTGTAGGTACTCAGTCCCTCTATCAATTTCCAAATCCTTGTGTCAACTTGTCAATTGTAGATTGACTCACTGGTTGATCTCCCTACCAACTCCTTTGTAATCCATGATGTTTAAGAAGAATCGTGACTTCTTTTACAACCTCCAATACACCAAACTCTCAACAAATATAAATTAAAATTCATTTCAACATTATGATATCAAGTTAGCATTAGGGTTCATACAAATTGTTTTTCATGTAGCCTAACCCTCTGTTGATGTTCAGATTGTTCACAATCAAAACAAAAACCTCATGAGGATAAAATATCCCCTTGCATTTTTATAGAGGTGCTACTCCTCTGTTATGGTTTGAAATATTTATCTTGAATGTTCTGAATTCAATAATTAAAATGGGAAATACTAGACATCAAATCCCAATCTTTATTTATTTTAAAATATAAAGACAAGATGAAAATATGTATTCATAAATAAGAATTCCTATGAAGAGGAACAATAATATTTCACATATTGAAATAAAATATATACAATATATTATACATCAATAAAGAAACCATAATATGAAAGCATGACATTCCTCGCATCCATCAGAACATAAATAAATTTGGTCACATTCATAAGAAGGATGTATAATATTCCATAATTAAGAGAAGTTTAAAAGATTATTTCATTCATAACATAAAATATTACGATAGGTCCACTTAAAAAATATCTTGCTCATAAACTTAGAGTTTGAGAAATCATTGATATTGCACCCCAAAATAGTTATCTTTAGAGTTTCAAAAAATAATAATAGTCTCATTACAATAAAATTAAAAGTTGGTGTTTTTCCAAATGCACTAGGATTGAGATCCCATGGACAATACAAAGAATGTAAATGAGATTGGACTAGACCTATAAGAAGAAAAAGGAAATTATCAGAGATCTATTATGCGCTCTCAACAGACTGAAAATACACAATTAAATGATTTATGAAAATGAAGTATGTAGAATAGGAGATTACGAAAGATGATTGTTTACTTGTTGTGATGGATTTATATCATGTGCTATCTGCTTACTGAGGTTCTTTCCCTGAAATTTTGTGACCAATTGCAACTTAATCTTCTTGATTTGGTTATGTTATTCTGGTTAAGGCAGTTTTTAAGCAATTTTCAATATAGTCTCTCATGGGTGCAATACGTATTTATTGCTTTACTTTTGTATAAAATAACGCACTTTCCATATCTATAAAGTCAATTTAAACTTGGAGTAATGTATCTTCAATATGTTCATTCTGGTTAACATAACTAACTAACCAACTTTCAACTTCCAGTTATGAATATTCAGTCAAAATATTGAACCTCTTAGTTGATGTAGTTTTTAATAATTCCACTTTTCCTTCAAATTTCTCCTTGGACATAAGTATATAATTTAATATAATTTTTTCCTCTTCAACTTATTCAGTGGCTCCATTGAAATCTCAATCATTCAATTTTAAATAAGGATCTCCCCTTTTGACACTTATACTATCAGAATCAACCAATATTTATTTTAAACACTTAAATGCTTTTGTCCAACATGCTTTGAGTTACTTTATGCAAACTAATGAAGKAAAGTCCTACTCTTTTATTTTATACTCACTCATGCTTGAATATTTCAAGAATAATATAGAAGCAACCCCTTTATAAAATTATTCATCATTCTCAAGGTCGGCCTAAAGATATTGTCTCAAATGTTAGATCTTGATATGAAAGAAAAAAAGTTTGTTTCTAATTCCCATGCCTAGAGAATGAGAGACATTATTTTCTTAATATTTTATCCAACATATTTTATAACATCAACAAGTAGGTTCAATGTTCCTCTTAATATTGAGCTATATTTTGGTGTTCCATATGATCTCTTTCGGGGTTGCATTATAGTAATTGGGTTGGAAAATATAGGTGGACAATGGAGGGATCAAAGCGTTATCCAATTCTTTGATTCTTTCTTTTACGGTGACATTTTCATTTTCCATTTCATCAATAGACAAATTTAAAGCTTCACCCATGGCTTCATGAATTTTTATGATTTTAGACATTGGAACACCATTAAGGTCTAGTTCCAAGCTTGCTTTTCCTTGAACTTTCTTATTATTTAAATGAAAATTTTCAAATACTAATTTCTTTAAACCTTTGTCATATAGGAAATTGTGCAAAGTTAGGTATTATTCCTTGAATAGAATTGGTTCATGTATAGCTAATTCTATCATGATTTCTCTACTTTATTTAACTCTTTGTTCTTCATTAGTAAATTTGATATCTTCCATATTCAAATCCAGGTCCAAGTCTTCAAGAACAATCTCATCTTCAGGTGCACCCTCATTTCCTCCTTCTCTAATTATTTGTATTTTTATTTCACTGGTCACTAGGATTTTATGATGCCTTTCAAAACTTCCCTTAGGAGTGTTGTGATCTCCTCCATCACTTGAATTTTTCAGTGAAGATTTCCTTTGTTCCTATGCCGCTGACTGAGATCTTTGTTTTGGTAGACTATTTTTTTGTGAAACATTAGAAGACAAATTACTCTTTTCATTAACAATTTTTCCTTGTTGTCTATGTTTGTCAATGGTGCTGACAACAGTTTCAATATCATCTTTTTTCTTCTTAAAAAAAAATACCCTATGGTTTTGTCTATCGCCTTCTTCTTCACCAAATAAAAATGTATGAGCAAATGAAATACTATAGCCAACATATATCATATGATTCATAAACAATTGATTAGGGTAAAAACCTTTGATTTCATCTACTGTATTTAACTTAAATTGATCAAATTGAACTAAAAACTCATCAATATTTACAACATTTCTTAATGTTATCTCCCCAATTCTCTAGGGCAAAGAAATAAATTGCTTTTCCTTTTTTCATTGAAGAAACATGCCCATAATCTGTATTGTTTGCACACTTCTACACCAAATATATTTTCTAAGACATAATATGGGAGGTACGAAGGTATTTCTAGAGTACAATAAACTTTGATAATACTGAAGTGTTCCATTGATCCAAAGGTTCCATTCTTATCCATAAAGTTTGTTGCTTCTAAAGATAATATTGGTGTACTTGACCGAGAAATGAGCTTTTTGAAGGAGGAAACAAATGCATTGTGCACTTCATAGAAATGGTACATCATATTTTGTTTCCACAAGGTTCAGTACCACATCTAAACATGGTCAATTTTAGAATTGATTGTTTAGATAAATGCAAGCCTTTGAAAATGTAACAATAGGTGATGACGAAGATTAAATATGAGGACATGTAAAATTTCTTATTCTTCTTACAATTTGACAGCTGAAAATATATTTCTTTGTAGATAATTTCCATGCAATAAAAAATCACTTTCTCGTGAATTAAAAAATGAAGGATATACCAAGATAGTCGATGAATGGTAGTAGTAGATTCTTGACTAGCTACCTTAGAAAATAATCATTCAATCTCTTTATATGGATTCTTTAAAAAATTAACCTCGATGATTTATAGATATTTCGAAATCACTTCTGGGTCTTAAATATATTGTTGCAAGAGCTACCATCCACCATTTGTTTCCTTAAGGAAATATTTAGCTTCATCACCTTTAAAGGTCATTATTGTCTCTAGTATCCTGAGCATTTTCTTGAAAATTGAACGTGTCAGAGAAATAGGGGACTCTTCTTATAGATGAATAATTCTATGGTTCTTACTGAACTTATTTATACACCAAAAAACTAATTCTTTCGAATCAAAAAGCTCTAGAACACGAGCTATTGAAGCAATTCTTGATGTCCAAATATAGTTAGAAATTCTCTCTGGAGGCGATAATGTATAATAATACTTGTATTCTCTACATCATTAAAACTTTTGTTCTTCTTGTCCAAATGTGTTTATTTTTATCTCCACAAATGTTATCCTTTCTTCTAGTTGTCATGCTTAATGAAGTTGGCAGATTAATGTACATTCCTTTTAGAACATTAATACAAAAGTAAACCTTTTTTCCCTATGTTGGTGAAGGCCATTTTGGGGAAAAACATGGTAATTAATGAAGGCATTTAGGAAATGGGACAAAGAAGGAACGAACGCTAGAAAAAAATGAAAAGTAGCATCAAGAAACTAGGAAAGTCAAGGAAAGGATGAAGGATGTGGATCAACGAGGAAAACATTTGGATTTTTGACCAGCTATGATCAGGGAGTTAGAAAGAAGACAAATCTAATCTACCTAGGGTTAGTGGGTTAGGGTTTTGGTCATTTTTGTAACGGGTAATTAACCCCTTTTTTGTAATATAAATATTTGTTGGGAGGTAGCAGAAAGGGAGCTAGTGTTACAAAGATATATAATAATACTGACATGATAGAGAGATTAGAAGAAAG
Organism: Picea engelmannii; assembly: GCA_009831015.1. NCBI lineage: Eukaryota > Viridiplantae > Streptophyta > Pinopsida > Pinales > Pinaceae > Picea > Picea engelmannii. The sequence goes on along the minus strand of ML789524.1, from coordinate 309,293 downwards.
AAAAATATATGCATTTTAATAGATGATAACGTCATAAGATTTGGATCTTAGTATGATCTTGTTAGACTCAATTGTAATGCGCATGGTACTATAACCTTGCCAAAGAAAAATAAAAGAGCCACGAAAGCCATATATTTTTGGACGTAGCCCAGGGGGGGTGAAACATGATAAATTTTTGTCTTTGTGTGGAATGGTTGTCTTATTTCTTGTGATTGTTTAGCTATGATGAATGAATGAATCTGTAATAGTAAAATGAAACACATAATAGAATGATAGGATAATTACTGCAGAGTAAAATATAATGAATGTATTTGATGTGTTGATGTAATAGAATAATAGATATGATGTATTTTGAGTTAGAAAGATTGTCTCCCTTCCCCACAAAAGTCTCCCTTCCAAGATTACAAAAATATAGGTCATGTAGTCACCCATCAGACATCTCGGGTGTGACTACATTCTGCACTTTCTGTGCGTTTTTTCCTTCTAGTCTCTAGAAGGGATGATGGTTTACAAGGCTTTTTTGGAAATCTAAAGTGGAACTTGGGTCAGCATGAGAAACGTCCAACAAATGGTTATGTTGTTGGCCAGAACCTAGAAGAACATATTAGAAAGGACTTGCTAAGAATAAAATATGAAGAGAATAAAGTATTATAAGGGGATGTCCAGACCATGGAATCCAACTAAACAAGAGATTGAGCAATGGTTGACGAAAAAATATCTCGATTTTCCATAGAAATATAGTAGAAACCCTAAGTATACACTGCACCAATATTTGGAGACATACGTATTTACTGATCTTCATGAGACATTCTTTCGTGAATTTTCACATTTGTTGCAGGAATTGATATTGATATTGAAGGACACTCACCCAAATAATCAGATAAGAACAGTATAATGGACTACCGAGAATATTGTTCATCTACAAAATGTCAACAACAAATTCACACACACAATCAATTTCTATCTATAAATCATTATTGCAGGTTCATTACTGAGTTTGCAGTCGATAATGAAAAAACCATGCACTATTGCAGAGCACACGTTTTTTAAGGGTCCAAGAGGAAGTTATATTAGAACACTCTATACATAAATCAGATTTTTCTGCATGATAAAGGTGTGATGGCAATGGATTTCGACAACTAAATAACTTTGCGTGCATGGGGATATTGGGGGAAACACTAAGGATGATCTGAGATATGGAGAGAGATATGGATAGAGGTAAGAATAAGGAAGTGATGGAACCCATTATGATGGATGAAGAAAAAATCAGGGAAATAATGGAAAACAAGGAACGATGAGCAACAAAAGATGCTGCGAATATAATATTAATAGAAGAAAGAGAGTAGTAGCCAAGAGGGAAGGATTGGAAAGTGATGAATATGTGGTAGAGGATCTCCAAGATACAGAGAATATTAAGGAAATATTGTGTGTCAAATATGATAGAAAACCCATAGGTCATGGGTCTGACGTAGAAGAAGGAACTCCATTCCACATTCGAATTAGTGTGGAACCCATGAGCCCATGCAAAACTAATACATCAGGAAATAAAGAATGTTTTAGAAAACTAGAAATTACTGGTAGAAGGAGTCTAATAGGTCAAGGGACCAGTTGAAATTCAAGTGGAAGTATGAGTTCAAGTAGCAATAGTCAGTTATCTACACCACCTAGAGGAAGTATTAGACATTTTACAATGGTGGGAGAAGATCCAACTGTTTAGTTACCATAATTTTATGGAGAAGGGTCAAAGGACCCATAGAAACATCTTTTTATGTTTGAAAATATTTGGGAAGAGAAAAAAATTATGGATGAAGACACAAAAGTGGCTCAGGTTGTAATCACATTCAGAAACCATGCATTGGACTATTTTATGATCCTAGCAGTGAAAATTTCACAAGGAGAACCTAAAACCATTACATATGCAAAGAATTCACTAATCAATGAGTTCCAATGACCAAGTTTAGAAGATTAATATATGAATGATGTGATAGAAATCAAATAGAATCCAAGAGACTCAGTTTGGGAAATCAATTAGAAGTTCAAGATATTGAAAGGTAAGTTGAAATATCCCATAATGGAGATGCAATATATACAACTATTCATAAACTCATTATTTCCCCATTTTAAATATCCATTGAGACAAAAAAAGGTTTGAGACTTAGGCCAAGGCTCTGCAAGCAGCCTTACAATTGGAAGAGAATCAATATAAACATATATATCCAACTATAGAAGAGATGGGAGAGGATATCAAGAATATGACATTTAAGTTGAGTTAGAACAAAGGCAAGGGAAAGAGGGTATATGTCTGTTGTACCTTATGCAGAACATAAGGACACCAAAAAAATGAGTTCTCAACATTTTCATAGTATTTGGGAGAAGGGTTGTCAAATCCCTTACCTATAGGAGGATTATGGTGTGAACTTTGTAAAACACCTTGACATGATCCCTATCATTGACCAATGATGCAAAAATATTAGATAGTGCCTAAAAATACATTATGCAATTTATACAAGTCTGTAGGACATGAGGATAAGGATTGTAGAACCATGGAACTGATGAAGGAAAGGACCTCATATACTAATAGGATGCAGAAAAAACTAATGACAGGTCCACCTACACAATAGTATAATAATGTGAAACATTTTGCAGTGCCACTTCAATATAATAAGGTAACACAATATAATACACTGTGAACAGACAATGAAGGAAACATAGGAGGAAAAGGAAGAGGAGGATTTGGAAGAGGCAGAGGACCAATAACACGCCACAATTGCTAGAAACCTCAACATTATGCAAGGAATTGTCCACAACCACTAGAAACATGCATGTATTCTCGCTCAGTAGATCATACTACAAAATATTGTCCTATACTTCTCACAAAAGTGCAAGAAAAAAGGAATCATAATAACCATAATGTTCAATGGATTGGAAAGGAAACTAGAGATGATGGGAAAACAAATTAATATAGTTACTCGAGGTGGAACCAAAAGAGGAGAAAATGAAATACATCATAATCAAAACCAACACCAGTGGGTCAGAAATAATACAACAGCTCAACAGCATTTTGATGTGTGCAAGGAAAATGAAACATTCAAGCAATCCATAAAATAAATTTTGCAGGAAAATATTGCTTCTACGTCAAATGCACAATGAGTGTATGATGTGCTTGTATATGATATGCCTCATCCATAAGATCATACAAGAAAAGATCATCCTTCAGAAAAGGTAAGTAATATAAGAAAAATTTTGGTATCTTTCTTGAATTTATTGAATGATCAAACATCTATACAAGCATTACAAAGTTTGTTAGAAAAATGAAATACTGAAGAAGAGATGCAACTAGAGCCAAAGATAGTAAATCATGTCCATAGGAAGACAAGAACAAATAGAGAGTTCATACTAAATGAAAATATTATAGATTTTAACATGGGTGACATCATATTAGATATAGGATATGAGTTAAATGTTCTTCCTAAGAAAACATGGGAATGCATGGGGGAACCTACACTGGGATATTCACCTATTCAATTGAAACTAGAAAACCAACATAGAGTGATATCAATTGGTCAATTGAAATGCATACCAGTGCATTTAGATGGTGTGTGCACAATGGCATATTTTGAGGTAATTGATATAGTGGATAATACTACACCTTATCCAACATCGTTAGGACTAGATTGGGCATTTGACAATCAATCTATCATCAACTTGAAGACCCAGAAAATGATTTTTCAATAAGGAGAAGATAGAGTCATAGCACCATTAGATCCTTTAGAAGGTGGAATATATGTTGAACCAACAACAAAAAAATTCATCACAGAAGAGACAAATCAGTTCTGTAGAACTACCGCGTGCAAGGAAGATTACATTAACCCAATAATAGATGGAATTCTTAGATAGAGAAGCATTAGTTATTGTGCTTCAGATTCTGACATAGTACTAGAGAATTGGAAAAAATGATTACATGAGATATCTACCAGAATATGTGCAAAAATGACACGCACACTAAGATGGGTTGGCACAGAGGTAAGAGAACCTCCAAGCTTTTATGGTAAAAAATATTTGGAAGAATTCATAAAAATTTTTGAGTTAGAAGTCCTGGAAATTCAAAGGTTAATAGTTTTGGATATTTACTTGAAAGGAGAACCTACATGTTGATGGGGTACTCACAAATAAAATATTCATGATTGGTACCAATGCAAAATACTATTGCGCATCTGATTTGGCATAGAACAAGAGAATACACATATGGAGAAATATGATGGAAGATGACAACCCAGAGAAAATATAGACATGTGCATAACCCAATGGAGATGGCTATCACTAGAAGAGTGGCCATGTGATGCAGGAGCATCGCCAACAACAAGCGAGTATGGGGAAAACACCCACGCATTTTGGCACATGATGAATTGTTTGAAATGTTTTGAAGTTTGATACGCCAAACATAAATGAAACAATTAAGAAAGGGTGTACTCGTAGATTGTAATCATACCTTGAGCGTCCCGCTCTCGTCTGAAGGACTAAGAGGCATTTATGCTAGTAAATGTAAGTAGGTAGCTTTGAATTCTTAGATTAGACAGTTTTAGGAGCCGGAGGGAAAATGGATATAGACACCCTCACTTGTATCACTGTAATATTATTAGAAGCATAATCAATCAAGAGAGCATAGGAGAGTAGAAGCAGAGAGATGTGTAAAGTAGAAACCCATGTATAGAAGTTCTGGATTAATACAAAGATCTTTAGTTCAGACTCATGGTGTTCAATTGCTTTCTGTGTTTGTATATACTGATTGATATGTGTTTGTTTACTCTTTGGTATGCATTTACTTTGATGCGTGAATGTATGATTTCATATTTAATGTCTGAAATCTGAAGAGAGGGAGAGTAAGGATGAGTTTCAATTGTTTCTCTGTCTGAGCAAGAGTTTTCCTACAAGGAGTGCAGCGAAATTGTCTGCAAGGTGTGTGTTGATAAGAGTCAGAGTTCGTCTTTGCAAGCTCAGGAGGGATAACATTGTTCTCATTCTTTCAGAAGTGCAAGTTAAGCACAGGAGCCGTGCAAGGTGTGCACAGGCTGAGTAGATTCTCAAAGTTTGTAACCTGAGGGAAGAATTGAAGGACTGATGCTGCAAGGAGAGTGCACAGAGTCTAAGAATTTAAATACTTGGAGTGTATTTGAAGAAGTTCTGCAAGGAGTGTGTGCAGGAAATTTTCCCAAAATGACTTGAGGATTTTTCAATCAAGCTCAGTAGAGATAGAGTCTTTGAAGTTGTCGAAGAGAAGCTCAAGAGAGCTAGTGCCTTGAAGTGTTGTAAGAAGGAAGCACAATGACATTGTTTTGCTGGTGGTTAGGTTCCAGTGAAGGAATATTGTGTTCACTTCACAAGAGTTGTCAAAGAGGAATTAGATGGTCGCAATTCTCCAAGGGGAATCTATGAATTTCCAAGAGCCGTAAGATCATGCAGAGGAGCAAGAAGGTTACAACGAGTGTTTTTCTAAGTGCAAGCTCAGGGGAGAATAGAGCTGTAGGATCTAAGCCAACAAGGGCCATTAGATCACTCACATAATCGCATCTCAGGGTTTCATGGGTTGAAGGACCGATAGCTTAGCATCAGGATTCACGAAGTCTGAACTCCAAAAAGGCGAGAAATTCCATCGTGGGACCCACATTGACGACGTGTCAGAATTTTAGCATTTCAGCATATCGGAGGATAAGAGGTCGAGACTTTTGTCCTGAATGTCCCGAAGTTGTGAAACCATGAAAGAATCTGAGCCATCCATTGGAAGGAGGACACGTGTCACGAGATCACCCTTATTGGGGATTCAGACATCAGAGGTCAGAGATGGAAGTCCTTTGGCTTCGCAAGTAGCGATGTTGTCAGAGAATCAAAACCATCCTTATGAGGATGACAGGTGGCAGAGATCAGAGGATCTCACAAACTCAGAGGTTCGCAGGGTGAGAGCCCAAGAGTTGGGTGCTCCAAGTCGCAAAGTCTTGAAATCACAAGGAGCGAGGATAACCATTGGATCCAGGTCACGGGAGGACCATTGGATCAGGAACCCCATCCCATTTCATGCATTCAAGGAATTGAAGGTTTAAAAGGATCACTTTCGACTACAGAAGTCGTGAAGTGCCGAGAGCCAAGGCATGGAGGAAACACGTGGTAGAACCATAAGGTGGGGCCCGTGTGACTGACAGGTGGACACGCATCGCCTAGAGAAGGGAGGCAACACTCCGTTGACTTCTCACTTCTCAGGAATTCATGAGGTAAGCACACGAAGGCACGACATTGAAACTCATGAAGGTGCGAGTGGTGAAAGGAGCTAGCGTTAATCCTAGCCAGCAGTCGTGCAAGGAAAGAGCTGACAGGGGAAGAGCTGTACCCATTTGATGATCTCGGGTTTCGCAAGATTGGATAGGAAGAGTCAGGAGTCATGACTCATGAACTCTTGATATTGCGAGTTGCAAAAAGGACCTATGGATTGATAAATTTTAGATTCTAGCAGGGAATCGAAGGAGCCACTTTGGCTCAAGGGGATCGAGAATGATCTTGTGAGAGGATCTCGGTTCGAGGGCCAATAGGTCTGTGTCATATTGGTATCAGAGCTTGACTCTGTTTGTATACTTCAGATGGAGAAATCGAGAAAGAAAATCTGAGTCGTGCCGCCGAGAGGAAGAGATAGACAAACACCCGATCTGCTAGAGGATAGGGAGATGCCAAGAGGAAGGGGTAGGCAGGAGCCAAATCTAGCCATGGAGAGAGAGATGCATGATATACGTGCCAGACTCAAGGAAATGGAGACAACACAGAGATGCACATCTGGTGCTGGGGATGTTAGTGATTCTGAAAGTGAAGATGAAGCTGGACATGAAGGAGAAGAAGTCACAGTAGAAGATGCAACAAATGAACGCCTGATTAGGGCTATTGCAAGAATGGGTGCTAAGGCAAAAATGGATACTCTAGTATATGAAGGAAACCTAGATGTTGAAGAGATTCTAGACTATATTGGAGCTCTGGACACATATTTTGACTATGAAGATGTTGAGGAAGACAAAAAAGTCAAACATGTTGTCACAAGACTTAAAGGATATGTAACATTATGGTGGGATGAACTACAAGATGACATACGCTGCAAGGGAAAGTAAAAAATCAAGATTTGGGATAGGATGATTACAAATATGAAGGCAAAATTCATTCCCAGGGATTACTAAATTACTTTGTTTCAGTGATGTCAATGAAGGAGTACACTGAAGAATTCTACAGGATGAACATTAGGGTAGGCCATCGCAAAAGTGATGATGAAAAGGTTGCTACATGAATGGTATGAGATACGACATTTAGGATGATATGAGCATGATGACCATCCAAACAGTGGAATATTCTTATCAGATGGCTCTAAAAGCTGAAGAGAAACTGAGTTGAAAATAAGGTCAAAGGGGCCAAGGTAGAAGTCAAGCCAGAGGCAAATCAGTTTCCCCAGATAGAAATTAGAAACCCAAGGAAGAGGGGAAGAAACCTCAAACTCAGACTAAGAGGGGTGGAAGTTCATATATAGGGCAACATACTGAATAGAGAGGTCAGTATTCTTATGGAAACACTTTTCCTTGTACCAGAGGTAGAGGAAGAGGAAGAGGTGGAGTGGTGAAATGCTTCACATGTGGAAAGAATGGACACAAGTCTTATGAATGTCCAAATAAGAAGAAAGAAGGTGGTGAAACTCACATTACCGAAGCACAGAGACAGAATGTTGAGGTAGAAAATGCTGAAGGCGGAAGATCACTGATGATGCGAAAAGTTCTCTTAACGCCAAAGAAGGAGGTGGAGAGTTTGGTCCAAAGACAAAGACTTTTTTAGACCGCTTGCAAAACTAAAGACAGGGTATGCAAGGTCATTGTGGACAGTGGTAGCACAGATAATCTTGTTTGTATAGAGATGGTAAAAAAGCTGGAGTTGGAGACTATTGAACATCCAAATCCATACAGAGTTTCGTGGCTACAAAAAGGACTTCAGGTAAATGTCACTAAACGATGTTTAGTTGAGTTTAAAATAAGAGGGTATAAAGATGAAATACTCTGTGATGTTATTTCCATGGATGTTTGTCATCGATTGTTGGGTATACCATGGAAATATGATAGGAATGTGATTCATGATGGGAGGAAGAACACATACACCCTAGAGAAGAATGGCAGAACTCACATGTTGCTTCTAATCAAAGATAAAGAGGTGAAAGCTGAAGTAAGAAACACTGTACTTCTCATGAGTGGGAAGGAACTTCTTACAAAGGTCAAGAAGAAGGAGGAATCACAATTCATTGTGGTCAGGAAGCCTAAAATTGTTTTAACCAGTAAAAGGGTAGATGATTTATCAGAAGAGGTTTAGAAACTGTTGGAAGAGTTTGTTGACATAGTAGTGGACAAAATACCTCGTTCGTTGCCACCGATCAGAAGTGTGAGTCATCATATTGATATCATACCTGGAGCTAGTTTACCAAACAAAGAAACATACAGATTGATGCCACAAGAGAATGAAGAGGTCAAAAGACAGGTCCAAGACTTAATGGACAAGGGGTTGGTTAGAGAAAGCTTGAGTCCATGTGCTATTCCGACAATGCTCAGTCCGAAGAAAGATGGAGGCTGGAGGATGTGTATTGACTCAAGAGAAATCAACAAGATAACCATCAGGTACAAATTTCCATTACCAAGGATGGATGATTTGATGGATTGCTTGAGTGGGGCCAATTTTTTTTCAAAAATTGATTTGAAAAGTAGATATCACTAGATTCGTATGAGAGAAGGTGATGAATGGAAGACAACCTTCAAGACTAACAAAGGGTTGTATGAATGGATTGTTATACCATTTGGTTTAAAAAACACACCAAGTACCTTCATGAGGTTGATGAATGAAGTCCTGAAGGATTTCATCGGAAAATTTGTCATTGTGTATCTTGATGACATACTGATTTTCAGTAAAATAGAGATAGAACATCTAAAACATTTGGCTACAGTGATGAAGAGATTACAACAAGAGAATCTACTGATAAACATGAAGAAATCCTCATTCATGAAGACATATCTCATTTATTTGGTTTTTGTTATTTCTGCAGACAAGTCGAGGATGGATCCAGATAAAGTGGAGGTGATCAAGAATTGGCCATCGCCAAAGAGTGTATTTGAGGTGAGAAGTTTTCATGGATTGGCTAGTTTCTACTGGAAGTTCATAAGGAATTTCAATGGAATTAGTGCACCGATGATGGACACAGTGAAGAAGAGACAGAAGAATTTTCACTGGATAGAAGAGGCTAAGAAAATCTTCAATTTTTTGAAAAGAAAAATCACGGAACAACCAATTTTTTTGTTTCCGGATTTCAAAAAGACATTTCAGGTAAAATGTGATGCAAGTGGATTTTCAATAGGGGTAGTCTTGAGCCAAGAAGACAGGCTGATAGCATACTTTAGCAAGAAGCTGAATGAAGCGAATGTGAAATAGTCCATATATGACAAGGAGTTCTATGCTATTATCCAAGCATTGTAGAAATGGAGGCATTACTTAATCCCTAAGGAGTTTGTCTTATACAGTGACAATCATGCTTTGCAGTTTGTGACTCAACAAGAGAAGTTGAATCCAAGACTTGTAAAATGGGTTGAATACATGCAGAACTTTAATTTTGTAACTAAGCATATTTCTAGAACTGCTAACAAAGTTGTTGATGCTTTGAGCAGGAAATGTTTGTTGTTGCAGGAGTTCAAAGTCAAAACATTAGGTTTTGATTATCTTAGGGACATGTATAGAGATGATCCAGATTTTAAGGAAGCATATGAAGCAGCTGAGAATCCAATTCTCAGAGACAGGAGTCAATGGACAAAATACATGATCCAGGAAGGATTACTATTTAAGGGTAATCAACTTTGTATTCCAAAATGATCCATGAGGGAGAATTTGTTGAAGGAGAAACATAGTGGAGGATTGGCCGGGCATTTCGGTCATGACAAGACGTTCTCAAAGTTAAACGAGTCATATTTTTTGCCAGGAATGAGAGAAGACGTCAAACGATTTGTGGATAGATGTAGAATTTGTCAGCATTCAAAAGGGAAGAGGCAGAATGCAGGATTTTATCAACTGTTACCCATACTTGACATGCTATGGGATGCATTCAGCATGGACTTCATATTGGGGCTGCCAAGAACACAAAGAGGGTTTGATTCAATCTTTTTGGTAGTGGATAGATTTTCTAAGATGGCACATTTCATACCATGTCAAAAAACTAGTGACACAACTCACATTGCGAATCTATTTTTCAAAGAAGTCATTTGACTTCACGGATTACCAAGGAGCATAGTTTCAGATCAAGACACCAAGTTCGTGGGACACTTCTGGAGAACCTTATCGAAAAAGCTGGGAAAAAACTTGTCATTTAGTTCATCTTATCATCCTCAGATGGATGGACAGACAGAATTTGTGAACATATGTTTGGGAGACTTGCTAAGGAGCTTGGTGACAGAACACCACAGTTAGTGGGACAATATTCTACTACAGGCGGAATTTGTTTACAATGATTCAATCAACAGAAGCACAAGGCATAGTCCATTCCAAATTGTTTATGGGACACATCCAAGAGGAGTTTCTAAACTGAGGAATTTAGAACAGGATGAGATAAGGAGTGCTAGTGTAGAAGATTTTGCTGAAGAAATGAAGGAACTTCACAGCTAGGTGAAGGAGTGATTGCAGAACTCGAGCCAAGAGTATAAGCGCAGAGCAGATCAACACAAGAGACAACTTCAATTTGAGGTTGGCGATTTGATTCTGGTACATCTGAGAAAGGAAAGATTCCCAAGGGGGACATATAACAAATTGAAGATGAAGAAGATTGAACCATGTAAGGTCTTGAAGAAATTTTGGGCAAATTCTTATGAGATTGAATTACCCAATGGGATCGGAATTTCTTTGATACTCAATGTCTTAGATTTGTACTCATACAAAGCTGGAGCAGACAGTGAACAACCAGAGGTTCAGTGGACAAAACAAATGCCAGTTGTAGAGAAGCCACAGATGGAAGGCATACTGGACAAAAGAGTTAGTAAGAGGACTAGGCGAAAGGAATATTTTGAATATTTGGTCAAGTGGAAGGGACATCCAGTTGAAGATGCTAGCTGGAAAAATGAAGCCAAAATATAGAAGCATGGACATACCGTGTGAGAGCTCATGGACAGGAGCCCATGAAAATTTTCAAGCGAGGAAGTATGATGTAGGAGCATCGCCAACAACAAGCGAGCGTGGGGAAAACACCAATGCATTTTGCCACATGATGAATTGTTTGAAATGTTTTGAAGTTTGATACGCCAAACGTAAATGAAACAATTAAGAAAGAGCACACTCATAGATTGTAATCATACCTTGAGCATCTTGCTCTCGTCTGAAGAACTAAGAGGTATTTATGCTAGTAAATGTAAGTAGGTAGCTTTGAATTCTTAGAATAGATAGTTTAAGGAGCTGGAGGGAAAACATATATAGACACCCTCAATTGTATCATTGTAACATTATTAGTAGCATAATCAATCAAGAGAGCATACGAGAGCAGAAGCAGAGAGATGTGTAAAGTAGAAACCCATGTATAGAATTTTTGGATTAATACAAAGATCTTTAGTTCAGACTCATGCTGTTCAATTGATTTATGTGTTTGTATATGCTGATTGATATGTGTTTTTTTACTCTCTGGTATGCATTTACTTTGATGTGTGAATGTATGATTTCATATTTAATGTCTAAAATATGAAGAGAGGGAGAGTAAGGATGAGTTTCAATTGTTTCTCTCTCTGAGCAAGACTTTTCTTGCAAGGAGTGCAACAAAATTGTTCACAAGGTGTGCGTTGACAGGATTTAGAGTTTGTCTCTGCAAGATCAGGAGGGATAACATTGTTCTCATTCTCGTAGAAGTGCAAGTTAAGCATAGGATCCGTGCAAGGTGTGTGCAGGCTGAGTAGATTCTCAGAGTTTGTAACCTGAGGGAAGAATTGAAGGATTGTTGCTGCAAGGAGAGTGCGCAGAGTCTAAGAATTCAAATACTTCGAGTGTATTTGAAGAAGTGTCGCAAGGAGTGTGCGCAGGAAATTTTCCCAAAATGAGTTGAGGATTTTTCAATCAAGATTAGGAGGGATAGAATCTTCGAAGTTGTCGAAGAGAAGCTCAAGAGAAATAGTTCCTTGAAGTGTTGTAAGAAGGAAGCGCAACGATGTTGTTTTGTTGGTGGTTAAGTTCCAGTGAAGGAATACTGTGTTCTCTTCGCAAGAGTTGTCAAAGAGGAATTAGATGGTAGGAATTCTCCGAGCGGAATCCGTGAAGTTTCGAGAACTGTCGGATCTTGCAGAGGAGCAAGAAGGTTACAGCGAGTGTTTTTCTAAGTGCAAGCTCAAGGGAGAATAGAGTCGTAGGATCTAAGCCAACAAGGTTTGTTAGATCACTCATGTAATCGCATCTCGGGGTTTCATGGGTTGAAGGACCGAGATCTTAGCATCAGGATTCGTGAAGTCACGAAGTCCAAAATCCAAAAATGTGGGAAGTTACATCGTGGGACCTGCATTGACGACGTGTCAGAATTTCGACATTTTGACATATCGGAGGATAAGAGGTCTAGACTTTTGTCCTGAAAGTCCCGAAGTCACGAAACCAGAAAAGAATCTGAGTCGTTTGTTGGAAGGACACATGTCGTGAGATCACCCTTATCGGGGATTGAGACATCGAAGGTCAGAGATGGAAGTCCTTCGACTTTGCGAGTAGCGAAGTCATGAGAGAATTGTAATCATCCATCTGAGGAGGACAAGTACTAGAGATTAGAGGATCTCGCGAAATCGGAGGTTCACAGGGTGAGAGCCCTAGAGTTGGGTGCTCCAAGTCACGAAGTCATGAAATCACGAGGAGCGAGGATAGCCATTGGATCCAGGTCACAGGAGGACCACTGGATCAAAAACCCGGTCGCATTTCGTGCATTTAGGGAATTGAAGATTGAAAAGGGTCACTTTTGACTACAGAAGTCATGAAGTGCTGAGAGTCGAGGCACGGAGGTAACACGTGGCAGAACCATAAGGTGGGGCGCACGTGACTGACAGGTGAACACGCATCACCTGGAGAAGGGAGTCAACACTCTATTGACTTCTCGCTTCTTGGGAATTCATGAGGTAAGAGCACGAAGGCACGACGTTGAAACTCATGAAGGTGTGAGTGGCAAAAGGAGCTAGCATTAATCCTAGCCGTCGGTCACGCAAGGAAAGAGATGAAAGAGGAAGAGTTGTACCCATTTCATGATCTTGGGTATCGCGAGATTGGAGAGGAAGAGTCAAGAGTCATGACTCATGAACTCAAGAGATTGCGAGTTACGAAAAGGACCTGTGGATCGATAAATTTCAGATTCTAGCAGGGAATCGAAGGAGCCGCTTCAGCTCAAAGGGATAGAGAACGATCCTGTGAGCAGATATTAGTTTGAGGGCCAATAGTTATGCATCACCATGTCACTTCATCCATACATTATAAGGCATACCAAGAAATTTGTATACAAAATTGGAAATCCATAGAGGAACTATAAATTGGACAGCTTTGCAGCAGGATTTTGTAATCATGTTTTCATTTGAACATGAGAATCCAGTGATGGATGCAACAATGGAGTTGATAAAATAAAATGTTTTTGAATAACCTAAAGTTGATAGTATAACATATTATCAGAATCACAACCGACTTATAGTCAGAGAGTTGTTACAATGTTACAACATCATAGAAGATAACCCAACAAAAGAAAACCCACATGATATTCAAATACCAAAATTTTAAGGGGAAATAGATGCAGAAGACACATAGTTAGAGTCAAAAGAATTTTATGCACCACTGAATATAAAGAAGATAAATATTGGAATAGAAGAGAATCCCAAAATTGCAAGTATTGGTGAGTATTGGGACAACCAGATAGTGGAAATAATAACATAATTACTACATGAGTATAGTGATCTATTTCCAACAAAGATTTGAGAAATGAAAGTGGTGGAAGGAGAACTTGGAGAAATGATGATTCCTTTTTGACTAGATGCTAGACCAATAAAATAAAGACCTTATAGGCTAGTATTTGTTAAGGTAGATATTGATGAAATGTTAGAGGCTAGTATAACAGAACATGTTGAAGAATCTGAGTGGATTATTCCTATGGTAGTTCAAAATATGAAGAATGGGGGGATATGGATCTATGTAGACTTGAGGAATTTGAATGATGCATGTCTTCATGATCCCTTACGTACTCCATTTACATATGAGGTATTGGAAAATGTAGGAGGAAAAGAAGCATACTCATTTACTCATGGATTTTCAGGGTATCACCAAATYAGAATAACACCCGAGGATCATCATAAGACTACATTTTCCACATAATGGGGGTCATATGAATACATAGTGATGCCCTTTGGATTGAAAAATTCCCCTCTTATTTTTTCAAGARTAGTGGTAGATACATTTAAATATTTTATACATAAGTTTTTAGAGGTTTATCGGGATTATTGGACAATATTTAGCCTATTGAAATATCATGTTGAAGTTTTAATATTAATGCTAGAAAAGTGTAGAAAATTTCAAATCTCTTTGAACATTAAGAAATGTATATTCAATGCACCATTTGGAATTTTTCTAGGGCATGTCGTTTGTAAACATGGACTATTGGTTTACCCTGCAAAGATTGTTTTCATTGTTAATTTACCACCACCTAAATTAGTGCACCAATTAAGAGCTACACTAGGTCATACATGATACTATAGAAAGTTCATAAAGAGCAATGCACAGATTATTTTGACAATGAAGAAAATGTTAAAGAAGGATATAAAGTTTCAATGAAATGATGAGTGCGAACATATTTTGGAAATATTAAAAGAGAAAATGGTGGCATCACCAATTCTGGTGTTTCTAGATTCTTCAAAAGAGTTCCATGTTCATGTGGATGCCTCTTCAATATCTCTTGGAGAAGTATTAACACAACCAGGAGAAGGTGACATAGATCACCCAATAGCATTTGCAAGTAGGAAACTCTTAGATTCATAACAAAATTAGAATAAAATAGAGAGAAGGTTTGGCTATGGTGTA
Organism: Picea engelmannii; assembly: GCA_009831015.1. Lineage (NCBI taxonomy): Eukaryota > Viridiplantae > Streptophyta > Pinopsida > Pinales > Pinaceae > Picea > Picea engelmannii. The sequence goes on along the minus strand of ML789524.1, from coordinate 294,191 downwards.
TGCATTATAAAAGTTCATAAATCGTTTATTAGGCCAAAATTTTAAAATGTTCACAGATCACTCTGCTCTCAAATACATGGTCAGCAAGCTAGTGTTGGGGGGGAGAATATGTAGATGCTTGTTTTTATTTTAAGAGTTTGATTTTGAAGTAGTTGTGAAGCCTGAAAGATTGAATGCAAGGCTAGATCATATGTCTAGGATAAGTAATGGAGAGGAAACAAGCAACTTGGAGGACAATTTATTGATGCACAAATATTTTCAGTGCATATTGCTGATGAATATTGTTATGATATCATTCAATTTTTTGAGTACATGATTTTCTCCAAAGGAATATAACAATGCACAAAAGAATAATTTAGTGGTTAGAGCTGCAGATTACCAACTTATTGCAGGACATTTGTATAAACTGGGTGTAGATAGTATTATAAGGAGATGTGTCATGGAACATGAAAATCCTATCATATTAGCATAGTCACATGAAGGAATAGATGGAGGACATTATGCAGGAAAATCCACTGTGAATATGATACTACACAAAGGACTGTGGTGGAAAACAATTTATAAAGATGAAAAGGAGTATTTCCAGACTTGTGATGCTTGTGAGAGGGTAGGAAATCGATTAAGTAGGGATGGTATGCCTCTAAAACCCCAGGTAGCTCTTAAAGTGTTTGAAAAATTGGAAATAGAGTTTGTAGGATCGATCAATGCACCAACTAGAAGATTGAGAGAAAGGTACATCATTATAGTGACAAAATATTTAACTAGATGGGTTGAAGCAACAACAGTAAAATATTGCAATGCATAAACTTTAGCACACTTCCCATTTGAACAATTAATTACAAGATTTGTATTCCCTATAATTCTAATGAGTGATCAAGGAACTCGTGTTATCAATAATACCATTCAAATAATGACTGAAGAATTTGGAATACACCCTCAGAAGATCACTCCATACCATCCTCAGGATAATGGAACAATGGAATCATTTAATAAAATATTAAAGAAATCCCTAACTAAAATTTACAATGTAAGCATTGATGATTGGGATCTGAAGATACCGACAGTATTATGGGCCTATAGGACCACATGAAAGAAAATTACTAGGAGGACACCTTTCAGATTTGTGTATGTTCAAGAAGCAGTAGTTCCTTTAGAATATTCAACTCATGGAACTAGAAGAAAATGAGATTATGGTTGGTTTCCATCAGGAAGTACAGAAAGAAAAAGACAAATATTTCCATGATAGACACATTAAAAAAATAAAATTCAAGGAAGGTGATCTAGTTCTTCTCTATGAAAAAAATACTTACAATACCCATAGAAATTTAAGATGCATTGGCTAGAGACATATGAGATAAAATATGTCACAGATGGAGGTGATGTATAGTTACAGGATCTATATGGAAAATATATTCAAGGATTGGTTAATGGTAGTAAACTAAAACAATATTGGGATAGTTGACCTAGTAACCCTTAGTAGTTGCAGCACAAAAAATTACAATTGTACATAGTGTTTATAATAGAAGGTGGAAAAGAAAGGAAAAATTGGAAAAATAAGCAAATACCAAAAGACGCAATAGATGGATAATTGTTAAAACATGCAGTTAGAGTATACAACATGCAATAGAGAGTAATTGGTATGAAATAACATGAATAAAATGTGCACCAGAGATATGTTACTAGAAAGAAAAAGAAGCATGCTGATATAGAAAAATGGTCCAAAAAAGGAAAAAACAATGATTGAAAAACTGTGGCACAATAGAGAATTTATGACATGACCTATAAAAGAAGAAAAAATGAATGAGAAGACTAATTTTGAATTTGTGCAAATGAGATAAAAGGAATAAAATTTAGTGCGAACAAGTGATTTCGATGTGTCTACTCACGATTCAGAACTACCCCGTTCATAATTTAACAAAATTGCACCACCAGAGCTAGGAGATCCCAACTAGGTCGCAAGAAAAACACAAAGTTCCGTGAGGATAACACATGCAACAACAACCAAGGGAGTAAACCTAAACCATCTACAAGGAGTGGTGGATATGGATTCAATTCCATCCCCATTCATTAAACCAGTTAGTCCCACTATTGTAGAAGAGACATAACATCAAAATACAAAGAAAAAAGAAATGGATATTGACCCACAAAGTGAAACAAAAACCCTAGAATAGAGAAAAAACACATGCAACAAAATGGGTTAGGAGTTGCACAATCTCAGGAACAAATGAATGAGGAAGATGATGAGAATATAGAATTTGATGAAGGGAAGCAACCTGCAACAAAAAAAACATAGTAGTTGGGGGAACAAGTATGGTTTGAAGATATCACAGACTAGTATAACTCAGACACTGAACAGGATGAGGAAGAGAACCAAGTGGAAATGGTAGGTCCATCAATATGGAAGAAAAATAATAGGGAAAACCTACCGTGCCAAGAACACCAAGCAAGCATAAGGAACTAACACCGTCACAACCACATATACTTGAAGGTGTTAGGAAACTTTATGACATGTTAGGATGTGTGAATAATATGAAGTATGTTTACCATGACGTTACATATATGGGGAAGTTTCCTAAGTTCATGCTCCAAGTCTACATGGAAATTGAAGGACCAAGTTCATCAGGAGATCCGATTTGGATCCAAAACAATGTATTACAGGGATATATAACACAATAATTATGAACTTGTTGGAGATTCCTCACTTTGGCAGAGGAAAGGATGCGAATGCATGTGTCCAAAAACTACTGACACTGGTACATGGAGGAATATTATGGATGGATAGGCCTATATCCATAGATGTGGACTTAATTGTAGAAATCATAGGATTACCAACAGATGGAKAAAAACCAAAGCAATACATGGATGACAAAAGTAAAGAAAAATCCATGGAAGATGAGATCAAGAACAAATATGGGACTGATAGAGGATCCAGAGGAATTATTATTAGAGAGATAAATGCRCCAACAACTAAGTTTGTAAGAAAAATGATGGCATGTAAAATTTTGAGAAAATGTCACAAGGAGGAATCCCCTATAGAGTAATAGCACCAGTCATGCAATGCACGAAGGGGAGTCTACTTATCTAGGTTCCATATCTACTAAATTTGTTTCTGGAGGATTACAAGGATGCACATGATCTATGTTAAAACATTCATTATTCATGGACAATCATATTGATAACATTGGTCAGATGGGGATAACCAAAATATAATATATTTTACTAGAGGCTAGGGAAATTCCACACAACAAAATATATATCATTATGGAATACCTCAAATCTAAAGAAAAGGAAGCTGAATTCTAGATTTTTCTCCATTCTCTATGATGAGATGCAGGATAATCTGGAAAACACATGGAGAATAGCACCTAAAGTTGTGAAAGAGAATCAAGGAATAGAAAACTTTCAAGCATCAAGGCATAACATGTGGATCTAGGTTAGGAGGGATCCTAATAATGAATGACTACAGTTAATATATTGTGTCACAAGAGAAGAGGTGTAGTGGGATATGAAGGATTGTCGTAAGGAATGGAAAGTGCTAGTGATCCCAAAGAATGTACCAAAATCTAAACAAAAAGTAGAGGCTGGACCTTCACGACGGTCAACCATCCCAACAAAAAATACAAGGAAAGCGACAAATCACGCAAAAGAAACAAAGGGTAGAACAACAATTAAAAATCAAAGGCATAGAAACACTATCCTTGTTGGATGTATGGGTTTACCCATGTTATACCTTATTTTTCCAATAAAACCCTAGAAACCATTGGCCCATCTAGTAAAACAAAAGGCAACAATACACATAGAGTGCACAACGTAGTCTCACCTGAGATGGCTTATGCGTGATTGCATGAAGAAAGTTTATACAATCATGGAAGGGGTGGAACTTGTGGGAATCTTAGGCATATTAGACTTCTTCAAATTCAACATGTTGTCTACCATACCATCATTCATTATATCTATTATTTTACCCATTCAATAACAATCATTCTGTAGAAAACATCATACTATTCTATTGAGCGTTGTAAATAAACCTCACCAAATTCATGGATTCATTCAAAAAAAAATCTTATCAAAGAATCACATAAGATAATCACACAAAGAGACACCATTTTTACCATGGTTCATCCCCCTAGGATACATCCACAAAGGTCTTTTTTTTATTATTATTATTCATCAAAATCGGGCAGTTCACGCATTACATCAAACGTTTTCATACTCTGTGAGGTTTATTAGTGTCGCACCAAGATCCACAGGTTGAAACCTGGCCCTCAAATAAAATCCATACATCTCAACGCTAAATCCATATGACCTCCATAGCTCTCAACAAAACTATTATTATGACTCAAAATTCAGAATTGTTCTCAAAAGGACCTTCTCAATATACTAAAAAATGTTGATCCCCACTATCTACCTCATACATCATATTTATACAAAAATATGGGTAAAAACCATTTACATTGAATACCAAAACCCTAACTATAAGTGGACTCAAATTTTCCACATTCTAACTTCGTTCGCACGCTAATCCACATTTTTGTCAGGTTGATTTTTCTTTATTTCCGATGTGTTTCTTCCTTTCCCTTCTTGTGCATTTATTCCTTGGTCCATTCCTTATATTCCTTCCTCATTTTCTTCACTCTTTCCTTATATTTTGATCCAAAAATAGCTTTCTCCAATAGGCCCCAAACACTAACCCATGGCTCATCCTAACCCACTCAGGTAGTATGTGCCTCCTACACCAATTTCTCCATTTCTTGGAATCTTCCTGACATTTCTCCAGCACAAGTATTCACAGGTGCACTCTTCTCTACAACAAAATGTACATTTTATGTTATGATATACTCCCTCATCATATCATCAGCCTCAAACTTAAGAGTTTCCATATGGCCCTTGGTTGCATCCATTTCCATTAATATCTTCTCTGTGTGTTCCTAAAGTGGCTCCAGTTGAGCCTCCCTCATATTCTTCTCTATCTACACAGTTTTTAACTCTTCTTGTCAATTTTTTATCTCTTTCACACTCCTAATCCTATACTGAATGTTCATATCATTTTTCTTATTCTTCTACTCCTACAAGGACAAATTGGTGCTTTTCTCCTTTTGTTCTAGTGCCTGCAACTTTTCATCTTCTTGCAGACTTGTCCAAAGTTGTGCACTTTTCTCCTATAAGTATGCAATATTGTTTACACTCTATGCCATTTCCTTTATGTGCCCTATATCCTCATACTCTCTATTTTATCACACCTATGATGTTTTTCTTGGGTTCAACTTTTCCATCAACTCCATTATATGACTCTTGTAATGTTCCCTCTCTTGCACAATCTTCCCAATTTTCTCCTCGATCTGTAAGTGTGTCCCTTCTTATGCGTTGTATGGAATTGAATTAAAGACTTCTTCAATGAACTCCTCTATAGATACAATGCACTTATTTACCTGGTCCTTCTTAGCCTATATTCCTTTGAGAGTTATGTTCAATGTGTTATTGATATCCTTATCTGTTTGTAACTCAATCGTGCTTGCACCTGCTCTAGATTGGACTTCTTGTCTGACACTAAATTGCAATTTGTACAACACTTTCATGGGGATATTGGCCAAATAGAAGTGCAAATGATCTATCTCCATTAGTTTTTTATGTGTTTTCTCCCATTCTAACTACATCATATCCTGAGTGATAGGAAAAATATCACTCCCTTGTGCTATGATATGTATTGTTTCCTACATTGGAACTACCTTTTCCTGAACAATATGTTATGGCCTCACCTTTTCTTTCTATTGTATTTCACTCAGGTTAAGTTGCACCAACATTTCCTTCATTTATAATAGTCTCTTTATTATTTCCTCTCTTTTCTTCTCCATGTCATCCCATGAATCTGCTATGTGGTCTTGGGCTTTTTCTGCCACCATCTCTGCATCATCTAATGTAACAGTAATTTTTGGGACATCTTTATGCACCTTCATCTTTTTCCTTTGTCCTCCTTCCTGCAACATGGGTCTATTCTATTGTAGAGTCTCTATTTGTGTTGAGTTTTTATCTATCTCTATAACTAGGATGTATCCTCCTCCTTGTCCCTCCTTTGTCGGAACCATTGTTTCCTTTTGTGTGCTTTCATTAGTTTTATTCTTCGGTTGTTCTCTTTTGTTGGTGGCTATGGTGAGAATTTTTTCCTATGTAGGAGGCTTCGGAATGTTTTTTTTTTCTGTTGGTTTTCTTACTGTCAAACCTCCTGCACTATCCTTTGGGCACTCTACAACTTGCTGGAAGATTAGTTGTAGTCATTGATGTCAACCCTAGTCATGGGTTTTCGACTGCAAGATTGATAACGGTATTTGGACATGAAGGACAATGCACATGCATATACAACATGCATGAATGGATAGTATACATCATGTTGTTTCTGGTGGTATGTGGCACGTCATTTGAATCCTCATGGTTGAGAAGAAATGAATTTTTGAAGATGACAAAATGAATTGAAGAAGGAAGTACATGTAGGCCTTGAAGATAAGTAAAGAAAATAATTACAAAATAAGAAAGTGTCAGGTCAGCCCTAATGTTAAAAGGAAGTGACATAAATGGTATAAATAAACATCATTATACATTCATTTGATACAAGTTTAATTTCAAAGGAAATAAGAAGTAAAGAAGGACGGATTTCAAGGGAGGATGAAGTCTTTTGGTGATGTGTTCTAAGGTATGTTATTTTCAGGTCATCTTACCTTTTTTGATATAATTTTTTTTTCTAGAACGATTCAGATGGCGAAATCATTATGGTATTGAGAATACATATCAAGTTACCTCTGTTAAAAAGTTCAACTCTTGATTCGATATACTTATGGAGATACACTCTGTGGAAGATAGGGTTTGTGACGAGTCCTGAAGCTAGTCAATAAACAGGTGTTATGTGTAAAACAATCATAACTTATTCATAGAGAATCCAAATGAAGTAGGACACATTTCATTGGAAAGAGTACATATTGTAGTTTCTTTTGTGTGAGTTTCAGAATCAAATGTTAATTATTGAGTGTAGGGTATTCTGTGCAAGTTCACTCTCCTGAATAGACCGGAATTGAATAAAGTCTACCATTCCTTCTATAAACTCTTTTTGGGGAGGATTCAAGGAGTAAAAATTGGAAGAGTTTTAGAGAATACATTGAGTAATATTATCTATACGATCAGATTACTCAAAGAATTGAAGAATTGCAAAAATTGAAGAAGTCTTAGGAAGCATTATCAGGTTCTATGTGATGATTGGTTGATGGTGATGATTTAATGTAAAGTTTTATTATCTCTCATATATTATTGGGTGGAAGGAAGGGGCAAGGATAGAGAGTTCAAATCTCTCTTTATATTTGAGGATTGTATCTTCCTCTTGGAGTTTTATCCCTCCCTCTACATTTGGAAGCTATAACTACCTTTGGAATTCATTACTTCCCTTGAAAAAAAACTATTGATTATTTCTCATATATTGTGCATGGTGTATTGTGGTGTATTGGTGTAACTCTTGTACTATTGTTCACTATTCATTGTATATAATTGAATGGTTTGAGTATAAGTTGAAAAAGGTTTTTAAATTGTACTTGATACTGATTCACCCCACTCTCAGTATCAACAATTGGTATCAAAGAGAGTTACCTTCAGTACAGTTTAACCACTGGAAGGAAGATCCTATGCAGAAATGGAAGACAACATTCCAAATGAGATTCCACCATTTGATGGAAGGAATTTTGAATACTGAAAAAATAGAATGGAAACTTACTTGAAATCTCTTGGGTCAAATGTTTGGTTCTCAGTTGCTTTAGGATACAATGCTTTGAAGAAACCAAAGATTGCAACTCAGAAGGAAGCAAAAAGGAACAACAAACTGGAAATAGATACCATACTGGATGGATTGATAGATTCAATGATATCCAAGGTGGGATCATGTGCATCATCAAAAGAGATTTGGGACAAGCTACAATACCTTTATGCAAGGGAAGAAGCAGCAGAAGAAGAAGAAGTTGAAGAAGATTACAACATCTCAGATTTCAAAGAAGAAAATAGAGGTCAGTTCTTTTGCTTTAATTATGAAGGAGTAGGACATGTTGAATTTGAATGTCCTCATCCAAGGATTGAAATAGATGACAATGAAGAATAATAAAATCATGAAGTATAAGTGATTCAACAAGAAGATGAGAATCTTAAAAAATTGAAGCATGTTGAGATTGAAAATAGCAAGCTCAAAGACACGCGTAGAAAACTAAGAAGTGAATTGGGTAGTTATGAAAAGATAGTTGTAAGATAAAATAAACAATTAGAATACTTTCATAAACTAAGAGAAGAAACCATTTCCTTGAAAACTCTACTCGAAGAAGCAAGAAGAATAGCATAAGGTCCAAATGATAAAGAAATAAGAAGATTGTGAGAAACTTGAACAAGAAGTTGTCTCATTGAGGAAGAGCTTAAGAAACTCTCAAGTGCCAAAAGAATTAACACATATTGGATGCATGGTTGAAAATTCATACAAAGAATATGAAAATACCAACAAGAAGGTTGAAGAAAGAGCTACACAGACAATTGCTGAGAAGTGGACCAGGATACCAGAAAGAAGGAATGATTACAAAAGAGATGAATATCCAAGAAGACCTCCTACCTTTAGGAATCAAAGAATCTTCAATAAGTATGAAGGAAACTTCAGAAGAGTAGATCATGAACCCAGATGGACTACATCAAAAAGAAGGTCACTTACTCCCAAGTATCAAAATTTCTTTCTTGGTCATTGTTATACTTGCAAAATTTTTGGACATATGGCAATTAATTGAAGAATCAATGAAAGGAACAAATACACAAGAAACATGAATGGTTTAAACAAAAGATATGGAAATAATCATGGATTTTTCAATAGAAGTTATAATTTATTTTACCCATTGATGGACAAAATTATTGTATGCTACAAATGCAATTATATTGGTCACAAAGAACAAGATTGCAAATATATGAATGAAGATGTCCCTATGCCAACCATAGTATGGAGAAGGAAAGAGATTCCAAACAATGAAGATTATCGAATAACATTCACTGCTGAAGAATGTAAAGAAGAAGATGAATGGTACATAAACAATGGATGTTCTTCACACATGACCAGGGATCAAGACAAATTCATCATCTTGAAGAGAAAGGGTGGCAATGTTGCATTTGAAGATGACTCATCTGCCAAAATACTTTGATAAGGTGTAGTAGAGCTTGGAAGAAAAAATGTAAAAGCAAAGAATGTTCTATTGGTTGAAAACTTGAATCATAATCTACTCAGTGTTAGTAAAATGTGTGATCAAGGATACACTCTTACGTTTGATTCTCGAAAATGTAAAATCAAAGAAAATAACTCAAGAATATTGGTTGCAACTGCAACAAGAAGACCTAACAACATTTACATCCTAGACATGAAGAAGAGAGAGAAGACATAAGCCACACAAAAGGATTCCAATGAAGAAAATGTCCCAAAGACCAAAAATAAGGATGAAGCATTATTGAGTGCCACATGTTCAGGGGGAGCAGCCCCAAAGAAGAGAGTTACATTTTCCCATTAAACTCAGGGGGAGCAGCCCTAACCTTTTCCATTGATGTCAAAGGGGGAGATAAATTGGTATCATGATGATAGGGGGAGCATGAGCGTTTCCATCAATGACAAAGGGGGAGATTGTTGGAAGTCTTTGGTTGTTGTCATTGATGTCAACCCTAGTCATGGGTTTTGGACTACAAGATTGATAAAGGTATTTGGACATGAAGGAAAATGAACATGCATATACAACACCCATGAATGGATAGTATACATCATGTTGTTTCCGGTGGTATGTGTCACGTCACGTGGATCCTCATGGTTGAGGAGAAATGAATTTTTGAAGATGAAAAAGTGAATTTAAGAAGGAAGTACATGTAGGCCCTGAAGATAATTAAAGAAAAGAATTAAAAAATAATAAAGTGTTAGGTCAGACCTAATGTTAAAAATAAGTGACATAAATGGTATAAATAAACATCATTATACATTCATTTGATACAAGTAGAATTTCAGGTATGTTATTTTCAAGTCATCTTACCATTTTTGCTATAAATTTGTTTCTATAATGATTCATATGGTGAAATAGATATGGTATTGAGAAGACATATCAAGGTACCTCTGGTAAAATTTTTATCTCTTGATTCTCTACAATTATGGAGATACACTCTGTGGAAGATAGGGTTTGTGACCAGTCCTGAAGCTAGTCATTAAACAGGTGTTCCGAGTAAAACAATAATAAATTCTTCATAGAGAATCCAAATGAAGTGGGACAAATTTTATTGGAAATAGTATGGACTATAGTTTCTTGTGTGCCAGTTTTAGAATCAGATGTTAATTATTGAGCACAAGGCATTATGTGCAAGTTCACTCTGCTCAATAGAACAAAATTGAATAAAGTCTACCATTCTTTCTATAACCTCTTTTTGGGGAAGAGTCAAGGAGTGAAAATTGGAGGAGTTTCTGAGAATAAATTGAGTAATATTATATACAAGATCAAAGTACTCTGATAATTTAAGAATTGCAGAAATTGAAGAAGTCTCAGGAAGAATTATCAGGTTCTATGTGATGATTGGTTGATGGTGATGATTTAATGTAAAGTTTTAATATCTCTCATATATTCTTGGGCAGAAGGAAGGGGTAGGGATGGAGAGTTCAAATCTCTCTTGATATTTTAGGATTGTATCTTCCACTTGGAGGTTTATCTCTCCTTTTACATTTGGAAGTTGTAGCTACCTTTGGAAGTCATTACTTCCCTTGAACAAAAGCTATTGATTATTTCTCATATATTGTGCATGGTGTATTCGTGTAACTCTTATACTATTGTTCACTTCTCATTGGATATAATTGAATGGTTTAAGTATAAGTTGAAAAAGGTTTTTAAATTGTACTTGATACTAATTCACCCCCCTCTCAGTATCAACACAACTTTCCTGGTGTTTTCTGTCAAACTCCTAGTTTTTTGTGATGTGTCAGCTTCTACTGGTTGTTTTCCTTTATGTCCCTTCTTTCATTTCATTATTAATTTCCACTCATCTCAATAGTTCTTCACGGCCCATTGAAATTCCTATCAGGTGACGCAATACCTCATATGTAACCAGTTCTTCTTTGGATCCCTTTTGGCCTAGATTCATACATTGTGGCTTGAGACCTAAAAATAGGCTATCTTCTTGTGTTCCCCTACCACTTTTGGTCAGATTATCCATGTATATTCCACATTTTCTTGTATCTCCTCCAAGTGCATCTAAAATATAATCGATTTAGCCTTCCTTTCATTTTCGGTTTAGATGTGCCATAGTGCTACATACTCTAATATGAAACACTTTCCTATCCTTCGAAAAAACATGCTAAATTTGGGGTGTCTCCAACCTACCATTACTTTGATTATGATCAACCACGAGTAATGAAACTCTATCCCCAAGTATTTTTCATCTTTTCAACCATCCAAAAATAATTTCACTATGTATGGACTCTAGCTAAGTAGAGTCCCCTTCACGCACTATGTGACTACTGGGATCACCCCTACTGGTACCTTCTCCTTATGACACATTCTTAGAAACTTGCATTCCATTAGCTTCATTTCCATCCTTTTTGTAGGTTTGTTGATCCTATTAATCACAATTCCCTTGGACCCTCTCACTGTGCCATATGTTTTCTTCATTTCCTCTGCGAGGGTCTTCTACRTATTTTTATCATCCATATATTTTTCAGGTTTATCACCATCACTGGGAAGACTTGTGATCTATGTAATTAGGTCTATGTCAATCGATATAGGCCTATATAACCATAAAATACCTCCATGTACTAACTCTAACAATTTTTTGATGGAGTTATTCACATCCTTGCCAYGTCCAAAATGAGGGATATTTAGTAAGTCAATTATCCTTGTGTTGTATAAATCTATTATTCACTGATTTGGTTCAATTATTGGTACTCTTGTCACACTAATTCATTTTCTTTCCAAGTATACCTGTGGATCCAATTCTTGAAATTTGTCTTTATCTACTACATCATGGCCTGAATACTGTAGTTTTTCTACACATCCTACAATATTAGGTAGAACTATCACTCCTTCTCGAATGTGTGGTAATGTTATCGTGAATTCTGTTTGTTTTCACTACAATATATTCACCGAATGTGTCCTATTTCCCATTCCCATTGTAGTGGATGACATTGTTTTCTAAAATGAATTTGACTCTGGCTCACCTATAAAATCTTCTGCTTTCATATGTTCCTCTTTTTTTGGTGTTGGTTTTGTAACCAGTTCATGTGTTGGTTCGGCCTCTACCCTAGGCTCGTTAGAATCTATTCTTTCCTCATCCTCCCCATTTTTTTGTTGTGATGCACCCAGAATGAGCTACTGGGTAATGAGGTTATGCTCTTCCATATTTGAATCCACATTCATTTTCATTGGCTCCCATTCTTATAATGATGTTGGGATGACTAGTTCCGGTGACATAATAGCATCCACGTCCATGACTCCTACATGTACACTAGTGTTTTCCACTTCTAGTTCTTGTGTCTTTGGTGATATTGTATTTATGTGGGTCCTCATTGACATTTGGATGGGTGATCCAACCTTTGGTGGCACCATACTGTAATTTATTAACTTCGGTGTTCTAAATTGATGATTAAACCTTTGAGGATAATTCATCGCTCCGTGTGTTTTCTCGACTTCTTCTCCTTAGCTCTAGTTCGCTCAAAGTCACAATGAGGTGTTATTTGCAAGTTTCATTCTTTTTTAAGGTCTTCCATTAATTCTTTGTCATATTCCACTTTTTTTTTATCCTACTTTACCACTTTTCTTCTTTTTCTAGTCATTCTTTGTCTCAGCGTGCAATGTTTAGTTTTTTTGTCACACATTTCTTGAATTCCTCACACTAATTTTGCATCCGTTGCACATTGTCCCACACACCCCCCAATAAACCTCCTTCCATCCCTCCCCCTTCTCTATCCCTCCCTCCCTCTCTCTCTCTCTCTCACCCCTTCCCTCCATTCCTCTCTCTTTCCCTCCCTCCCTCCCTATCCCTCCACGACCCTCTATAATGAGCCTCAAATTTACCATAAAAAATTAAAATTTCTATGACATAATTGAACTTTGCTTAAGCTTAGAGTTTAAGAAAAGGTAAGATTCAATTCAATCCATAATGGTATTATTACACCAATCTAGTTTACTTCGAGCAAGAAATTGTCAAGTAATCAGTTCTGCACACTTAGTTACGCTTATGATTGCATGACTGAATAGTAGGTGACTTGACTATCTGCTATGTGCACGCGTAAGATGAATATTATCATTTTACTATAGAAAATTTTCTTTAACTCTCTATTAATGTCGGTACTTAATTCCACCTAAAATTAAGCATATATCTATATCTTATCCATATAATAATTTAGGTAATGGTCATGCCTGTACACAGAGAACTGTAATATGAACTATTATTATTATACTCCTATCTCGGATGAAGATCCTCCCACGTCTTCTATCAGTCCATTCACTACAGTATTTGAGTTGTTCCTATAACAATAATTCCTACTATGTTCCTATAGCTTTGTGAAGAAATAGAGGTCAATCGGGTTTCAGTGATCACAAGTATCGAATAAAACAAAGGACCTTGTTATTTGCTGAAATCTAAAATACAGAATGAATGTGGGCCAGTATTTCAGGGTTTTGGGATTCGGGGTTTCGTGGGTACAAGAGCCAGACATCAACACACAAAATTACCCGAAATTGTGAAAAGATGTCGAGCACTTCAAGGTTTCGGGGTTCGGGATTTTCGTGAATACAAAAGTCAATCATCAACAGATAACAACTCTAAAAATTGATAAAGGTGATCAATACTTTGGGAATTCAGAGTTTGGGATTTTGTGAGTGCAAGTGGCCAAAGAATATATACAAACCTCCCAAATGTGAAAAAAAGAAAGGTGGGTCCTGCACTTCTGGATTTCAGGGTTCAGAACTTCCCAAGTTTCGGTGTCCAAACATCGACATAAACAAATTTCCAAAATGCGAAAAATGAAAAGGTGAGATCCTCACTTCGGGATTTCGGGGTTTCGGGTTTCACGGTTTTCATAATCAACATACAACACCACACAACCACTCTCGAATTTCAAAAGGGTGAAAGGATGTGGGACAACACTTTGGGATTTCGGGATTCGAGGTTTTGGGGTTTGCAACTACCAAACAACAACACACAGAAGCTCCTGAATTCCGAAAGGTGAAAGGATGTGGGACAATACTTCAAGATTTTGGGATTCATGGTTTCGGGGTTTGCAACTACCAAACAACAACACACAACAACTCCCGAATTCTGAAAGGTGAAAGGATGTGGGACAACACTTCAGGATTTTGGGATTCGGGGTTTTGGGGTTTGCAACTACCAAACAACAACACACAACAACTCCCAAATTCCAAAAGGTGAAAGGATGTGGGACAAACTCTTCGAGATTTCAGGATTTGGGTTTTTGGGGTTTTCAAATTCCAAACCTCCAACATAAACAAACTTCCGAAAGGATGTGAAAAAGATAAGGTGAGACCCGCATTTCAGGATTTTGGGGTTCGAAACTTCGTGATTTCAAGTGCCCCAAACCTCTTATGTAACCAACTTCCGAAATGTGAAAAGAAAGTTGGACTAAGTTTTCCTGTTGAAAATAATTAAGGTAATCAATCAATCAAATTGCAAAGGAAGAGAGTACTATGCTTCTACTGTAACTCTTCACACTATTTTCATCACTCTCGTTCTTTATCCTTTGCGGGTACTCTTGATTTTTCGTTTTTTAGGAGAACTCTTACTTTCATTTCTGGAAGATGGAAGGTGTAGAAGGATATGATATACCTTTACCTCAAAGAATTATGAAAGCCTAAGGACTTAGGAATTTTACATGCACAGAAGGGCACAAAGGATAAAATTCTATGTATAAGGCAAATTCTATAATATTCACTTAGAGCCTCTTTCAGTCAATGCATTAAATGTCAACAATACTAGATCTGTGCATCTTTGTAAATACATGATTAAGAATATCATTCCATCAGAGATTGGTCATTATAAATGATGTTTCGAGGGATGTGAGCTTGGTTTCCTGGGGATTTATCTATAGAGAGGATCTACCTCATTGTCATTAATCTCATCCTTTCCTTACTTACTTATAGAAATATAATTACATATTTCCTTCACATATATTCTCCACAACAAACAAAAATGGAAAATGTTATAGTTTCGATTTAATCAATACAATGCATCAGAAAAATCATTCAGACAGAGAAGGGACATCATTCCAGTTTGGATTTAATATGACATCGAAATAAAAACATAGCCATTCATAATTGAGAGGGGTAGATCAACATATCTGAATCCAATCTGTGTGAAGACAAAGGGAACAACCACATTCCTCCCGACCGTAGAACAGGGTAGCCAAGGTCACTTGCCTGATTCACCCCCTAGCCTGACCATGAATCTATGAGGGCGAACTAAGAAAATCCTCCTCAGCAATGTCCTTCGATTCCAACAGTGATCCTCTTGCCTCACACTTACTCAACAGTTCTCATAACAACAAGACAAATCTATTTTCAGCAGGGTCCTCTTTCCTCACACTCAATCTACAGTGTTCATAGAAACAAGAGAGCTCAAAATCTTTCCCAGCATGCTTGGCAGCGTCCTACCTCCTCGCATATGCTATTTATCAATTTTTGCACAGGTCTTTTTCCCTCCTTTGCGGATTTTCAAAGCTCTATTAACCCTTGATTTTTAGGGGCTTCTAGTGGCCAAATGTCTTATTTTCCATTTCTCATAATCATCCTAGAGGTAGTTCCGACATGTTCCCCCACTCATGGAGTCATGGTCAATTGATTTTAACATGGTTGTTCCATTTGTCCTCCTGCAATTAATATAAATATTCTATTGTGATACAAGTGTCATAGTCAAATAGTTAGTTGAGTCCAAATAGATCTCTTCCCAATAGTCACAATAATTAAATACAATTATTAAATTTGAAATTCAGTATTTCCATAAATGGAAAAAAAATTCCAGATTCGAATTTGCCAAAAATGGAAATAAATTTCTAGCACACAAAAATAAAAATATTTTATTTTTCGGGGATGTCACATTCTTTCCCCCTTCAGTAAAACACTATCCTCAGTGTTCGTTCCTTTCCTAGAATAGGATTGGATGAGATTTCTGTAAATCTCCTTCCAATTCCCAAGTGGCCTCCTCAGGACTAAAGTGCTTCCATTGCACCTTTACCTGAGCCATGGCTCTATTCTGAAGTGTTATTTCTCTCCAGTCTAGAATGCACAGGGGTTCCACCTGGAACTCGCCTTTGGGTTCCAACTGCACCAAGTTCCAATCAATCATATGAGTAGGGTCATGAATATATTTTTTCAGCAAAGACACATGAAATACATTATGAATTCTTAGATTAGCTGGAAGTGAAAGATGATATGCTATGGGTCCAATTCAATCTAGTATCTATAAGGACCCACAAAACCTAGGTGCCATCTTGGCACATTTCCCCATCTTCAATGAGCTTTTGCGGGCTTTGACCTTCAAATAAACATGGTCTCCCACTTGAAATTCCAAGTGTCTTGTTTTCTGATCTGCATAGCTCTTCTGTCTGTCCTGTGCTTCTTTCAAGTTCTGTTGTACCCTTTTTACCATGTTCTCCATTTCTTGGAGCATCTCTGGTCCAACCATGAGTCTGTCAACTGGGTTATCCCAGCTAATTGGAGTTGTACACTTTCTGTCGTACAGTATTTTGAAAGGGCTCAACTTAGTTGAAGTTTGGTACCCATTGTTATATGCAAATTCAACCAAGTGTAGGTAGTATTCCCACTTGTTTCGTTTTGTTCTTAAATACATGCGGAGCATATCCTCTATGATTTGTTTTGTCCTTTTGGCCTGTCCATCTATTTGTGGATGATAACTCATGATGAAATTCAAATTAGTATTTAGCCCTGCAAACAATTCCTTCCAAAAAGAGGATGTGAATTTTACATCTCTATCTGAAATCACCATTTTAGGAATACCATGCAGTCTAAAAATTTCTTGCATGAATATTTCAACAATGTTAATAGCTTTAAAAGTAGACATTATAGGAATAAAATTTCAAGACTTACTGATTTTATCGATTACAACCATGATTGAATCATTCTGTTTCTGATTTTTAGGCAAACCTGTTATAAAGACCAACAATATGGTTTCCCATTTCCATTCTGGTACTGGTAATGGCTGTAATAGGCCGGCTGGATGCTGGTGTTCAGCCTTAACCTGCTAACAATCTTGGCACCTAGACAAGTACTCTGCTATTTCACCCTTCATAATAGGCCAATAAAATAGTTTTATGAGTGTTGTTATTGTTTTCTGGTAACCTAGATGGCCAGAGTATGGTTTGTTATGCACTTCATCTAAAATAGTTAATTTTAGCTCTATTGAATTTGGTATGTAAACTCTGTTTTTAAATCTTAATAGTCCCTTCTTGTCGATACTTATATCTAGTTTATCTGAGTTTGCGATACTATTTTGAAATTCTGCCATTATCTTAGTGTAATTTCCATCATTGATACCTGTCATCCTTATTCTTTGTTCCAGATCACTTTCTGCCCTACTAATGTTTATCTCAAATAACCCATGGATTCTACGGCTTAAAGCATATGCTAGTTTATTTTCCTTACCCTTGATACGTCTGACCTCGAAGTCAAATTCTCTCAAGAAGGCTAGCCACCTTTCCTGTCTTGCATTAAGGTCTGGCTGGTTAAACATATATTTCACTCCGCTATTATCCATCAATAGTAATAATTTTTTGCCCATTATATAGTGTCACCACATTTTTAAGGCATGTATTGCTGCTACCAATTCTAAGTCATGAGTGACATAATTTCTCTCATGTTCCTTTAATTTTCGGGACTTATAAGAAATCACGTGCCCTTCCTGAGTTAGAACACCACCTAGTCCCTCTTTACTTGCATCAACGCATACTATGAAGTCTTTATCTGGGTCTTCTACCTTCAAAATGGGCGTTGATGTCAATAATTATTTTAGCTTGTCAAAACTGTCTTGACACTTTTGCGACCAGTTAAACTTGGTCCCTTTCTTTTGTAATGAAATGATAGGGTAGGCTATCTTGGAGAATCCTTCTATAAATCTGCGATAATATCTGGGGATTCCCATGAATGATTGGATATCTGCCACATCCTTCGGTACTGGCCATTCCATAATGGATTTTATCTTTTCCGGGTCTACGACAATACCTTCTGAGGAAATGACGTGTCCAAAATATTGTATTTCTTTTTGATAAAAGTCACATTTGTTGAATTTTGTGTATAGTTTGTGTTTCCTTAGTGTTTGCAGAACTAGTCGTAAGTGTTCATCCTGTTCCTCCTCCATTTTAGAATAGACTAGAATATCGTCCATAAATGCTACTACGAAATTGTCTAAGTACTGGCTGAAAACACTGTTCATCAAGCACATAAATGTGGTTGGTGCATTAGTGAGTCCAAAAGGTATGACTACAAACTCGTAGTGTCTGTATCTTGTTCGAAAAGTTGTTTTGTTTATGTCTTGGTCTTTTATCCTAACTTGTTGATACCCATATCGTAAATCCAATTTTGAGAAGATCTTGGCCCCACCAACTTGATCGAATAGATCATTTATCCTGGGTAAGGGGTATTTGTTCTTAATGGTCACTTTGTTCAGTTGTCTATAATCGATACATAGTCTTAGAGTACCGTCTTTCTTTTCACAAAGAGAACTAGTGCTCCCCATGGCGAGACACTTGGTCTGATATACCCTTTATCCAACAATTCCTGTAATTGTATTTTTAATTCTGTCAGCTCTGGTGGACTCATTCGATAGGGTGCTTTTGAGATAGGGGTTGATCCAGGTAGTAAGTCTATGGAGAAATCTATCTCTCTCCTAGGAGGCAATTCTGGTATCTCATCAACAAACATGTCTCTGAATTCACGTAGGACAACACAGTCTTCTAACTTGGGCTTATCTTCTTTTTCTAATAGATTCGTTACTTGTATGGTGTAAACTTGACATTCCTTTCTAATACATTTCTTGAATTGCATCACTGAAACTTGTCTGACTGACACAGGTTTTGGTATACCTTGGGTTGTTCTAACAGTGTCAAAATTATCTTTATAGCCAAGTATCTTCGTATAACAGTCTAGTACTTCTTTGTGTTGTTCTAACCAATCCATCCTAATAATCATATCATAAGATCCTAGTGGTAGAATGTTCAGATTAGTCCTTATCTTTTGACCATCTAAGATGAACTCAAGATCAAAAATAAAGTTAACTACTTTTCTTTTAGTACCTGTTGCTAATTGTACAAGCCAAGATTTTTCATGCTTTTGTTTCGTAAGTTTATTCAACTCTACTACATCGGGAGTAATATAACTTAACGTATCTCTAGGGTCAATTAAAACAAAAATTTGAGTGTCATGGATTTTACCTTCAATTTCTACCACCGAGGACTGGTGGTCAGCTTGTCGACTATCTATGGCTGCGTTTATCTGATGCAGACTTCTACCCATGTCACCCACTGTCGAGGCTTCCTGCAAATTGTGAACAACAATTTTTTTGCTGCAATTAAACGTGGACAGTTCCTCCTTAGATGAGGCTCTCCACACTCCCAACACTTTAATGGCTCATGGAAGTTGTCCCCAAACTTCTTCATTCCCAGGTTTACTGGCTTAATGCTACCTTGCGTATTCGGATGATTGGAGTGAAAATCCTTCCTTGGGAAACTTTTTGTTTCATTCTAATAAGGAGTTGGTTGGTATCCCTTCTTCCATTGGTTTATTCCATATTGCTTCTTATCCTTCCAGGTCTTGGGAAACTCTACCCGTTATTTCTACTGGTCATAGCACATTCATGCTTTCCTAAATGCCTCACTGAAGGATTTGGGGTTTTCAAACTCAATTATGTCCCTATAGGACTGTGGTAAATAGCTTAAGCATCATTGGATTTTTACCTTATCCTCCCAGATGTATGGTACAAACCTTAGTAGTTCTACAAATTTATTTATAAGGTCCTCCATCGTCATTTGTCTGAGTCATAACTCATAGAATTCTTTCGTCTTCCTTTCATAATAAATTTCAGAAAGGTATTGTTTCTTAAAATACTTCTTAAAGTTGGACCATTCCAACTATTTCTCCTTTAGGCCCTTGGCTACTTTTAGGTCCTGCCACCAAATGCTGGCCTTCCCCTTCAGATTGTAGATGGCCATTCTGACCTTCATGTTGCTGGAATAGTTGTAGATTTGGAAGTATTTTTTTATGTCCAACAACCATGCCTCGACTTCTTCTCCTGTCCTGGATTCTCCATCAAAAGTAGCTGGTCTAATCTTTTTAAATTCTCCTTCAAGGTGGTYTGTTTGTTTTCTTTTTCTGTTTGGTATGGTTTTGTCTTCAGCTGAAGGTGTCCCTTCAGATGAACTATCTCCTTTTTCTATTTTTKCACCATAATTCTTGGAGGCCCTTTTGCTAACCTATTCCTCATGGTTATCATCTTTYGGACTTTTCTTGGTTACTATACTATGCAACAGGACTTCATTTATCTCTTGTTGTTCTTGTTGTTCCTTCTTCAATTTTTCATTGTCATCCTTGAAAACCTGTAGTTCAACAATAAGGTTCCTCATTGTTTCCAACACCTCTGTGGGTGATCTTCCATCACTGTTCCGTCTTGGATCTCCTAGAGGTCCTTGTTGCGGATTCTCTTCCACCCTGATTTCTGCACCTGCTTGAGCTGCCATTTTTTTCAACACAAAACATAAAAGCTTTATGTTTGTAATCCACAAGATTTATTAGTTTTTTCATAAATCAGAATATATACTAAGCAATCAATGTGTCCCTATTCAGGTCCAGTGTTGTAACTTTTGTTCTGATACCATATGTAATGAACCTCAAATTTACCATAAAAAATTATAACTTCTATGACATAATTGAACTTTGTTTAAGATTAGAGTTTAAGAGAAGGTAAGATTCAATTCGATCCATAATGGTATTATTACACTAGTCTAGTTTACTTCAAGCAAGAAATTGTCAAGTAATCAGTTCTGCACACTTAGTTATGCTTATGATTGCATGACTGAATAGTAGGTGACTTGACTGTCTTCTATGTGCACGCGTAAGATGAATATTATTATTTTAATTTAGAAAATTCACTTTAACTCTCTATTAACATCAGTACTTAATTCCACCTACAATTAAGCATATATCTATATCTTCTCCATATAATAATTTAGGTACTGGTCATGCCCGTACACAGAGACCTGTAATATGAATTGTTATTGTTATACTCCTATCCTGGAAAAAGATCCTCCCATGTCTTATATCATTCCATTCATTACAGTATTTGAGTTGTTCCTATAACAATAATTCCTACTATGTTCCTACATCTTTGTGAAGAAACATAGGTCAATCGGGTTTCAGTGATCACAAGTATCGAATAAAACAAAGGACCCTGTTATTTGCTGAAATCTGAAATACAGAACGACTGTGGGCCAGTATTTCAGGGTTTTTGGATTCGGGGTTTCGCGGGTACAAGATTCGGATATCAACACACAACAATACTCAAAATTGTGAAAAGATGCCGAGAAATTCAGGGTTTCAGGGTTTGGGATTTTCGTGAATACAAAATTCAATCATCAACACGCAACAACTCCCAAAATTGCTAAAGGTGATCCGTACTTCAGGAATTCAAAGTTCAGGATTTCATGAGTGCAAGTGGCCAAACAACATATACAAACCTCCGAAATGATAGAAAAAGAAAGGTGGGTCCCGCACTTCCAGATTTCGGGGTTTGGAACTTCGCGAGTTTCGGGGTCCAAACAATGACATAAACAAATTTCTGAAATGCGAAAAAGGAAAAGGTGAGACCCGCACTTCAGGATTTTGGGGTTCAGGGTTTCAGAGTTTTCATACTCAACATACAACACCACACAACCACTCCTGAATTCCAAAAGGGTGAAAGCATGTGGGACAACACTTTGGGATTTCAGGATTCGGGTTTTCGGGGTTTGCAACTACCAAACAACAACACACAGCAACTCCTGAATTTCGAAAGGTGAAAGGATGTGGGACAATACTTCATGATTTCGGGATTCATGGTTTTGGGGTTTGCAACTACCAAACAAAAACACACAACAACTCCCAAATTCTGAAATGTGAAAGGATGTGGGACAACACTTCGGGATTTCAGGATTTGGGGTTTTGGGGTTTGCAACTACCAAACAACAACACACAACAACTCCCAAATTTCGAAAGGTGAAAGGATGTGGGACCAACTCTTCAGGATTTTGGGATTCAAGGTTTTGGGGTTTTCAAAGGCCAAACCTCCAACATAAAAAAACTTTCGAAAGGATGTGAAAAGGATAAGGGGGGACCTTCATTTCGGGGTTTCAGGGTTCGAAACTTCATGATTTCAAGTGCCCCAACCCTTTTATGTAACCAACTTCAGAAATGTGAAAAGAAAGTTGGACTAAGTTTTCCTGTTGAAAATAATTAAGGTAATAATTCAATCAAAATGCAAAGGAAGAGAGTACTCTACTTCTACTGTAACTCTTCACACTATTTTCATCACTCTCGCTCTTTATCCTTTGTGGGTACTCTTGATTTTCATTTTCTGGGAGAACTCTTACTTTTGTTTCTAGAAGATGGAAGGTGTAGAAGGATATGATATACCTTTACCTCACATAATTTTGAAAGCCTAAGGACTTAGGAATTTTATACGCACAGAAGGGAACAAAGGTTAAAATTTTCTGTATAAGGTAAATTCTATAATATTCACTTAGAGCCTCTTTTAATCAATGCATTAAATGTCAACAGTACTAGATCTGTGCATTTTTGTAAATACATGATTAAGAATATCATACCATCAGAGATTGATCATTATAAATGATGTTATGAGGGATGTGAGCTTGGTTTCCTGGGGATTTATCTACAGAGAGGATCTACCTCATTGTCGTTAATCTCATCCTTTCCTTACTTACTTATAGAAATATAATTACAGATTTCCATCACATATATTCTCCACAACAAACAAAAATGGAAAACGTTACAGTTTCGATTTAACCAATACAATGCATCAGAAAAATCATTCAGACAGAGAATGGACATCATTCTAGTTCGGATTTAATATGACATTGAAATAAAAACATAGCCATTCATAATCGAGAGGGGTAGATCAACATATTTGAATCCAATCCCTAGGAAGACAAAGGGAATAGCCAGGTTCCTCCCAATCGTAGAACAAGGAATCCATGTCACTTTCCCAATTCACCCCCTATCCTGACCATGAATCCATGAGGGTGAACCTGGAAACTCCTCCTCAACAATGTCCTTCAATTCCAACAGTTATCCTCTTGCCTCACACTTACTCAACAGTGCTCATAACAGCAAGACAAATCTGTTTTCAACATGCTCCTCTTGCCTCACACTCAATCTGCAGTGTTCATAACAACAAGAGAGCTCAAAATCTTTCCCAGCATACTTGGCAGTGCCCTGCCTCCTCGCATATGCTATTTATCAATTTTTGCCCAGGTCTTTTTCCCTCCTTTGGGGATTTTCGCAGCTCTATTAATCCCTGATTTTTAGGGGCTGCCAATGGCCACATATCTAATTTTCCATTTCTCATAATCAACCTAGAGGCAGTTCCAATATGCTCCCCCACTCATGGAGTCATGGTCAGCTAATTTTAACATGGTTGTTCCATTTGTCCTCCTGTAATTAATACAAATATTTTTTTGTGATACAAGTGTCATAGTCAAATAGTTAGTTGATTCCAAACAGATCTCTTCCCAACAGTCACAATAATTAAATACAATTATTAAATTCAAAATTTGAAATTTCCATAAATGGAAAAAAAATTCTAGATTCGAATTTTCCAAAAACATAAATAAATTTCCAGCACACAAAGATAAAAATATTTTATTTTTTGTGGATGTCACACTCTCCCTCTCTTTCCCTTCCACCCCCTCTCTCCCTTCCTCAAACTACCTCTCCCTCCCTTTTTAGATATATCTCTCTCTACATTCCTCTCCTTCTCTCCTCTTATATGCCTTTCTCTCCCCCCATACATATTTCTCCCCCCCCTCCCTCTCTCTGTCTCTCTCACTCTCCTTCTACCTCACTCTCTCTCACTCTTTCTCTCTCCCCCTACCTCACTCTCTCTCACTCCCTCCCACAATATCTCTCTCTCCATCTCCCTCTATCTATTTCTCTCTATATTTGTCCCTCCCTCTCTCTCTCTCTATCCATACTTCTCTTCGTCCCTCCCTCTCTCTCTCCCTCCATCAATAGTGCTCTCTCTATGTCCTTCCCTCTCTCTCTATCTCTCTTATTCTCCCACTCTCCCTCTCTCTCCCTCTCTATACCTCTCTCTCACTCAGTCACTCCCCCTCACCCTAACCCCCTCTCCCTCTATCCCCCT
>ML789524.1:206751-242596 GCA_009831015.1 Picea engelmannii | reverse complement strand
GGGCATGATGTGCCTAAGGATATGTGCAACCATGACTTGGGAAGAACACTATGAGGTTGCTATGGGTGACATGACTTGGTGGTACAAGAGCGTGGATGATTTGGAGTTAGTCAACACCAAAGGACACAAATGTAGAGAGAATGCGATGATCTGGGGTGGGCACTATGGTTTGTGTAGATGAAATGAGTGAGGTTGAAAATATGCATGGGAATACCAAGAGGATCATTGTAGGTCGTCTTGGGAAGAAGGTGAAGGGGTGTGACGGTTCATGCGGGTCGTGACTCTTTATGACCTTAAGTGGTCACATATATATTTTGGGAGATGAGTAAAGTTAGAGGCATGTAATCACATATCATCATCACAACTCAAGTTAGATAGTTAGGTCTACAGATCGGGAAAAAATGAGACAAAGTGGGACAAAGATGAAGGAAAATTGTGTAGGTGTGTCTCAGTGTCTCGGTGGTTGTCTTGGGTAGGGCACATGATGGAGCGGAATGAAGGTTAAGAAGAATAGTGTGTGAGAGGGGGAGAAGCCTAAGACACTCAGGCTCAGGTTGTGACAAGGAGACTTGGGTGTATGAGAAAATAGGCAAGTAGATATGTGACTTAGCCAAATTCTTGTATATCTATGTATTGAGATGTGAGATCCTCTTTGTAAAGCATTGTAACAAATTTTTTATATAAAGACTTATATGGGTGTTAAACACATATCGTGTTTCCCAACCATATTTTTGTCTCTTTTGTATGAATAGTTGTGTAATTGGATAAGTATATGAACTATGTAATTTTGTAGGTAAATAACTGAAGTGTAGATGGCACAATTGGCTTAATAAAGAGTATGGGTGTGTATTAAGAAAGGTGTAGTCTGGATGAAGTAACTTTGGTTTTCTCAAGATGAAAAAATGAAATGTCGCAATGCCACATGACCCTAGGTGTCGGTAAACTTCAGTGCATAAACTCGATTTGGATCCTGAAAAAGGATATGGGTGCATGGCATATGGTATCATAGCAATCTTGGTGACATTTTTGGGTACAACATGTTTCAAATATGAGGTAGTTTTGTTTTGTGAGGAAAGGGTCCATGTCTGTAAAGTTACAACATAAGAGTGATCACAATTTTGGAGAAGAATTTGGGTTGCTCACTTGATTCACTTGGAAGGTTGGATTCTCTAATGAATAGGTAGAATGCCTTGAAAGGTGGAAATGAATTTAGGAAAAGAAATATGAAGCAACTGGGTGAGTTGGGGTTTTTGTGGACTTGGGAGACAGAGTTGGGGTGGAATCACAAAGTGGTCTTGGTGAAACAGGTAGTTGAGGTGCATTTTCAAATGAGGCACAAACACTTGAGTGTGTTGTTGTGTTGTTGTTGTAGGTAGCTGGGGAACTAAGGGAGTATTTGGGGAAAGTTGGATGCATGCAAGAAGATTTTTGCGATACAATAAAAGGCTCAAATGAAACCAAGATATGGAATTCGTGAATGAATGACCATATAGAATGGACATTATGAAGTGAAATTTGATGCAGTTTCATGAAGGATAGAAGAGGATGCTTGATATTGCATGATGGAAATATTGTGATGACGAGAATGGTAGAATAGAATATATGTTGTGAATCAAAACTTAGCAAAGTTACATGAACGATTGAATAGGATGCACAAGATCAAGGAACAAACAAAATTCTACAATGATGGTATGAGGACCTTTTTGGATGGAACCATGTCTAGGAAGATGCCAAGTTTAGGTTCGTCAACAAGGAAGATGCCTAGGGACAAGGATGTGTCGCAACAAGGAAGAAATTGTTTGATAGGAGAGGAAAATTTGTTTGGTTTTTTCTTTGTGATGAAAACCACTTCGTAGCATATTTTATGATGAACACTAAGTTGGAATGGTTAAAATAAGACCAAGTGTAATAGGCAGAGGATAATCTTTTCACCATGGTGTAAGTATTTCAAATTATTGTACCTTCAAAGGATATTTTGGAAGCAGTGGATACATTGATAACACATCTAGAGGAGTTCAAACATAGAGGCCATGGATAACATTCACAATGTGAAGGGGAATAAATTTACTTTGTGGATGCAATGGTGAGTGCGATGAAGGTGGTCTTTTAGGTGGACACTCACATGAACCACAAACTTTTCAGTGAGAAGACCATGAAGTTACTCCATCATAAGCCTGAGAGAAACACAACCATGTACAAGGTGGTTAACTCAATAGTGGAACTGAAAGTTGGAAGTTGTTTTGGAAATCGGGACTTGAAGCTTGCTCCATTGGATGATCATGCATTGGTATCGAGGAAGGACTTTATTATATTTTCCAAGGGAGTTCTACTCCCACATGTAAGTTTCTTGGTGTTCTTAGACAAAGCCAAAATTCCAAGAATTCCCATGAAAATGAATAGGAATATTTGATGAATAACCAGGATGTATGCAATCAAGTTTATTGAGAGAGTGAGTGGAAGTGCGAACAAACCTTGCAATACGACATAGAAAAAAGGGGTGAGTTTGACCATGGTGACCTTTGGAGGATAGGGCCAAAAAGAACAAAGGTTGAAAGAGGGGGATTTAACATAGGTTTTAAGAGATGTTCCATATACCTAAAATAGTTTAGTCTCATGAATATTGTAGTAGATTTTTTTGGTGATTTTATTTTCAAAATGCATCGGTGCCGCATTAAATAAAACACCTTGGTATGTACCTAAATGTAAAATTCACTAGAACAAACTTACATAAAATTCCATGGAACGCACATAAAAAAAAATGTATGGGTGCACCACTACATAAATTATTGGTGCGTACATAAAATGAAAATGCATCGATGTGTCATTACATGAAATGCCTTGGTGCATACATAAGACAAAAACACATTGGTTGTTTCCATTACATTACTACCCCAGAGCATACCCATGATATAAACACACTGGGGTGGTTATATTCATTACACCCCATATTCCCATTTTCTTGTATGCAACTTCGACATGCTTGTATTTTATGTATGTCTCAGTGCTTGTATAATTTGTATGTTCTAGTGCCTATACTACCATGTGCACCGAAAGGTATTGAAATTTTGAATATTTGTTTTGAGATGTTCATGCCATCCTTTGTTCCAAATCACTGGTTCTTTTATTACATTAATTCACTGGTACATTTATATTATTCAAAGCATTGGTTCGTTTAATTTATTTAAAGTACTAGATTTGTTATTGTATTTAAAAAGTTTATGTGTATTTATCACATGGCCACCATAAAATTTTAAATTATCACACATTTTATGCACCAATGCTTCAATATAATTAATGTACATTGGTGATTCAATATTATTAATATGCATCGGTGCATATAACCCTTTAAAAGGAATCTATTTCTATATTATTTCTGCGACCATTTTGTGAGTTAATAATAATGAACCAATATGTATATATTTTAATTAATTATTTTTTTACAAATGTTTTTATAATATTTTTTTATATATATATTTATATTATTGCATTTTGATATAATGATTTCATTAATTTCTTATCAATGGATCAAAATTCTTTTATTTTCAACAATGTAAATCATTCACATATTAATTCATCAATTATTTGCAACAATGTAAATCATTCACATATTAATTAATTAGCAAAACGACATTTAAAAACATTTCACAATGCAATAATATAGCAAACCCATTTTATTATATATAAATAAGAGACCCATGGTCATACAAAATGGGAAAACGTAAATGACCATAAGAATCAAAATGGAACCAATATGTAATTGCTACACTTATTCATAATGTTTCCTCATGCAATTGGGACATTATGTCCACTACATTAAGAACAATCCCTGATTTTTATAGAATGATATTAAAAAACATACAACTTGCAATAACATTCAATTATATTAATTATCATTCATCACTTGAGCTTTCAACATTTCTCTAGCTAAGTGCACCCCTCATTTATTTATTTGTTGTATACAATATTGTACTTTGGTTATTTAAACATATGTTTTCTTTCTCAACTTATTTTTGGCGCTCAGAATTCTCATGTTACATACACAAACATTGAAATAAAATGTAATACATAAATCTACATATATAATATAGTCAACTTTGCATGATTTTGTAAATAAAAAAGTGTACCATAGAAATGATAATTTTATCCTCCTTTGTATGAATGGGATGTTGACATGGCACCCCCAAAATGATTCCATCTCAACTTCTAATGACTTTGGCCCTACCATGTTGACCTCTTACCTCCCTCTTCCTTCTCCCTTTTCTCATTATCCTTCAATGGTGCACATGTGTTAATTTTTGGGACCCATAGATCCTTGGCTACCATGTGAAACCATTGAACTAGGTTGTGGGAATGGGCGGGTCCCATCCCTCACCCATTTATCTCGATGTGTAAAGTTTCATTTTGGGTTGACTCGATAGTCAAGGTTTGGGGCATGTTCAATGGTCACGATCCTGAGCGATGACCCACAATGCATTGCGGCCCTGGAATCCTTTTAGACCATTAACACAGGGGAGAGGGGAAAAAAATTAACCTTGGTTGATCCGCAAGTGATGTGTCATGCATCGACGCATTGTGACCCCTATCCTGTGTTTAATATAACCACAGGACCCCCCCCCAAAAAAAAAAAATCTCACATCACTACTCTTTCATTTCAGCTGACATGTGGACCCCATGTCATGTTGACATCAACATACAGAAAAATACCCAAATTTTCCAATTTTTCCTATTTTCGAAAATTCTCAAAATGCCCAATATTACATAATTATTTCCATGTCTGTCATTAGATCTCTGGGATTATCTCAAATAGCCAAATATATAAACATAGGATTAAATCCTTCCCTATTGAATTTCCCCATAAATTTGGATCTTTTTCCCATAGATGCCCAATTTCATTATGGCCGCTCTTCAACAAGCAATTTGGCCAATTACAGGCCCAAATTTTCCCAATTTGATATTTTGATTGGGGATTTTAATTCATGTGGTTGATTCTTTCAATTTCATGTGAAATTTTCCAACAATTCTTCCACATACCACTGTAATAATTTCGTCAAGCAACTTGTAGACAAAATCAAGAATTTAATTTTTTGCAATTCTCACTTCAACACTCTGTTAAATTGAACCATCTAGGATCAATTTTGAAATTGGAGCTTTGATATGACATTGTATCATCCTGGGCCCCAAGTTGGGAAATTCCATACAATTTTTTTTTTTTTTGATGCCATTATAATTAGCTTATAATGCTCTACAAATGAAAAAATTAATGCATAATAACAACAAGTGTATATATAGAACATATACAAGAAAAACCCATGAAAATAAATTCATAAGTATTAACACAACACATAAATTAACACACAATAGGCAC
Organism: Picea engelmannii; assembly: GCA_009831015.1. NCBI lineage: Eukaryota > Viridiplantae > Streptophyta > Pinopsida > Pinales > Pinaceae > Picea > Picea engelmannii. Next base: position 237,231 of record ML789524.1, on the reverse strand, counting down.
TTATCTTTGGTAAAAATAGAACCATCTATGTGCAGACCTTCCATGTTCCTCTGATCCTTATACCACACTACTCCTAACTCTCAACAGTGGGTCACCCACGAACTGGGGCTAAAACTCCACATGAGTACAATAATGCTAACTAGATTAAGGTCTCTCACACAACAGAAAACTCAGACTCAGGTGCCAACTCTAGAAAAAAACATACAGTCCCTCATTCCCCACATGTTTGTCCCACCCCAGGAAGTTTTCTTGGGCCAAGGAAGCCACCAAGGGGAACACCCACCTAGGGCGCACAAGTCAACCAACTAGGCTTGACCCATTTCACCTTTTGATGTTATTTAACTATGTATGTGTAAATAAATGGTTCCCTCAATATATAAGGTGAATCAAGACTCAAATAAATCATTCTTGTCTTTTTCCTAAAGCCTTGTGTCCCACTTGATTTTTTTTTCTAAGTTTATATTTCACATTTCTTGCATTTTCATTTTTTGGGGGTTCTTAGGGTTAGACAATGCACCTTTATTCATGGTTGCACCCTGGTTGCTACATTTTCCATGCTTCTACATATGAGAGAGATATTAATCCATTATCTAGCCAATATCTTATGGAGAAAGTCAATTTTCTACAAGTTTCCTGAGGTAGAAAGGAGGGCGAACCAACCTAGGTTTTATGCCCTTGTTGTTTTTTCCATTGCCAGGATGAAGTAAGTGTGCCCTCCTATATGGTTGCACTGAGATTCTTCCCTTGATCCCCTGGACTCACACCAAGATAGCCTATCCTCTTGGCTACTCACAGATCATCCTGACATTGGATCTCTATTTCTTGGTTACCCAAACCAATGGTGCACCCCTATTCCGATTTGCGCCCCTGAGGAGTTTTTGGTCAACTGTCAGACTATGGATTGTTTGGTCACCTTCTCTAGTATATTGCCTTCTTGGGTAGATAAATTGGTATCAGATCCTCAAGTTCCATGGAAAAAATTTTGATCTTGAAGATTGAGCCAAATTTGTTTTTGGGGGTTTTCATGAAATTGTGTAGATTTCACCCATTTCAGGGTTTGCATATTCATGCAAGAATCTCAACAGATCTCATAGCCCCAAGGGAACACAAATATCCACTGCAATAGAGAGGATTTTCATAGATATAAAACAATACATATCTCTCCCTCTAGATCGATTCATCTCCGTTGCTTCACGGTTTTGTGCCCTGTGTTCACAAAACATAGCCTCACCCATTTTTCAGTGTTGCAAACTAGGTTCACCTTGATTTTCAGTTGGACTAAAAATGCCTCCACAAAAACATCCCTTGGTAGTAGAATCATATTCCAACACTTCAAATCTTTTCCAAGATATTCCCTTCATCCTCAATGAGTTTCTCATAATGCAAAAACAAAATATCCAGACCCCTTCCAGTTGGAAACTTGAATCCAACTACCCAAATTTGTTGGCCAAACCAATGGAGAAGTTGCGGATTCCTAGTTCCATAGCCTCTCCACCTATTTCAATACATGTCCATGCCTTACCAAGGAGAGAAATATCTAGATTGTAGCCTTGCAATTAAAAGGACTTGCACAAACCTGGTGGGATATAGAGTAAGAGAAGACCACATTTGTGATAGATATTGGGGATGGCTAAGAATCCTCTACTTCCAAACCCATCATAACTTGGTGTCAACTTTCTGAGGCATTAAGAAACCACTTATACCCACCCGGGTATGTGAAATACTTGTGGATCAAATGGCACCAACTCCGACAACTCCCTTCACAAGGAGTGCAAGGCTACATAGACTTCTTCTGCAATCTGTGCCTCTTACTACATATTCCAGATCCAGAAGAGTTACTCATATTAAATTTTTTTGTTGGCTTATTGATTCAATTCCATTAAGAAGTACAGTTGTTTGAAAATCAAACTTTAGAAAAAAAAATTCAAAGAGCTTTGGCTATAGAAAGGAAAGTTTCTCCTAGGGGTCATACTCCTCAGTCCTTCCCCTACACAAACCCCTCTACTTCTCAACCATCCACCTCTAATCCTTCAACACTCTTTCCACCTCCTTGGGCTCAAAATCCCAGACCCAATACAAATACAAGGACACCCTGGTGCTCATTCCACAAGACTACCTCATACAATTCATCAGATTGTCAAATCCTCGAAAATATAAATACCAACAAAACCCTACTGACTGAGCTCAGTGCTCCCCCCCAAATGGAATATACTGAAGAGGTTCCTATGGAAAATCCCACATAAGTGGATCCCTTGTTGATCCTAATGACCCATGAATATTCAAACTCCTCCACCCAAATCGTCTTCACTCATAACTGCCAAATTAAAAACTTCTTGGATTTACTGATTATGGACAATGGAATCTAGAAGAATTTGGTGTCTCAAACCCTTGTCAACCGCCTTGTTCTAGTTACTACTCCCCACCCACAACCCTATCATCTCAGATGGGTCTATAAGGATGGCCCCTGCCTCTTAGTTTCTCAACGTTGTCTGGTCATTTTTACCATTGGCCAATTCAAATATACTATCCTTTTTGATGTCTCCCCCTTGGATTGTTCAGATTTGCTGCTAGGTATCCCATAACAAACCCAAATAAATTCTATCTATATGGACAAATATCGCTAGTAAAATATTTCCAAAGAAGGCCACACTTATATCTTAACCACAACAACACCCTAACCTTCTGCTACCAAAGAAAAAAACCCGCATGTACATTTAAACCAATGTGTCTCTCTTTGTTTGGTGTGCCCAATAACACCAAACAATACCACTCACCCTATTCCAGAAACAATGAATCCCCTCCTCTAAGAGTTTGTAGGTGTATTTCAACCTCCAGAGGGACTACCCCCCTCCTAACACACTGACCATTCCATTCATCTCATCCCCATATCTAAATTACCTAATGCCCCTACATACCAATTGGCCCCAACAAAAATAGAGGAAATGGAAAGACAATTGATCGATCTCATCAACTCTAGCCAAATCCAACCATCATCTTCTCCCCGTGCTTTTGCCTCATTTTTCATTCCCAAAAAAAATGCTTCAGAAATGCACATTGTCACTGATTACCAGGCCTTGAACAAAGCCACAGTAAAAAACCGTTACCCCCTACCTTGGATTGAGGAGTTACTCGACACCCTCCAAGAAGCTAAGTGGTTTACTAAATTGGATTTAACAACCGACTACCATCAGGTTCGAATGAACCCGGATGATGTTTGGAAAACAACTTTCAAGACCAAATTTGGTCTTTTTGAGTGGAAATTTATGCCCTTTGACCTCCCCAACGCCCCAACCACTTTCATGAGGCTCATCAATGACATATTCAGGGAACATTTGGGTGTATTTTTTGTCATCTACATAGATGACATTCTCATCTTCAGCCGGACATGGGACACTCACATGAAACATGTCCGCCAAGTTCTCAAAATCCTCCGAGAACATAAGTTACAAGTCAAAGAGAAGAATTCATATTTTTGTGAGACTTCAGTTCCCTATCTTGGCTTTGTGGTCATCTTTGAGGGTATTCAACTAGATCCAACTCGCATCCAAGCATTGAAGCAATGGCCACTACCTTATTCAACTAGGGAGTGTAAAATATTTCTGGGTGGCATCAATTTCTATCGTAAGCTCATTCCCTATTTTTCACATCTTTCTTCTCCTTTGCATCAATTATCAAATAGTTCTTCTACATTTACCTAGACTAAAAAAGAAACTAGTCACTTTTTTTCATCTCAAAGAATCCTTCTGCTCATCCATTATATCACACCCGTTAGACCTCTCCCAACCCTTTGATACCGAGTCTTATGCCTCAGAATATGCTACTGGTGCCATACTTAAACAAGGAGGACACCCCATTTCTTACCACTTCAAAATCTTGTATGAGGTAAAAACAAATTATAGCACCTATGACAAGGAATTTTACAGTCTCGTTCAAGTGCTCAATAAATGGAGGCATTATTTGTCGGGTAAATAAACATTTTTTCATATAGACCACCACCCTTTGATTTTCATCAACTCTGAGTGGAAGATTTAGGAACAAAGGCACCTTAAATGGGCCTCCTATATTCAACAATTTCACTTGGTCATCAGATATAAGAAAGGAACTTTTAATAATATGGTTGATTTGCTAAGCCGACCTCCCACTCCAGTTCTTTCAATTCTAGAAGTGTGTTCTGCTACTTATGAAACATGGAAGGATCAATAAGCTACTGACCCCAACTTTCAAGAGATTTGGGGGGCATTTCAAACTCCCACAGTGATCAATTAGGCACCCAAAAGAAACATGATGCAATATGGGTAGTGGTATGTCACTTCAACAAAATGTAACTTTTTATCCCATGCACAAAGACTACTACAACAATGCAAACAACAAAACTCTACTTCCGATATGTATGCCCCCATTTTGGCCTCCCAAGCACTATCATCTTATACAGAGATTCTCGCTTCCTCAACACATTTTGTAAGACAATATGGGCACTATTGGGGTGCCAAATCAAGCTTTCTAATGCATTCCATACTCAAACGGACGACCAAACAAAGTTTTTCAATAGGGTCATGGTTCACGCTCTCTGAACTCACTTTGGGCACAACAAACAATGGGACAATTACTTTCACATTCTATAACATAGATACAACAAGGAAACACATTCTTCTATAGGGTTTTCACCTTTTGAAGTCTTCTTGGGCTTCCAACCAACATCTCCAACCAAGCTCTCACTCGCTTGGGCTCCTCAAGGTGCCTTCCATCAACAACAGGAACAACTCTCAGAACAACGATTTCTCCAAGAAATTGCACAATACCACTATTAGAATTATAAAAGTAATGCAGGACAGAGATGTCTTTTTATAAATTTTAGTTAGGAAGGCAGCTAGATCATAGTGAGAGCTACTGAACTTAGGAAGAATAATCAAAATGAAAATATACACAAATTTTAGACCTGAACTAAACTCAACCAGTGTACTATTTCTTGATTAGAAAATCATTAGAATATCTAAACAATAACCAATGTTAACATAGACTTCATTTATAAATGGATCTGATGCTAAGTAGCTCAAGATTAGATCTAAGTAAAAGATCTAATACAGATCTAAAATAATAGATCCAAACTAGAAATACATCTAAGATGGGTTAAATAGATCTAAACAATAATGACTAAAAAACGCAGCAACAATATTCAGATCTGATAATATATAATAATTAATGTTGATACATAAATCTAGTTAGATCAAACAATACAGAACTCACAACAAAAATCTAGATCTAAAAATAAAGAATAGGTAGCTTACCTTGTCCTGAAACCTTACCTCTAAAGAAGTCACATTCAACACAAGAGATGCAGAACCATTTGTAATTATGCTCAGACAAAGCCTAGTTCATAGATCCACCTTGTAGGTTGGATCTCTTTCCAAGAGATGAAGAACTTTCTTTCCACCAAGGGGATAGAATCCAAAGATACTTCACACAGTTAAACCCTCAAACAAAGGAGACTTGAATCATCGAAAAAGCCCACTCAAAAAAACTATGGATAAACCCTCACACAAACAGAAGGCAAAACACTCAAACCCTCACATAAAAATTCTGTGGACAAAAGCCTTCACTCAAGGTAGGTTGGGAAAAGGCCAAAATCTCAAAGAAGGAGGTCACTTACAGTAGTCACCCATAGCAGAAAAGAGGGTTTCATTCACAGTCACACAACGAAAACAATATAAAAGGGGGTCCACACCTAGTTCACACAACAGGGAGAGGGGTTTCACCTATATGCCACACACAGTAGAGGAGAGGGGTCGTTCCACATCAGTACCCTACAACAAATAAGGGAAATATGCACCTACCAACCACCTTTTATAGCAAAGGGAGGCTACACGTACCAACCACCTCTCAACAGTAGACAAGGGGAGGCCGCACCTCCCAGCCACCTCTCAATAGTAGACAAGGGGAGGCCACACCTCCTAGCCACCATTCAACAGTAAACAAGCACCACAGAACCAACACATCAATCCTCTAGGGTAGCCGCTGCAACAAAGAGAAGATCCGCTCACACTAGAACCAATAGATCATAATAATAATAATCTATGTTGTGAGGGGTAGGGGAGGGTTTTATTTATAGGTTAGGCTAGTGTAATAAAATATAATTTAAAATAAAATAATATTAAATAAAACATGTTTAAGTTAAATAATTTAAACATGTTATAATTAACATTTAAATTAAACTTTAATTAACCCTTAAACAAACAACAAAAACCCCAAACCAACACATGTAAGGGTAAAAGTGGATTAAGGAGGGTTTCCAAGGTGACAATACTAGTTCATTCATTTTAAAGGTGACCTTATTAATTTATCATCATTGCATATGGGATACATCCCTTATGTGGTCATTTCCTTCTTCATGGAAGGTCATATACCAACAACATACTTGATCGAGGATCAAGTTGCCCCAAAACTTTTTTTAAGGTCTTATCCACCAAGGTCCAAGACCAAGGATCAACCCATGCCACAGGCATGGGTACCGTGGACTATGTCCAGGGGCCCTAGGCTTATCTAGGGGCTTTAACTACTTGGTCTTAGACCAAGAACCCCATTCTTATACTGGGGGCCCTCTCAGGGGTCTTTATTGCTTGGTACCAGACCAAGAACCCCAGTCATATACTGGGGGCCCTCTCAGGGGTCTTTACTACTTCTTACCAGACCAAGAACCCCAGTCGTCTACTGGGGGCCCTCTCAGGGGTCTTATCCACCAAGGCACAATACCAAGGATCAACCCATTCCCTAGGGATGGGTACCTTGGACTTTTCCAGGGGCCCTAGACATATCTAGGGGCTTTTAGCTGCTTGGTCATAGACCAAGAACCCCAGTCATGTACTGGGGGTCCTCTTAGGGGTATTTTTCCATGGCACTGAGTATTTGGTCCCAGAACAAATCCCCAGGGGTGCACTAGGGGCCCTAGATCTTAGATAGGGTCTTTTCCATCCTCTTGGAGAATGGCTCTAGCAGCTGCTATAAATTTAACACCCCCTCTCAGTAAGAGATGCATTCTCAACTACACCAAGCTTATCACGAAAGTCTACAAACTTTGTGAGGGACAGTGGCTTGGTGAAAATATCTATTGTCTATTCTACTATTGAAACAAACTGAATGGTAAGAACATTCTTCTTAACCATGTCCCAGACATAGTGATATCTCATCTCAATGTGTTTCGATTAGTCGTGAAACATTGGGTTCTCAGTGAGCTTTATATTGCTCTGATTGTCATAGTGAATGACTATGGGTTCAAGCTCTAAACTGAACAAGTCTGAGAGAAGCTTCCTGAGCCACATTGCTTCTCTGCCAATAGTGCTATTACCAATGTATTCAACTTCTGCAGTGTTGTGGGCTACAGAGCCTTGTTTCCTGCTGGACTAGGAAATCATTGTTGAACCCAAACTAAAGCAATAACCGGAAGTACTCTTCCAATCCACTGTACTTATCATCCAATTTGGATCTGTGAAACCATGGAGCAATACACCTCCACTTGAGGTGTATCTAAGACCATATCTCAGAATGTGTTTCACAGTAACTGTATGTAAATTTTTCGGTTCACACATGAACTGGCTAAGAGCATTTACCACATAACAGATGTCTATTCTCGTATGTACGAGATAAATCAATGATCTTTCGATATAAGGTGGGAACTTTTGGATCTGAAATTGTGGCCTGATATCTAATTTTCTTTAGATTAGAGATCATTTGTGTGCTCATGGACTTGCAGTCCATCATGCCAAAACTGCGAAGCACACCAACTGTATATTTACCCTGCGAGAGAAATATCTCTCCTGATTTCTGCCAAAACTCCAAGCTCAAAAAGTAATGTAAAAGATCCAAGTCTTTCATTCCAACTTCTTCGGAAGAGCTCCCTCTTAGTCTAAGCTATATATACAAAATTTTCTTTCCTGTAAGGAACAGATGAAGATTTTGGACAATCTTCATATAAGGATGAACCCAAGATTTTTTCATATTGAGCTCTTAGATTTATAATCCATGAGGTTATTTTCCATGGATAGCCTCTTGTTTAACTTCACTGTTTGAGAAGAAAATATTAACATCTGTCAGATGAAGTATCCTAAACAAGAAAGTGACAAAAGGATCCTAATGAAGGTAAGGATCTTGTCATAGGTCGTCCCTTCTTTCACGACTCACAAATATACCCTCCATATAACTGTTTGTTGTAGGCTTTATTTTATAAGGCCAATGGAGGTTCCCATTGATTTGTTATGATTTCTTTGAAAACATAGACCATACATCATTCTTTTCTGTCACAGCAACTTCCCTCATTTCAAATGTGGAAGGTTTTGATTCAATCACAAGATTCAATTCATCTAGAGGACCAGAGTACTTATCTAGTTTCTTCTTTCTGTGAAAGTGCCTTTAGGTGCTGGAAGCTTTTCTACTTCCTTTAGTATTTCTCGGCACCAGGTTGGTTTCCTTTCAAAGAAACTAATAGAATCCCTGGATTCTACTAAGCTTCCAGTTCTATTGTAGGTCAAGGACTAACTCATATATAGGGACTTCTCCCTCTGAGTCTCATAAAAAGTCTACCTTTCTGTCAATTTGCTCCCTCTGAACCTATACAAAATTTTGACTCTGATCTAGTGTCATATCTTTTCAAGATGTTCTTGGTTCTAGTACGATATTCAAAAAATGAAAAGCTGAGTCAAACTTCTGAGTTCTTATGCTAAGGATAATGACTCAATTACAAAGAAAAAAGATATCTGTAGGGTTTCCTCAAAACGAAAAAATACCCCATATACCAAGATAAATTGTTGGACTCTTTTACAAAGGAAATAGCCCAAGGTTACATGTTGTCTTTCATAAAAGATCAATAGACAACTAGGTTTCCAATCAAGGATAAAGACAACCTTTATAAAAAATAAGTAGGTGCTGAGATCACAACTTCCATGTTCATAAAAAATATATGAGATTCTGACAGTATTCAATTTAGACATGGGTACATAAAGATGATAGGAAGATAATCTTATCTTGATGTCATTCTTAATCATGTAAATGAAGTATCCATGAAACTTTCTTAGGCTTAAGATATGCATGCATCATGCTACTGACTCAAATTAAGCAGGACTTCTATAGAAATAAATATGTTAGTTCAAGTAACTTTAATATCCTTAAGAGAAAATCTTACTGTCCTATGTATATTCATCCATAAGAAAACAATATGTCAAAGACTCCATTGTCAAGAGTCATCCCACCCATGTTTTACTCAAAGATAAATACCAAAGTCAATTATGAGATTCCATCACTCAATGAATTGTGGTCAAATTTAAGGCTTGTGTTCTTTGTAGTAAAAAACATGTGGATGACCATTAAGTGCATAAGGTGCTATCATTTACTAAGGTTACATAGTTTAAGAATCCCATTGGCAACAATTCTGTTAAAGCCATTGCATTTTGCCAACAACTTATTAAATGAAAGTTGAGCACTTACCAAGCATTAGTAGCAATAATATTCTAAAAGCCTTAAAACCTATCACTTATCATCTTAAGATGATGAATACATTTCCAATCATTTTGTATCAGACCTTGACTAAGTCTTACCTTCTCTCAACTGAGTTTATCATTAAATTTCAATCAAACAGTAGAAAAGAAAAGTCTTGGAAATCAAAAGGAGATCAAGGGTAAACTAGAATATTTACTGAGAGTCCCTTCCTAGCCTCTAGTATTTCATAACAAGGAAATCTCTCCTAGCTTACAAATGTCACTCCACCAAATATCCAAACAGGTATTCTTTGGCACTCAAACTTGCATCTCACACATGTACAAGACAATAGGAAAGATGGTCATTCACTGTCCTTTTTCATATCAATCAGTCCAAATGAAAATGTAGAGGATAACTTCTTGTCAAAAGGCTTGATCAATAATTTAGAGAAAATATGGTAGAGTGATAGGATGAGCATGCAAGTTACAGTGGTCAACCTTACCATGCATTAAGAATGACAATCTAGTATTGTGACAAGGATGTATTTAAATCTGGTGTGCACTTTCCAACCTTTTGATCCAGAACAGAAAGATCTTAGGCATGTACTTTGATCATAGACTCTCCCCACAGTCATTCAAACCTTTAATCAGATCTTTCTTGCTAAAAGATGCAGAGATAACATCCTTTAGAAAACTTCCCAATTTCATAAACAATTCCAAGGAGTATCACCTATTGGTAAGGACATATGCTAGAGATTGAACTACCTTATGTCCAATCTGTTCTTATCATGACAATTTTCTAACAGTTAGAAATGGAATAATTCAAGTTCCTTTCCAAAGCATAAATGACCAATAATAGTTTCCTTTTCAGAAAAGGTAATAGGACTGCTGAAGATATTTGCTTACCTCATAGCTTAACCAAAATTTGAAACCTTTTTCCTTCTCAATTCTACACAGGAAGCTATTCCTTACTTCTGATCTACAAAACAAACTTTAAGAGAGGATCCTCGCAGGCTCAAGTCTACAAGTCTTGAGCTCTTTATGCCCTAATCTCTAATATGATGTTAGAATTATAAAATCAATGCAAGACAGAGATGTCCTTTTATAAATTTCAGTTAGGAAGGCAGCTAGATCATAGTGAGAGCTACTGAACATAGGGAGAATAATCAAAATGAAAATATACACAAAGTTTAAACCTGAACTAAACTCAACCAGTGTACTATTTCTTGATTAGCAAATCATTATAATATTTAAACAGTAACCAATGTTAACACAGACTTCATTTATCACTGGATCTAATGCTAAGTAGATCAAGATCAGATCTAAGTAAAAGATCTAATATAGATATGAAATAATAGATCCAAACTAGAAATAGATCTAATATCGGTTAAATAGATCTAAACAATAATGAATGAAAAACTCAACAACAATATTCAAATCTGATAATCTATAATAATTAATGTTGATACATAAATCTAGTTAGATCAAACAATACACAACTCACAACAAAAATCCAGATCTGAAAATAAAGAATAGGTAGCTTACCTTGACCTGAAACCTTACCTTTGAAGAAGTCACAATCAACACAAGAGATGTAGAACCATTTGTAATTATGCTCAAACAAAGCCTAGTTCATAGATCTACCATGTAGGTTGGATCTCTTTCCAAGAGATGAAGAACTTTCTTTCCAGCAAGGGGATAGAAACCAAAGAGACTTCACACAGTTAAACCCTCAAACAAAGGAGACTTGAATCATCCAAAAACCTCACTCAGAAAAACTATGGATAAACCCTCACACAAACAGAAGGAAAAACACTCAAACCCTCACATAAAAATTTTGTGGACAAAAGCCTTCACACAAGGTAGGTTGGGAAAAGGCCAAAAGCTCAAATAAGGAGGTCACTGTCAGTAGTCAACCACAACAAAAAAGAGGGTTGCATTCATATTCACACTACTGAAACAATATAAAAAGGGGGCCACACCTAGTTCACACAGTAGGGAGAGGGGTCTCACCTATATGCCACACACAACAGAGGAGAGGGGTTGTTCCACATCAGTACCCTACAGAAAATAAGGGAAAGCCGCACCTACCAACCACCTTTTACAACAAAGGGAGTCCACACCTACCAGCCACCTCTCAATAGTAGACAAGGGGAGTCCACACCTCCCATCCACCTCTCAATAGTAGACAAGGGGAGGCCGCACCTCCCAGCCACCTCTCAATAGTAAACAAGCACCTCAGAACCAACATATGAGTCCTCTAGGGTATCCACTGCAATAGAGAGAAGATCTGTTCACACTAGAACCAATAGAGCATAATAATAATAATCTATGTTGTGAGGAATAAGGGAGGGTTTTATTTATAGGTTAGGCTAGTGTAATAAAATACAATTTAAAATAAAATAATATTAAATATAACATGTTTAAATTAAATAATTTAAACATGTTATAATTAACATTTAAATTAAACTTTACTTAACCCTTAAACAAATAAGAGAAACCCCGAACCAACACATGCAAGGGTAAGAGTGGGTTAAGGAGGGTTTCCAAGGTGGCAATACTAGTTCATTCATTTTCAAGGTGACCTTATTACTTTATCATCATTGCATATGGGATGCATCCCTTATGTGGTCATGTCCTTCTTCAAGGAAGGTCATATACCAACAACATACTTGATCGAGGATCAAGTTGCCCCGGAACTTTTTTTGAGGTCTTATCAACCAAGGTCCAAGACCAAGGATCAAACCATGCCACAGGCATGGGTACCTTGGACTATGTCCAGGGGATCTAGGCCTATCTAGGGGATTTAACTGCTTGGTCCTAGACCAAGAACCCTATTCATATACTGGGGGCTCTCCCAGGGGTCTTTACTGCTTGGTACCAGACCAAGAACCCTAGTCATATACTGGGGCCCCTCTCAGGGGTATTTACTATTTGGTACCAGACCAAGAACCCCAGTCATCTACTGGGGGCCCTCTCAGGGGTCCTATCCACCTAGGTACAATACCAAGGATCAACCCATGCCCTAGGCATGGGTACCTTGGACTTTTCCAGGGGCCCTAGACATATCTAGGGGCTTTTAGCTACTTGGTCCTAGACCAAGAAGCCCAGACATCTACTGGGGGCCCTCGTATGGGTATTTTTCCATGAAACTGGCTATTTGGTCCCAAACCAAATCCCTAGGGGTGCACTGGGGGCCCTAGATATCAGCTAGGGTCTTTTCCATCCTCCTGGAGAATGGCTATTGCAGCTGCTATAAATTTAATAGCTACACTGTAGTAAAAACAACACTTAAAGCATGCAAAGAAACGCCATGAGAAACAAATGACCTCCATGTCCTTTCAATCGGGGGATCAAGTCTGGTTACACTTGGATAATAAGCACTTAAAAGGCCACCATCACATGGTTCTTCCAATAATATATGGCCCGTATACAATCCTTGACAAGATTGGAGAAATTGCTTATAGGTTGGATCTTCCACCACAACTAGGAATCCAAAATGTTATTATTGTAAATCACTTAAAGTTGTTTTAGCCTCCCCTCTTGGAAGAAACAATCACCATTAATCATCAAGTGGACAACATTCTATATTTCCAACTCCCATTGGCCAAAGACACTCTACTAGACATTCAGACCCACTCTGTAAGACACTGAGCATACACTTCGTATTTGGTAGCCCACCAAGGCCAAACTCAAGCTTAGGAAAAGTGGATCACACCAGAGGTATTTCACAACAAGTTTCCTCACCTTCTCATGGAAGTTGGGATGCTACCTAGGGGAATGCCCACCTGGGGCACACAAGTCAACCAACTAGGCTTGACCCATTTCACCTTTTTATGCTAATTAACTATGCATATGTAAATAAATGGTTCCCTCAATATAGAAGGTGAACCGGGACTCAAATAAATAATTCTTGTATTTTTTCTAAATCGTTGTGTCTCACTTGATTTTGTTTTCTAAGTTTACATTTTATGTTTGTTGCATTTTCATTTTTGGGGGATTTTCAGGGTTAGCTAGTGCGCCTTTCTTCATGGATGCACCCTTTCTTAGGGTTATTCATTTTCTTTGTTTTCCATGCTTCCACATCTGAGAGATATCTTACTCTGTTATCTATCTAATCTCTCAAGGAGGAAGTTGATTTTCTGCTAGTTTCTTGAGGCAGAAAGGAGGGTGCACCAACCTGGGGTTTGTGCCTTTGATAGTTTTTCCATTGTTGGGATGAATTAAGTGTGCCCTCCTCTATAGATGCACCGATATTCTCCCCTTGATCCCTAGGACTCACACTAAGATAGCCTATCCTCTTGGCTACTCTTAGATCATCATGGAATTGGATCTCCATTGCTTGGTTACCCAAACCAATGGTACGCCCCTATCTCGATTTGCGCCCCTGAGGAGTTTTTGGTCAACTGTCGGAATATGGCTTGATTGGTCACCTTATCCAGTAGATCACCTTCATAGGTATATTAGTTCCCCTTCTCTTCTCAAAAGTACTTTGACTGCCCCACTTCCCTTTCAGGGCTTCAACAATAGGTCAGATAGGAAGTCACAAAGCCCTGTAGCTACAACTTGGCACCTTGGGAATCAATTCCCAATAGTTATCTCACATGCTTGAAAAACTACTTCCTCGATATCCCATGGGCCCAATAACCTACCTCTTCAGTCTAGTTCCAAATCTTTCCATGGTACAGGTACAAGTAACGAGAACATGAAAGTACAGATTCTAGTAGTGTGGTGAGGTGAGAATTATGATGGAATGAAAGAAAATGATCTAAGTCTCCTCAAACTTATGTGCATGTTCCTGAACTAACACTTGTCATGTTGGGAACTATATGGTTCCCCCACATGGACCCACCACATGGTGATATGTTCCCCCCTTAGATACTTAGGATAAAATTAATTACCCGATACTTTATACTTTAGATTTTAGGAATATTAATAAAATATTCATTTTGGCTTAAGCCCCTTCAAATTATCCCATTTTTCCTAAAATATTATCCCTTATTTCCCATCCTCGTGGAGTTTTATCCCCCCATACTCTTTTATCTGGTTGTTCAATAGCAATGATTTGTTTTCATTAAAATATTAGTGTGATTACATTTTACAAATATAGCCTCACTAGACTTTTAGATTCTGGCTCTCCATCCTAATAACCACATAGGAACTCTAGCCTCAAAATACATATATACAAAGGCACTATGGCCGAAATATCTTGTCTCTCCAACCTATATGTATATTTACATTTACATTTACAGTTGGGGTTTGGCCTAGGGGCATTACATCATAACTAGCAATTCATATATGATATAAGCATGATACAGTTGCATACAAGGATGGCCTCCCCCAATAAGCCACAAGTTCAAATAAAGGCTAACTCCAGTAAGGAGCAGTGAGTACATAAGTCTATAATCCTAGAAAATGTGAGATTTGTAGTCCCTAAGTTATGGAATGTTCATGTGTTGTCGTGCACAAATCACAATGTTCGTGATCTATCCCAGTTCCTGAATTGCATCTTGAAAAATATGAAAAGATCATTCAATGAACCGATAGGATAGATAAGGTAATCACTTCGAAATGGCCAATCCCCATAGGCAGTTCAACATCCTAACATTGGCGGATTGCCCACATTTTGGCCAGATCATGTCGATGCAAGAATGTGTGTCCTTCTTTCTCAGTTGATTGTTTGGAGGGTATCTATGGTTCGACCAACCATACCAAGTGGATGAGAAGACCATGTATCGAGTCTCATGCCTGCCAATAACATATGATGACCTAGCCAACACAATTAATTCCAAGGATGAAGAACATGAATATTTTTATACTAAATATGAGATGCATAGAGGCTCTTGTGAAGTACTCATTATAGAGATCAATAACCAAATAGTCCAATTTGTGACGCAATTTCCTTCCTGTAAGGTACTTTGGAAATTACACAAGGATGAGTTTCTAATTGGAGTTATTATTGTCATTCAATGATGTGCTGCAGGATTTTATATGGCCTGGGATGATATCTCCTAAATGAGTTTTTTGATGACTGTTTTGAGGTCCAAAACTTGGGCAAAGAGTTTTATTACATATGGGTTATTTTATTACTTGGAATGATTATGTGGGATCCCCTTAGACCATGAGGAGGATGAATCTGGTGCACCACTCTTCATCACACCTTGAATTATTACGGTCCAGTACACCAAACAAAAAACAATCTAATCAGAGCATAACATTTCCTTCAAAAAGTGGTACACACAACTGATACAAGAAACTAATGTGATGTTGTGCATTACAAAGAATCTACTGAAAATGTATGAGTACTACCTAGAATTCGAGTGTGATTTCCATATTTTTTTCATTTATCCATGTGTATATAAGGAAAAATCTACCGACATTCTCCCATTTTTCATCATAGAAGAATACATCCAACTAGGTTTCATATAATAGGACGAGGAATATCTTCCTCTATTTGCACACGAGCAAGCACAACTCAAAACTAGGAAGAAGGAAAACCAAGAGAAGAAAAGGGCCACAACTGCATCCAAATAGAAAGAATAAGCCTTAGGATCTAAGAAACAAAATTTTGATACCTCCAAAGACAAAGTCATAAAGATGTCGGATGATAAATCACAAACTAATGAGGAGTCTAAGAATAACCACGACATGGCTTGCAAGAGGAAATGACCCGTACCGACACAAGGATCAGCCCAAATGAATTTAAATCCTATAACGGATGAAGTGAACACACCCTCTTCCCTACCAAAGTTTATTACCATTTAGGAGGAATTCCATGCACCATCCAAACATCACACAATAACGTCTGGTCATGTTCATAGCAAGCACTGGTGGATGACCACAAGTGAAAGGTCTGATACAAGTACCCTAGTAAAAAAAATAAGGCCGACGATTATGACTATCCCAAAGTTGGTTGAGGAAATTAGAATACAACTCATGATGCAACAAGTATTTAAAAAATACATGTTGGGAAAATTCGACAACCTATGTCGAAATTTATCCATTGCTTCTCTACTTGGTTCATCCCCTCTAGAGAAACAAATCACTGAATTCAGTTGAACGAGTTAGAGAAGAGTGTTGTGTTTGAACCCATTGGTCATTGTATATTTTTACTTAGCTAATGATGAACTTGAACTGGCATAGGTTCCTATAGAGGACCTTAAAATTTTTATGACTACCATCATGACGGAGCTCAGAGATAGGCACAGGGAACTCAATAAGTCACATACACAACTGGAATAGTAGCATGAGTAAGAAGTCATTGTGCATAAGGACACTTAGCTGAAACATCAATATGAATCACATGTGTGAAAATAAGTAGAGGATCCATGCCATGAACTCAAAGTACTTCATATTGTGCAGGTCACCACGCATGCTAAAAGTAAAGAAAAAGACAAAACGATGCTCACAATTCATAAGGAAATCCTTAGAACTGTGGATGATGCTTATTCACAAGTTCCCATGCCATGCGTTGATCATCCATACCTTCCTATGAATCAAAAAATTCATGTATTCAAGGAGTGCATCCAAATATTAGAGACACAAGATCTTGAGCTTCATGAGAAGCTCAAGTGGCCTACCCCGAATAACCAAGAGTTGCAACAAAATATTTTTTTGGCTGAGGAAGCACTGCAAAAGGGACAGACATGCATAAAGGATTTTGAAGGTCTCATTGAGTATATCTTCACACTCTTAAATCACCTCTGGAATACATTTGAAATTAGTGCCATTGATGAAAATATCTACACTACGAAAGTAGAATTTGCAGAACAAAAGAGTGCACCATCGTCCTTACCTCCATGTGAGGGACAAACAACAAATGACAATGATTACCAACAAAACCTAGTATATTATTACATCATGGTCGTAAAAACATACTCTCTTCGACATCACCAATGACATGACTGGAAGGACCGAACATATTATGGCGTAGACCCCCGACCCTTAGGCTAAGATCCATGCATTATCGATCTTCCTCGAATCCGTTGAACTAAATTAGTTCTTCCAAGCCATCACTAGAGCCCCATGAATCATATCCTCATGTACTTTCACAAAAACTCCACCTTTCACGTTTTGGGTTTTCAGGACTCCTGCATGCAAGCTCTCCTAGGCTCCTTGTCCCTTCTAACTCCTGGTACCCGAAACATTGAAAAGGGCTTAATGACTTGGGGTTCTCCCTTAGCCTCCAAATTTTTTCAGGTTTTTGCATTTCACGGTGTTGTGAGTCGGGACTCCCTGTCTCCCGACTCCTAGCCTCTCGAACACCCAGTTCCTGAAATGCCGAAAAGGGATTATCATCGATGCACTACCAACTTTCGTGATTTGGGGAATTGCGATGCAAGTGTTCCCTGTGTCCTCTGTCTTTCGAATACTCAAGTTCCAAAATGCCAAAATGATACACCGGGCCACGGTCCACTTTTTGGGATTCCAGAATTCGTGATTCCACGATTTTGGCTGCACACGGTTCTTGGTCCTTCAACCTCCCGGACCCCGGAATTCCAAAGTACTACCCCTTGAGAGAAACTTTCGAGGTTTTTCCTGAACCTTGACTACTCACCACGTGTCCCCTTGATGAACGGTCCAGATGCTTTCGGGACTTGATGAGTCTTGTTCCCTCTTCTGTTGCGAGGATTAAACCCCTCGCACCTCCCTCCAGATTTGACAACTATCAATCCTTGGTGCTATATCTGATGGCCTAGATTTGTTTTCCTATGCACCTCCTAGGGACTCAACCCTGTGCACATATCCTTGATCCAATGGTTCTCAGGCCACCGCTCTCTAGATCCGATGGCTGGCATGATTTCGCAGACCAGGAGTTCATGATTCATTGAATCCAAAATCCCTTGTCGCTCCAAACTTTGAACTCCAAAATGCTGAAATGATAAAAGACTCTCAGTCTTAACCTTATCACAGATCTGCGAGGTCTAACGGTCCATGGGATTTCAAAACTTCTCCATGAAGCATCTCCACTGTCCATTTCATCTCTTCCACTACGCCATCTCTATGAGTTTAACCTCTGCATAGTTTTCCCTGATCCTGTTATCAACGGTTATCTGCGGTACTGATCCAATGGTAGCTGTTACTCCTTCCTGAGCATGTGCTCCTTCCATTCCTTGGAATATTTCTCACTCCAAAGGGCCTCGTCCTTTGGCTCTTCTGTGAAGCCTGTAACCTTGGCTTCCACTTGTATTCTAGGAACGTTGTCCCTCTTGAGCTTTGTTGACTGTGAAACCTCAAAGGGTTTCTTGACGTTCTTCTCACTCTATTTTTACTCGGTGTGCTAAGGAACTATCCCTCCTGAGCTCCTCAAACTATGAACCCTCCAAAGGGTTTTCTTGGCCTCTGTGACTCCTTCCAGGGTCCTTGCATGCAATTTTGCTATCTCTTCTGAGCTTATCCGTGGCTCTAACATCAAAGGGTCTCTGTTCCTTTCTCTCCTTGAAGGGATGTAAGTTCCCTCTGGAAACTTCCTTCTCAAGCACACTTTGTTGAGCCTGCAGGGTGTTCAGTGACCCTGTGAGTGTCTTCCCCATGACACTTCCCTTATCTCAGAACTTGAAAGAGAGTTCTTCCAGGTGCACTCCTTTCACTCGCTCGATGCCCTCTTGGCAGAGCTTCTCCAGAATCCTCAGTGATTTTGTTTTTCTCTGTGCCTTCCTCTGCACTGTTTCTCCTTCAAAGTGTTCAACAACCTTGAGGCTTCTTCTTTGGGTCAATGAATTCCTTTGGTGAACCCTCCTGGCATGTCTTTGTCTAAAATTCTGTCGAATTCAGAAGTGCACTCCTGCACTGGTTTTTAGAGAACATAGTACTCTATCATGCACTCTTGCATGAAACCACAAAGAATCCAAACATGAAATCAAAGAACTCTTAGATAGGAAAATCTATCTATCCCTGTAAATGGACATCCAACATACATATACAACATATCATCAACACATAAAGACATTCATTCATGAACTCACATGAACAACAACATGCAAGAAAAACTGCTATGATTGTATTAATTAGAGATGATTTTAAGGATGGAAAATTATTTTAAAATGTAGAAAACTTGGCGAATCTTACTAATCCTTCATATTCTAGCCATAAATGTTTGGCATTATTTTTGTAAAAATATTCAAATTTCTAAGGATTTTATATAGTTTATCTAAAATTTTGGCGATTTTTAAGGTAAAATATTTTTTCCTTTAGAATTTGGGCAAATCATTTTTATAAAAGAGAATTTGTTTTGGGAAAAACCATGGAAAATTAGTCCATGAGCGAAATTTATCCCCTAAAATCATCCATGGTATTAATATGAAATGCCTCTTTACAATGTGAGCTCGGAATGAAACAGAGTCACGACTTTCCTCTCCTATCTCTATTCTCTCTTTTCTTCTCTACCTTACATAACTCTCTAACTAAAAAAAAAGAAAAAACAAGATCTTTTTTTTTTTTTTTACAAAAGGGTTCTCCTCGAGCGCTTCCATCCATCCTCACCAACTCTCATTAATTACAATGAATTACATTGAATAGGCCATCTAATCCAAATCGGATCTAGAACCCCATCGACTTGTCAGCCATTAAGGAGAACCCAATTGCAACATGCTCAAAGGCACGACTTGGCTCTACCAGCCTTACAAACATTTAATACATTAAATTCAAATTTGAAATTTGAAAGTGAGAGGGATGCACCTCTCCGCTTCATTGAATGCGTGTTGGTTGGATGGCGCTTGATGATGTGGAGTGATGCTCCTGCATCATATTACAATAAACTCACAATGGCACATGTAGCGACATCCCCTGTGCTAGAAAATATGGAGAAGATTAACCTTTAGTCCCCACAGGTTACAACCATTGACGCATATGAGGTTTTCCAACCCACATAAAGGCTGCAGGATAGTTTTAATGATGCTTATGGAAAATTTTAGTACTTCATCCAAGAACTCCTAAAGAAGGTGTCGTCAGCTGCTTTTTTCAATCCATGAATAGCCACCGTTGGCTCGTAGACGAGCCAACTAATAGTGTTAGGGGTCTTTTCACATCCAATGTTTTGGGAAACTTCCATGCACACTCATGATGATACACTGCATTACACAATGAAGGATACACAACAACGTTGACGAAAGGAAGATTACATGCACCAACCTAGTTTTTCACTACGCACAAGGAATCAAGAAGATCACATGAAAAAAATTTGAGTGTATCTCTAGGAATGTTTTGTAATTGAGCACTATAATGACCTAAATGATTGTGGGAAAAGGTACGAATGAGATGAAAAGTTAATTAGGATTTCCACGCACTAGGAATATTCGGGGGTTGCATGCGTACAAGCAAAGTGTGTGAATCTCGCATTCACTCAAGAAAATGGAGCATATGAGTCGAGAAAAACAGTCAGTAGAGTAAGGCCGAATAGTGCATAGAATTTGAATAGAGAATGCATGCATATGATAGAGATTAGACTGGAACAGAAAGAGAGAGTTTCATGTCCATTTTTGTCTAAGTTTTGTATGATTTTTGTAAGAGTCTATAATAGAGCCAGATTTGTGTAGGAAGGAATAAAAGAGAAAAAGGAACATAACATAGTGGAATGTAATGATGGTAGAATGAACTAGAGAACATAACAAAATTATATGTGATATGTGTAATATCTCCCCAAAAAAATTATTATTAAGTCTGAAAAATACTTACGAATTTATTTCCATTTTTGGTAAATTCAAAATTGGAAAATTATTTCCATTTATGGCAATTTTGAATTTTAGAATTTAGTTAATTGTAATTTATTATTATGATTGTTGGGAAAATATTTGATTTTCCCAACCAACTCTTTGACTATGAAACTTGTAATAAACAAATATTTTTATATTTATTGCTGATAGACAAATGGAACAACCAGGTTGACATCAGCTGACCATGACTCCATGAGTGGGGAACATGTTTGAACTACCTCAGGGATGAATTCTACAAGTGGAAAATCATGAATTTGGCCATTAGCAGCCCCTAAAAATTAGGGACTTCTAAATCTATGAAAATTCCGAAGGGAAAAAGACCTAGGCACAATATGATTTTGCATATATAGCATATGGGAGGAGGCAAGATGCTTCCTAGTATGTTGGGGGGAGAGGAATATCACTTGCTATTATGAGCACTATTTTTTGAGTGTGAGGCAAGGATAAATTTTCTGATTCTGAAAGAGGACAATAGCTAAGGAAGAGTTTGGATTTCTCCTTCATGGATTCATGATCAGGCTAGGGGGTGAACGAAGAATGTAGATTGACTGTTATGTTCTATGGTTGGGTGGAACCTGGTTGTTCCATTTGTTGTTCAACATCTTATTTAGATATGTTCATCTATTCCCTCCTTGGTTGAATGTTCTTTGACTAAATAGTTGTTAGAATACACGTAGTTAATTTTTGGATGAATATCCTATTGATTAAATTACTGGTGGAATGAAATCAATTGTAGAATAAACCCTTATAATTTAATTTTATTCGTTGAGTAAAGTTTTTTCTTGAGATAGCTATTGATGGAACTGAATTTTTGTAAACATGTTGGAATATGCATCTAAGCTAAAGGGAATCTATACTATATTAATTCTAACATTTCAGAAATGTGATTATGTACGTATAGGTAATCAAATTAAGGAATATTGGCTAGTTGAAAAATGCTAAATGAAATTCTGGAAGTGAACTTGAGATTTATANTATATATATATATATATAACAATATATATATATATTGTTGTAGGTTAGATACGCATGGATGTATTAAATAAGTTAAGAATATCAGACTGTGCAAATGCCAAAATGAGACTTAGAATGAATATATATAAATGATAGGAATGTCCATATCTATATATATATATAGTTGTTGTACATAATTCAAAACTACTTAAACATCTAACTACTCATATGGAAACAGGGGTCCTTTCATTAGATTGGTAACCGAAAGTTCTTAATCAAACCTTTCAGAAGAACAAAATGTAATCAATAATAATCCACCAATAACTTCATAATCCGAGTGCAAAAAGGTTCGCATAGTATGTGCACGACAAACATAGACATCCTATTACTCTCAGGTTTCCCTTTCAATATAATATATGCTGAAGGGAATGCAAGAATAAAAGTTTAAAAAACATAGATTTAAATATTATATGTTGAAGGGCATGCATCAAACAAGTTTCCCACACACATACTTCAATATTAGCTAAAGGGAATGCATTAGTCAAGTTTAAACATAGACGTAAATATTATATGCTAAAGGGAATGCATTAAAGAAGTTTTTTGGTGCACAAACTTCAATTTATATATACATGCTGAAGGGAAATGTATCAATCAAATTTAAAGTAAAAATATAGACGTAGGAACCAATTAGTTGGTTTTGAAATAACTATAGAATGGTGGCTTTCAAAAAAAAATTAGTATGGAAAACATCCAACAGAGAAAAAGAAATATCATAACATCCTATTGAAATATAAATTCCTTTACCAAACATAATGGAACTTTCAATACACAATATGAGATTGTGAATTACAGACTCACAAAATACTCACGACTTTTTAGACAATTGATGAGTTTAGGGAAGGGTATCAAATCCTTAAGTTGCGGAAGGATTTCAATCTAGGGTGAGGACCGTCATCAAAGTGGAGTGAGGATTTAATCACTCAATGAAAAAACCCTTGTAAAATTTCAGTAAGTTTCTTCCTATGCTCTGTTGAGCCTATGATACAAACGAGAAATCCTGTGCAGTTCATGAGGACTCAAAACTAGGTCACAACATGAAAGATAATGGAAGACCAATAAAGGAATATATAAGGATGATGACAAACCCTAAGATAAAATACATGCAACAAACCTTATAGAATTTCTATTTTGGATTGAGGAAGTCAGAAAAGAAAGAAGATGATTAGTGTATGATATACACCATGTAAAACCAAAATCACAGAAATCTTTTAGAATAATACGATAGAGAGGCATTCTTACCTGGTTCAGGGTGGTGTCCATATAACAATCATATATCCATTTCTCCCACCTAGGATGAACCTTATTCATGACTCAGGGAATGTACACCAGATGGATCCTTCAGAGATAACACCAGAGAAGTTTTCAAAGAGTGACAGAGCCTAAGGAAGTGAAACAATAGACTAAGAGACCATTCAAAAATTGAGTAATAGAGGTAGTTAATGAACCTTGTACTGTACCATGTGATTGATGGGAGGTGGCCTACTCTTCTTTGGACATGAGGGACAGAAAACAATCCTTGAAAGGAACCCTTTGTAGACCACCATTAATTAACTGGACAGAGGTTTCAGTGAAAACCATGACACATCCTCTTCTGAATGCATGTCGAGTTATTGCGAAGGAGGACTATGCTTCAGGACACTATGCACATGACTGTTGAGGCTAGTCTCTCATTTAGTTAGGCTGTAATTATCTGAAATTTATCATTATTCAAGATCATAAGGAGAAAGGTTATCATTGTACCCCTCAATGATTTTTGACCAACTCCAACTATGCTAATATGGACCAGGAGTTAATCACAACCGGATCTCATACTGTTGCTCAGTTAAAACTATACTTAAATTCACCATTATGGTAAGGACCGTGCCTTGTTTCATGAAAGGAATATGATTTATGGAACCTAATATTTCATTTATGCCATGGTGTTTAATAAACATTAATACTATCCAGGAAAGGGACACGATTAATAATCAAGACTTTTGGAAATACCCAATTATAAATACTCATGCCTAGAAATGGGAAATTACGAAGGACCCTTAATAGTATAAAATATAACATATGAATATATATGGATGGATTAAATTATTTGTTGTATTTATATATAAATAAATGCTAACATGTATACATGGAGATATTATGAACCTTGGGGAATACTACTACCCCTTCCAACTTATGTTAGAAATGTGAAGTAATTTGAGAGGATAGGTTATGGAAAGGCCAACCTTAGATATATATGACTACTATATAGTATGAGTAAACTCCGAAATAAAAACCCTTATAACAATGACAAGGTTTATGAATAAATGGAAACATAAACCCTGCAAGAGTTAAATAGTGATGACAACTACCCATTGAATTGTCTTTGTCTTTTGAACATGTTCTTTGAAGGGAAAGAGAGTTAATGTCCCTAACAAAAAGAAATTTTTTATTGGTAAATTTGGGGAACATTACATATGGTATCATAGTAGAGGTTACAACACTTGGACCTTAAACAGGGACAAAAATGTTTACTTTAGTACATGCTTTTCGTTCAATGAAAAAACTAACAAAACATTTATTGTTACAAACAAAAAAGTGTTATTTCTGTTGTAATAATGGAAACACAGAATGAAGAGGAGGTCAGGCTTGAGGAGAATCCTAAGCAAGGACCTCCTGAAGAACCTAGGCAGAACAGTGAAGGAAGTTCATCTACCCAAGTTCTGGAAACCATGAAAAATATAATTCTGGAACTACAAGTTTTCAAGGAAGACAATGAGAAACTAAAAAAGGCACAACAAGAACAACAAGAAATAAATGAAGTATTGTTTTAAAGCATTGTAATGAAGAAGATCCAAAAATATGATAACCAGGAAGAAGAGGTTGATAAAAGGGCCTCCAAGAATGTTGGTCCTGAAGCGGAAAAAGGGAACAAATCCTTTGAAGGTACAACATCAGTTGAAGACGAAACCACCACACAGAAAAAGGAAACAGGTGGACCATCTGGAGGGAGAGTTTAAGAAAATAAAACTGTCCACCTTTGATGAGGAATCCAGGATAGAGGAGGAGGATGAAGCATGGTTATTAGACATTAAAAAATATTTCCAGATCTACAACTATTACAAGAACATGAAGGTCAGAATGGCCATCTATAACCTGAAAGGAAAAGAAAGTATATGGTGGAAGGACCTGAAGTTGGCCAAGGGCCTCGAGGAAAAATATATGGAGTGGTCAGATTTCAAGAAGTAGTTTAAGAAATAGTATTTATCTGAGAGTTACTATGAAAGAAAAACCAAAGAATTTTATGAGCTACGACTTGGTAAAATGACTATGGATGACCTGATAAACAAATTTATGGAATTACTAAGGTTTGTGCCTTATATTTAGGAGGACAAAGTAAAAATCCAGTGGTTCCTAAGTTGTTTACCAAAGTCCTATAAAGAAAGAATGAAATTAGACAACCCCAATTCCTTAAGTGATGTTTTTAGGAAAGCTCGAATGTGTTACGACTAATACAAACAACGATTGGAATTTCCCAAGGCATGGAAATACAAGAAACAAGACCATGTGAACCAACGAAAAAAGGGATATCAACCAGCCCCTTTCCGAAACACAAAAAATATTTTTCCAAGGAAATATTTTCACTCCAATAACTAGAACACCCAAGGAGGTGGTAAACTAGTTAATCTAGGAATAAAGAAGTTTGGGGACAACCCCAAAGAACCGTTAAAATGATGGGAATGTAGAGAACCTCACTTCAGGAGGAACTGTCCACGATTGACTTCTACAGTCGGGACTACTGTTCACAACCTACATGAACCCTCTACAGTGGGAGATCTAGGAGAAATCTTACATAGGATCAGTGCAGTCAGGGATGACCAACAAGATGATCACCAATCCACTGTAGTGGATGTTCAAGTTAAAATTAACAATACTCTTGTTTCTGTTTTAATTAATCTAGGAGCTACTTTGAGTTATGTTGCTCCTGGAGTAGTGGATTCAAATAAACTTAAGAAAATAAGACATGAAAAATCTTGGCTAGTACAACTAGAAACAGGAACAAAAAGAAAAGTATCTAATTTTATTTATGACTGTGAGTTCAGTTTAGGTGGTCAAAACACAAAGATAAATCTGAATATTCTACCATTAGGGTCTTATGATATAATTATTGGAATGGACTGGTTAGAAAGGCATAAACAAGTTTTAGATTGTTATGAAAAATCACTCAATTAAAAGGACGAAAATGACACTATTAGGATAGTACAAGGCATATGAAAACCAGTCTCAGTTAGGCATATTTCAACAATGCAATTTAAGAAATGCATGAGAAAAGGTTGTGAGATTTATGCTATACAAGTCACAAATTTGTTGGAAAAAGAAAATAAACCTAGCCTAGAATATTTTTTCATCTTACATGATTTTAGAGATGTGATTGTTGATGAAATACCTGAACTTCCCCCAAGAAGGGAGATAGAATTTTCTATCGACCTACTTCCTGGTTCAGCCCCCATCTCTAAAGCACCCTACAGGATGAGTTTTCCCGAATTAACAGAATTAAAGATCCAACTACAATAACTGTTGTAAAAAGAGTATATTAGACCAAGTGTCTTGCCATGGGAAGCACCAGTCCTTTTTGTTAAAAATAAAGACAAAACTCTAATATTATGCATTGATTACTAGTACTTAAACAAAATGACTGTTAAGAAAAAATACCCCTTACCTAGAATCAATGATCTGTTTGATCAAGTGGGAGGGGAAAATATATTTTATAAATTGGATTTAATATCTAGTTATCACCTAGTTAGAATAAAAGATGACACCATATGCAATAGAACGTTCAGAACGAGATACAGATATTACAAATTTGTTTTTATACCCTTTGGTCTCACTAATGCACCAACAACATTTATGTGTTTAATGAACATCATTTTTAGTCAATACTTGGATAAGTTTGTTTTGGTATTTATCGATGATATCCTAGTGTATTCTAAAAAAAAATAAGAACACAGAGAACACCTAAGGATAGTATTGAAAACATTAAGAAAACAAAAAATGTATGCTAAATTCGACAAACGTGATTTCTATCAAAAGAAAATACAATACCTAGGACATGTAATATCTGAAGAAGGTATTGTAGTCGACCCAAGGAAAATAAGATCCATCATGGAATGGCCTATCCCTAAGGACGTAGCAGACATCCGATCATTCATGGGAATCACCTGTTACTATAGCAGATTTATAGAGGTATTCTCTCAGATTTCATACCCTATCACATCACTACAAAAGAAGGGTACCAAGTTTAATCGGTCACAGAAATGTCAGGACAATTTTAATAAGTTGGAGGAATTGTTAACAACCACACAAATTCTAAAGGTAGTAGACCTAGATAAGGAATTCACTGTCTGTGTGGATGCGAGAAAGGAAGGTTTGGGAGGTGTCCTAACTCAAGAAGGGAACGTTATTTTTTACAAGTCCTGAAAAACTAAAAGAGCATGAACGAAACTATGTCACTCACGACTTGTAGTTAACAACTATCATCCATGCATTAAAGATGTGGTGACACTATATAATGGGAAGATAATCTATGTTGTTGACTGATAACAGTGGTGTGAAATTTTTGTTTAGTGAACCAGAGCTTAACAAAAGGCAAGAAAGATGGATGGCCTTCTTGAGCGAATTTGATTTTGAGGTAAGACACATCAAGGGGAAGGAAAACAAGGTGGAAGATTATTTAAGTAGAAGATTTTTTGGGTTGTTTGAGATAAACATTAGCAGGGAAGAAAGTGACATTAAGAAAAGGATAAAGGATGCAAGAAATAATGAAGAAAAATGCATTAAAATAGTGGCAGATTTACAAAATAATGAAGAAAAGTTTGACAAGATAGATTTAAGTTTAGAAAAAAATGGCCTACTAAGATTAAAAAAAAAAGCATATATACTAGATTCTGCTGAATTAAAGTTAACAGTTTTGGACGAAGTACACAAGAAACCATATTCTGGTCATCCAGGATTCCAGAAAATGGTAACAACACTAAGGAAGTTATTTATTGGCCTAATATAAAAGGTGAGACAACATAATACTTGTCTAAGTGATAGTATTGTCAACAGGTGAAGGTTGAACACCAACACCCATCTTGTCTATTGCAGCCTCTACATGTACCCAAATGGAAATGGGAGACTATATCACTGGATTTTATCATAGGTTTGCCTAGAAGTAAAAAACATAATGATTCAATTATGGTAGTAATTGATAATCTTATTAAGTCTGCACACTTTATTCCTATAAAGTCTACTTTTAAAGTTATTAAAATCATTGAAATATTCATGAAATAAATTTTTAGACTACATGGTATTCCTAAAATGGTGATTTCAGATAGAGATGTAAAATTAAAATCTACATTTTGGAAATCATTGTTTGCAGGGTTAAATATTAACTTGAATTTGAGCAGAAGCTACCATCCACAAACGGATGGGTAGATTGAATGAACAAACCAAATCATGGAATATATGCTACGAATGTACGTAAGGACGAAACCAAGTAAGTGGGAAGACTACCTGCACTTGGTGGAATTTGCATACAACAATGATTACCAGACATCGACTCAGATGAGCCCCTTCGAAGTAATGTATGACAGAAAGTGTACAACTGTGATTAGCATGGATAACCCAGTTGACAAACTCATGGTGGGACCAAAAATTCTTCATGAAATGGAGAAACCGGTAAGAAAAGTACATCAAAATTTAAAAGAATCACAGGACAGACAGAAAAGTTACGCAGACCTGAAAATAAGACACCAGGAATTCCAAGTTGGAGACCACATTTATTTAAAATTCAAAGCCAAAAGAAGTTCACTAAAGCTAGGAAACTATTCCAAGTTGGCACCTAGGTTTTGTGGCCCTTTAAAGATCTTAACTCGAATTGGACCTATGGCATATCAACTTGCACTTCCTGCAAATCTGAAAATTCATAATGTATTTCATGTTTCTTTGTTAAAAAAATATGTTCATGATCCTACTCACATGATCAATTGGAACATGGTGCATGTGGAACTAGAAGGCGAGTTCCAAGCAGAACCTCTCCGCATTTTGAACAAGAGATAAATATCACTACGGAATAGAGCCGTCGCCCAAGTAAAAGTGAAATGGAAGCACTTTAGTCGTGAGGAGGCCACTTGGGAATTTGAGGGAGATTTGCAGAAATCCCATCCAGCCCTGTTCCGAGAAGGAAACGAACACTGAGGATAGTTTTTGACTGAAGGGGGAAAGGATGTAATATCCCGAAAAATAAATTATTATTAAGTCTAAAAAATACTTCGGAAGTTATTTTTGTTTTTGCTAAATTCGAAATTGAAAAATTATTTCCATTTATGGAAATTCCAAATTTTACAATTTAGTAAATTGTAATTTATTATTATGATTGTTGGGTAAAGATTTGATTTTCCCAACCAACTCTTTGACTATGACACTTGTAAGAAACAAATATTTTTATATTTATTTTTGATAGAGAAATGGAACAACCATGTTGAAATCAGCTCACCATGACTCCATGAGTGGGGAACATGTTTGAACTACCTCAAGGATGAATTCTACAAGTGGAAAATTAGGAATTTGGCCATTGGCGGCCCCTGAAAATCAGGGATTTGCAATACTACGAAAAATTCCCAAGGGGAAAATACCTAGGCAGAAGATGATTTTGCATATACAGAATATGGGAGGAGGCAGGACACCGCCTAGTATGTTGCAGGGAGAGGAATAACACTTGTTTTTATGAGCACTAGTTTCTGAGTTTGAGGCAAGGAGAAATTTTATGATTCTGAAAGAGGAAAATAGGTAAGGAGGAATTTCGATTTCACCCTCATGATTCATGGTCAGGCTAGGGGGTGAATGAAGAAAGTAGATTGGTTGTTTTGTTCTATGGTTGGGTGGAACTTGGTTGTTCCATTTGTTGTTCAAAAACTTATTCAGATATGTCCATCTATTCCCTCCATGGTTGAATGTTATTTGACTAAATAGTTGTTAGAATACACGTAGCTAATTTCTGGTTGAATATTTTGTTGATTACATTACTGGTGGAATGGAATCAATTGTAGAATAAACCCTTACAATTTGATTGTATTCATTGAGTAAATTTTTTTCTTGTGTTAGTTGTTTATGGAACTGAATTTTTGTAAACATGTTGGAATATGCATCTAGGATAAAGGGAATTGGTATTGTATTAATTCTAACATTTCAGACATGTGATTATGTACGTATAGGTAATCAACTTAAGGAATATTGGCTAGTTGAAAAATGCTAAATTAAATTCTGGAAGTGAACTTGAT